>OY987314.1:6921075-7335420 GCA_963920655.1 Geranium rotundifolium
TTAGGCCACTTGATGAGTACAACTGAAATACAATAGCATGGCCATGCAGACGATACGTAGTATCAGTTATAATTCAGTTAACTCAGAATCAAGAAACAGGACAATAGAACGAGGATGACTTGTCTATGCCTCGTGGTTGTCAAAGATATCAAGAGGATAAAAGGATAGATTCATGAACGACAAGGTTAAGTCGAAATCTCGATAATCACAAGCGTTGGGTAATCATGATGTCTTGCTAGAGGCCACTCATGATGGAAAGGGTAAAATGGTAATTTTACCAGTCCGCCGACGTGTCGTGAGCCTAGAGGGTCACACACTTTAGGTTGAGTAAAACGGATGGAATCATATGGAGGAATCATGAGAGAGACAAAATCCAGTTTTGAATTAAATCAGTTTAGACCGATTTTGGTTTAGGATTAAACCGGAATCAAGAACGGTTTAGCAAGACTAATTAATTATAATCTAATTAAATAGATTTAATTAATTTAGCTAAACTGGGCCTAGCCAGAATGGGCTTCTCTACACAATTAATTAAAAGTTTTGGGCTTTAAGCCCATTAAGGCATTTAATTAATTAAAAGCCCAAATAAGGTCTATAAAAGGGAAATTTTCAGATCTGAAAATTAAGCAATAATTTTACAAACCATAGCCGTCCTCTCTCTCTCTCCCTGCCAAGTTTCGGCCGGCCCCCTCTCCTCCCCGCTTTCCGTATGTTTTGTTTGCTTCGATCTTCTAGCAAGGTTCGTTGCAAGTATCCCCAGATTGCTCTTCCTGTGTGGACGATCTTTAGAGGTTACTAAATCCAATTTAGTAACAAGGAGATTTTGATTCAAGGTAATACTTAATTTTAATCTAGTCTAGATCTCATGATCAATTCATGATCATGCAAGATCCGTATTAAAATATGGAACTTTGAGGTTAATTTCTTGTATGGGCATGAAATTAATTGTTTGGAACCCTCAAATAATTTCTTCACCTCCACCTAGCTGCCCTATCTTTTTCTCGCTTCGGCGTGGTGGGCATGTCCGTCTCTGGCCAAGGCAATTTCCAGAAATTCAACCACATCACTGACGAGAAGGAGGAGGAAGATGGAGGGGAAAGTGCTATTGGGTGATTTTTTTTCGACTCGATTTGAAGACGAAGCGATCGTCGTCGTCGTCGCCAGAGAAGAAATCGTCGTCTAAGGTGTCGGCGGGGGTGAGGTGGAGGAAGGGGTGTCAGCGCCATCAGAGGAAGGCGGTGGAGAGGTGGTCAGCGTCGGCGAGGTCGAGGCGGGAGAGGAGTGAGGGTCGTGGTCGATGAAGGAGGTGAGGGAGGGGTCATGAAGAAAAAAAAGAAAGAAAAAATGAGTTGATGGGTATTTTGGTCTTTTCAAAATAAAAATAGACCAACAGTGAGACAAAAATTTATTATGGTGATCTCAGAAATTAAATTAGAATTATGGTGACTTAAATGAGACTACAAACTTTTGTGATGACTTCAGAAATTAAATTAAAATTATAGTGTTCTAAGTGAGATTACAAACTTTTGGGATGACTTAAGTAAAATTACCTTAATACGATATTATCAATACAAAGGAAAGCATTTGCAAGTTAAAAAGAGAAAGCCTTGATTGTCATATAATCCTCGGCAATCTTATGATCATTGCATGCCAATGATAATCTTCTACTTTACATGGAAGTTAAATACAATTCATGGGATATATTCAGTGGAAAACCATAGGTTTGGGTGTAAACTTAGAAACCAATCATGACCACTAAATATAAAATTGGTAGGTTGAGATGTTTGATGACTCACAAATGGCATGGTGTGTAAATATTAATTAATTGTGTATTTATTATTGTCATTTAACACCATTACAAGGGTAAATTCGTATTTTTAAACCAATATTTATTTTATTTGTTTAACAAAAATCACGATTTTAATTTTACTACTTTATGGAAAAAAAAATTGATTTTACTATTTCGTGAATGATTTCATCGTTTCATGGGTTAATTCGTTACGTTTCATGATTTCATTAATCAAATTTCATCGTTCCATGAGTTAATTTGCTACGTTTCATGATTTCATTAATCAGATTTCATCGTTTCATATGTTTCATGGTTTCATCAATCATATTTCATAGTTTCATGATTTTATTAATCGATTTTCATGATTTTATTATCTGAATTTCATAATTTCATATATTCAGTTTCATTATTTCATTAGCATTGACTCACAATAAGTAAAATTACAAATAGTCTCCATGAAGAACTTAAAACAAAGTTTTGAGACAATAACAATACAAAAATATTAAATACTTGATGGTTTTCAAATTTACCACTAAAATTTTAACTTAGAACAACGTGTTAAATGAACAAGAGCAGTAAATTTTGTGGGAATCGATCTTGGGACAACGGACTACTAATGTGATCAGATCCTTGGTCGTTGTACTCTTGGAATCATTGAAGTAAGCATGTACCGCGGCAACGGCTTTGGTCACATTGTCGTTCAAGAATTTGGAAGCACCGTCCACAAACTTCCTTAGAACCTGGTTCAGAACAAGCCAATGGTTAAAACTCACCAATCAAACTAGCATAATCACTAGATAATGAACCATCTTTTAGTCACTTAATTAAGGCACTACCAACTTCATATCATCTCATTTCTAATATAATCATATCATAGAACTTTCATTGTTTATGAAATCATTCATATCCTAATGCCCACAAAATTAAATCATACGACAAAACTAAATAGGTAACATATTTAACAAAACTAAAACAAGGCAGTGAACAAAGTTTATACATTTTTTGATATATTAATCTAACTAATCTTAAACATCATATTTACAAACAAAAAGTTAAGATTGAAACCAAATTAGGGTATGCTTCTTATAGAAGCCCTAATAAGTCAAAACCCAAATTTCCTTAACACATAAATTGAATCTCTTTTCCCAAAACACTTATATCCCACCAACCAAACGGGAAATCTCAAGAACATAATACCGATATCGAATAGGTAAAGAAAAAGAACAAATAGGGGATGCACACAAAAATAGCAGAAATATACAGATCAAAGAAGACACTAAGAGGGTTACGGTGGCCGCGGCTTGTGACGACACCGCTGAGGCGCAAAGGCCCTGGCACATCTGGAGAAAACCGGCGATGCGTTGAGCGTTCATGTGTCGCCGACGAAGCGCTTACCGAAGGACGAGACACCGAGAGGGAGAGCACGAACATGATGTGGTGGCTTAGGGGCGGAGTCCGAGGATCCGTCGATGCCGTCTCGATCCGCCGCTCCTCATATGGCGGAGACACAAGTTTAGTAGAAGATTTCAGCGTTGCAATGAAATGGGTCTGGATGGAGAAACTGATAGAAGTAGGTAGGATTATATGAATATAATAGACAAATATGCCCTTATGAAATTAATTTTATAATAAAAATAACTATTAATATGGACCATTGATTATTATCATCCAATGGATGGTAATAGTTTCTAATTTTGTATCTAAGAGGTGGTTTCTCATCCCTTAGTTATTTATTTCTGCAAAATGAAAACAAAGTTATGTGCCTTAAATCGTGTAAATATTTTTCCTACAAGTTAGGGATGGCGACAAAATCATCCGGTAAAACGAAGTCAGAGGACACGGAAGAGAATGTGACGAACAAAACACGGTCGTGACTTGGCGTTGTTCAAATGGTCGCCAAAAGAAGCTTCCTTTGTTCGATCCCAACGGACCCATCCCCAACCCCGTTCCGTTCGGTTCTCCTCCATCTCCATCTCCATGCCCTCTCTCTCTTCTCGTCCTCTTTATTCTCTCTCCTCTCTCTCGTCAGTGAAAGTTAAAACAGAAATATCCCATTTTTCTGGTTCATGGGTTTCATTTCCTCTTTGAGGTCTGCCTCATTTTCCTCCAATTCTTCTGGTTCTCTTGTCTTTTTATGCAAATCCAGCATCTGGGTCGTCAGAAATTTCATGTCTTTTCTGGTTATACCACTGCTTGATCTCATCTCATCTTATGTAGTTTAGTTTCTGTTTTGTGTGTTCACAGGAGCTGAGTTTCTGATTTGGAGTCTTCTGGGTTCAGGGTTGTTCCTTTTATTCCGTTGAAAAAATGGATGATTCCGATCAGGGTATGCAAGATCAGAGGTAAGGGCTATCTGGGTATTTCTAGTTTTGTGCTTTGGGGCTCTTGGCTAGGGTTTATGGTATTTTGAGCTGGATTGACTTTTACTCATGCCATGGTCTGTCTGTTTTTGCTTGCTTCTGTTGATTGTCTGTGAATTCGTAGATTCTGGGGTGCGTTTGGACCTGGATTCTGTTGCCTCACCTTTTTGCTTTGGTTCCCAGATAAATGAAGAAAAGTATAGTGATTGACTCGTGAATAGAATGATCATACAGTTATGTCCACTTTTGTGTTTTATCGTGTTCTGATTCATACTAATTTGGGCATAAGATCTAATTTACACCTGGATAATGTCTTGAACATGTCAAATAAATTATGTTTAAAATCATAGGTTATCTTTAATCTGGTTGTCTTATTGACTCAACTTGCTTCACTAATTGGTGATCTAGGTGCAGTTTAGATATACTGTATTTAAACCTAAAAATGTATGTGTTGCTTATATTTAGTATTTGTGGCAGTTGTGTAAGAATTCGTTGACACTTATTATTCCATTTGGACACACTGATTTGTAGTTTGTGTTGTTTATGGGTTGTTTGAGGTTGGTGCAGTCATGCTCTTGACAGATGTGTTACTTTTTTTGGCTCTGGTTGTTTTGCAAGGCCTTGGCAGCAACAGCCATGTTAATGTCTTTTAGCGGCTTTCAGAAGTTGTCGTGTATTTTCGATTATTTTGCACGTTCACGTGAGTGACTATTTGTGGAAGGGGATAGGGGGAAGGGATAAGTCTGAATCTCGATTCAAATGTGGAGTATTATGTTGGAAGTGCTTGGTTGAATTTGCTTTATTTTAATTTCTTTTTGCCACACCCGTAATAAATTGTTGACTCCTTGTCCTTGCTAATTAGGAAAAGTACTGGCATGGAGGACTCCACAGCAGTTACTATTGAATTTCTTCGAGCGCGGTTGCTGTCTGAAAGATCGGTTTCTAGAACTGCAAAACAGAGATCTGATGAATTGTCAAAAAGGGTATGTGTGAATGTTATGCTATCTCTATGCAGTATGGAGATTTTATAGTTTTTGCTTTTGTGTTGAATACCGGATCATGTAATTTTGGTTTATGTGTAAAACAGGTAGCTGAACTGGAGGAGCAGCTAAAGATTGTGTCTCTCCAAAGAAAGAAGGCTGAGAAAGCAACGGCTGATGTTCTTGCCATTCTGGAGAGCCAAGAGATGTGCGAGCTTTCAGAGGATTATGAATCAAGTTCTGACCAAGAAACACCTCGTGAATCTGCAGAAGGTGCTAATTCTGTCAAGGAAGATGAAAGTTCTATTAACTCAAAGGTGAGATTGAACGAATCAGAGGACTTTTCAGGTTCTGAGCATGATTCTTCTAGAGTATCTAGTGGGCGCTTGTCATGGAAAGGCCGTAAGGGCATGTCCCGTTCCATTGAACGCTCCAAGGCTTCTTCTATGCAGAGACAGACCAGCTTAACATCTACTAGTTCTTCCTCAAGACGTCACATGGGTAAATCATGCCGCCAGATAAGACACAGGGAATCAAGGTTAGTTATTTTGCTTTCGGTTGAAAGATGGCATGCCTGTTGCGCTATATTCTCCACCGTCTTCTCTTTTCAGCCGAGAAATAAATTAGCAAACCATAACGTGAGATCAAACAGTAGTATTACTAGAAACCCTGTTCTTTGACATTTTTAGGTAAAAGCACAATTTGAAATTGTAGAGTTATATTTATTTGTTTGTTTGAATTTTCAGATCAGTAGCAGAGGAATCAAAAAATGGATCTACCAAGGTTGAAGCCCAAGAAAATGGAGTTGCTACCTCTTCAAAAGGCTTTCTTAATTTGCCTAATGGAGGGTCTGATTCATTGCGAAGCACCTCTCAAGTCCAGGAAGAAAACGTGTCAGAAAACTTAGATAATCAAAGAAACATTACAAATGGCAGCCCTGATCACAACGGGTATGGTAGAGGTAAAGACATGGAAAGAGCATTAGAACATCAGGCCCAACTCATTGGTCAATATGAAGAGATGGAAAAGGCTCAAAGAGAATGGGAAGAGAAGTTTAGAGAAAATAACAACAGTACACCGGTATGCTTCGTTAGCACCTTCTTTCATGTAAGAATATTTTGCTTTTTTTTCCACCTGGATACCCAAATAACTCTGGTTTATTGCACTTGCAAGTGTTATGAATAACTAGGACGAGTGTGAATTTCATGATCTGTCATCACGTATTAATCAGTTAGTTCTTAATGAGCAAGTCAGGACCTTGTCATCAAGGATCAATCATTTGCCTCCTTGTTGAATTGAATTGAATTATTAATGATAAACTTAAGGGTTTCAATATGGATAATCTGTTCTGATGACAGAAACTTAATGGTATAGTTACAAACTTGCCTTTTGTAACAACTGAAACCAAAATGTATGCACTGAACATTTATCAGGCGATTATCATCTATCCTCAAAAAGAAGATTACATAAACACCATTTTATGGATATAATTGATATACAATGAGTTTAATGTTTAATTCTCTTGTTTCTTCACCGAGTTTACTTTCATCTAGTACTTATCACCCATGCATATTCTTCCATCTATGGAAATTTGAATTTGCATCTCAAGGACTTCCTTTTTCCACTTATGTTCTAATAATTTAATCTGCTTTTTTTTTGCTACCCAATTCATTTGGTTTGTTGTCTGTGAATAGGACTCATGTGATCCTGGAAACTACTCGGATATCACCGAAGAAAGAGAGGAGATCAAGGCACAACAAGCTCAGGCTCATGCTGGGACGGTTACCACCCAAATCTCCCAAGCCCAGGAATTGAAGTCTAAAACCGAAGATGTTTGCTTCTCTACGGAAATGACCAAAACTCCACCCAATGGCTTTCAACAGCCTTTAGATACTGATTCCAGATATTTACAGCATCAAAAGGAAGGTAGCAATATTGCTTACACATCTCAGTCTCGAGAATTCGAATTGCATATGGAAAAAGGGAGGCAAAGTCAAGAGAACCCAGAAAACTATAATAACCCCCCTTCGCACGGCTCCGATCACCATGCACGCAATTTGGGTTCTCAGTCAGCAGATAAGAGCAACAGTTCTCATGAAGCAGAAGCTTCAGGAAGCCAAATTGAGATCCAGGCGTTGGTTCCTCACCAAACAACTGAAGGATTGGGAGGTGTGCTAGAGGCATTAAAACATGCAAGGCTATCACTACAACAGAAAATGAATAACACTGGACTGCCCATAGCTGATGGTGCTCTTGTCCGAGCTAAACCTACAGTTCCTTCCGCTAAAACCATGGACAGAGGGGAGATTCCTGTTGGATGCGCTGGCCTTTTCCGATTACCAACTGATTTTCCTGTTGAAGCACATGCTCAAGCCAAGGCCCTTGGCTCAGGTTCTCAATTAAGTTTGCCGAACTATTACCCTGATCGGGAAATCAGTACTGGTGTGGCCAACCCTTACAAATTGCAGAACTATTACCCTGATCGGGGAATCAACACTGGTGGTGAGCGATTTCTAACCAACCCTTACACGGATACTATTAGACCAAGTTACATGGATTCTAATAGACCAGATTACGTGGATACTAGTAGACCAAGTTACATGGATACTAGTAGACCAAGTTTCATGGATTCTAGTAGACCAAGTTACATGGATTCTAGTAGACCAAGTTACATGGATGCTACTAGACCAAGTTACATGGATTCTGCTAGACCAAGTTACATGGATACTAGGCCAGTTATATCTGCAGATGATCGATTTCTCAGCAGAGGATATATGGACATGGGCTCGGGGTTTCCTACCCAAACTCTGAACCCTTATGTTGATCCTAGGTTGGATACGGGTCTCCCCTCAAACAGTAGATTTGCATATTCCCCGTATCCAGACCGGATTGTGCAGATGCCTGCTACAGATGGGTTATCGAGACAAGTATCAAGTAGCAGGACGTTCGGGATGCCTCCTGAAGATCACTTATCTCCTTACGATGATCGGATCAGGCCACCGAGCTTGTACAGAAGGTAATAGCTTGTTTTCAGATTATTGTAATGCCACTGAGACATTGTAGGAAAGACTAGTTTGTACTGTAAACTCTTGTATCTGTGCTCATTGTACCCTTGGAAGTGCCATTTGCTGCAACCTCTGCTGAGTTTCCTTGAAAGTGACCTGGATATGTAAATCTTTCTTGCCTGTTGAAATACACTATCTCATGTATTGATTTGAAAACCGGACCGGTCGGTTCAACCCATCTATTTAGAGCACGGTTTGGAATAGTATAAATCTGAATATTCTTGACCATGTCAACGGATTAAGCAGTTTCCATGACACCATCGCACGCTGGCTGACTTTTAGTAAAATGCTAGTTGCTTCCAATCAAGAAACAAATCAACGGCTGTGATTGACCCTGTCCTGCATAACATAAACCCGAGTCATCAATGATCAATCCTGGTGGCTTGAAAAAATAATATGACGCATGATCGTTCTCGACAATCTAGATCATTCCTACACGTTATCAACATCTATAAATATACCCACAAGCACAATCTCAATCTCAAAGATCACAAAACAAAATTCACATCATGGGACATCGTGACAATCAAGAAACAGCTGTGGCAGAAGCAGAGGAGTTGCTGAGGGAATACCATACGATGAAGGTTGAAGATGAAGATGATGAAGAATCGAGATCGGTTGATCCGAGGTTGGTGTCGTTGTTGCAGTACTTCAGGGAGCTGTACGTCGAGAGGAGAGAGATATTCAAGAAGATATTTCCGGAGGAATTTGGGGACGACATGTTGAAGAAGATAAGAGCAGTGATGCCTCGTGATCATCACATAACAGTGGATCAGAGGAGGGAGATGTTTGGGACGAGGAGCTTGAGCATGGACTCGCCGCGAACGCCGCCGACCGGAAAAGGGGAGGCCGAGCGGCCGGTGAAGATGGAGAGGTTTAAAGTGAAGACTTTTGATGTGAAGGGTGGTCTTGTTGGGGGTGGTCAAGGCAGCCAGCAGCAACAAGATGGAGCTACCAGATGAAATAATATCGTTTTGTGTAACGAATTGTATAGATATTCTTTTATTTTACTATGTTTGATTCTGAATTGAATGCTTCAATGCTTATGTTCTTTGCTCTGAAAATTTATGCTGATGCACCTTAAATATGCTTTATGCCAATATGAAAATAGTTTATCGTTATTATGACTACACCTAGATATTTTTTAGCGAGACTGATTTTCAAGAATTGCACATTTTACATTTTGCACGATTACTCATTTCGTTAACTTCTGTCAGATTTTTTAAAAATATTTTTTTGTATTATGTGAAAAGACTGAATTACCCTTTACGGATAAAAAAGTTATTTAAAATGGACTGAAAAGACTTAAATATCTTTCCTATCTTTCTAATTTTAGAAACACGTCGTTCACTCTTTCTCTCTCCGCCCTTTACTGGATCTTCTTCTTCCTCATCTCAATTCCCATCTCTTCCTCCAAAATCATCCCCAATCTTCATCCATTCCCTCTTTTTAATTTTTGTCTCCTAATTTTATACAAAATATCAAATATGATATACTTATCACATATTTGTTTGGTGTCATTGAGGCAAGCCCAATTTGATTCTAAATTTGATCTTCTGAACCAAATAGGCCCAATCTTATAGGCCTCTTGCACAATGCATATCATCACCACAATTGATACATATAGCACAGTACATACATAGCCTTGACTTAGATTGGTTGGTGAAGTGAGTGGGTTCTAAATATCAAACCCCTAATATTGTTACAACCTTATCAGCCAAAACTTTCACTATATTTGTATTATTTTGATGCACCAAGTTATATTTGTCTGCACTTTTGGTCCCCTACCAAAAAGGCCAATCATAAACATAATAAGAAAGAGGCATGAGAAGAAGAAAGAAGAATCTATGATATAAAAAAGTAGCACATAAATGCAACAAGAAATGAAGTTGAAAGGTGATAGAGAGGAGGAGGTTTATTTTTTTCTCCACTTAGGGCTCACTCCAAAACATGCCACCATCATTGCTTACTCTGCTGAATATGACAACCACCATTCTCCATGGACCATGGGAATATGATCGGTTTTGGATGGTGATGGTGGTGCAATAATTTAATGGTTATGGTGAATGATATTTTCGAAAATTTTGATATAAATTATGTATGAAAGATATATTTTACTCAAAAACAATATTTGTTTTTGTTTTGTTTTACATGGGATCATACATTTTCAAAGCATAATTTAAATATCTAATTATTTACGTATATGTAATGTAACAACCAAAATCACTAATGATTAGTCATGATTCTTTGTAGAGTTTTTTTTCTTCTAAGATAAGGCCAACTTTAAGCACTAATAGTTAGAGTATAAGGGTAATCTCACGTAAACTGATTTGACACATTTGTTATTTAGTTACATTTGACAAAAAATTATTATGATTTTTTCTCATATAGCTATATTGCCGTTAGTTTTGAATAAAAAAACTATCAAAATACTCTTATGAGTGTGTTAAAATTTTAAAAATGCCATTAGTCTTTTTTATCCCTTTGTTCTTTCCTCCTATTTCTCATTCTCTCCAAAATTAATCAGCACCCAGATCATATCTTCGGTCCTTGCTTGCTTGTATCATACTTATATTTCTTAACAACCCTCACAGTTAAATATGTTTTAAACAAAAGCATATCAAAGGTCCAACGAAGAAGGACGGTGATCTTGTTGGCGAAGGAGGGCGGTGACGTAGACCTCTTCGGCAATGCGGAGATGATCGGAGAGCTTGACCAAGTGTGATTTATTCGAAGAATACAACTTCAAGATTGTCAAGTCAGTATGAGGGTTTGAGCGTTGTGGAACGGGCCTCGATGCCCGCAAGGAGCAGGTCTGGAGGAAAAAATCAAGGAGTGGACGCATGTGACTGGAAAAGACAGGTTTGGGGAAGTGGATTTTCTTAGTAACTACGGTCACAACCTTTCATATTGTAACTTACTGTAAACATGCATGTACCAATAACTTCTTGTAACCATGCATGTACGCCCTTCATGTATATATATATATATATCTGTCTCATAATGTAATAAAGACAAGCAAGCATTATGATATTCAACATGGTAATTAGAGCCTAGCCTAGCCTAAAATCTTTATTTTTCCTTCTCTTTAAAATTATTCTTCCTTCCAACTTTCTCACACCCATCTTCATTGACTCATATTCATGGTCATTGAAGATACTACGACTTCCCATACCGGGGATGCAGAAACCTCAAAATCTCGATCAAGCCTCCACCCCGTCTACACCGTCTCTAACATTCAACATAAGGTCCGAGTTCTTGACGGAACCCGAGTTACATACTCTCAATGGGTGAAGCTTTTCTTGCTTCACTGTAAAGGATACAAAGTCACTAGTCATGTCGACGGCACCAAACCACCTGCCAAAGCCGACGATGAATACGAAACTTGGTGCGAAATTGATGCACATGTTCTCCAATGGATTTACGGCACCATTTCTGATGAACTACTTGGCCAGATACTAGAAACTAAATCTTCAGCCTACGAAGCATGGATTCGCTTGAAAAATCATTTCCACAACAACAAAGGATCCCGTGTAGCAGCCCTTGAACATGAATTCAATACCATCACTCTTGCTGCTCAACCTTCTCTCGATGCTTATTGTCAACAACTTAAAGATTTGGCCGATCAACTCCTAGATGTTGGAAGCTCTGTCAACGACCAACGTTTGGTTCTTCAGATGGTGCGTGGTCTTCCTCCGAAGTTTGACACGGTCGGCACCTACATCAACCAAACACTTCCCACATTTGATACTGCTCGCAGCATGCTACAATTAGAAGAACAACGTCGCTCTACTCGTCATGAGTCCTCCCCGTCCTCCGCTTTCAACACTTCTTCTGCACCACAACCGGCGACTACCAAATGGACTCCTTCTACAGGTTCTCAAAAACGAACCGGTACCTGGAACACACGAAGACCAAGAGCCCGTGGTTATGATGAAAATAGATACAACGGACGGCACCCTAGAGCCCGCGGGATCCTCGGAAGTGGTCGCCCTTCCACCACAGCACCCATACAGCCATACAACTATGGACCTCCTCCATCTTGGCCGCCCTACTGGACTCCTCCGCCTTGCCCGTATCCAACTCAAACAGGATGGGCTTCGCCTTGGATTCCTAGTGCAACAACACCCTCTTCCAACAAGCATCGCGAATCTTCATCTGTGACGTCCAACCAATCTTCAGGGGAAGCTCACTTGATTGATACTTCTTGTCTTGAACCATCTTCCATTGGCAGTTCATTTTCATCATCATCCCTCCCTCTACCAGATGACTCTCAATGGTATATGGATTCTGGAGCAACATCTCATTTAACATCAAACCCAGGTACCCTATGTTCATTTTTCAATAAAAGCACAATTAATTCCATAATTGTGGGTGACGGTAAGACCATTCCGGTTCACGGGTCAGGCACTACATCCTTTAAATCACCTCGTCGAACTTTACACCTTCACAATGTCCTTCACACACCACATATTATCAAAAACCTCATATCTGTTAAACAATTTACTAAAGACAATCATGTATCTATCGAATTTGACCCTGATGGTTTTTCTGTTAAGGATCTCCGAACTGGAACAATCATCATGAGGAGCAACAGTACCAGTGAGCTCTACCCAATGCTACCCACATCATCTGTCATCCCGCCCACTGTCGCTCGCACATCTTCCTCCTCCGACCTTTGGCACAATCGCCTTGGTCATTCGGGTTTACATATTATAAATCATCTTCGCTGTAACTCTCTTATCTCATGTACTAAATCTAAAAACTCGCACCTATGTCACTCTTGTCAAATTAGTAAACATCAACGTTTACCTTTTACTGATTATAACTCTATGTTTTTGGCACCTTTTGATATCATACATAGTGTCCTTTGGACGTCGCCCATACCCAACAAGAACGGATATAAGTACTATATGATACTTCTTGACAATTACTCTCATTATGTCTGGATATTTCCTCTTAAGTTCAAATCAGAAGCCTTCTCTAAATTCATTCATTTTCGCAATTATGTATGTTGGGGGAAAAAGCGGTCTCCCCTCTCTCGCGCAACAACACGCGGTCGCGGCAAGTACAAATAAACCGGTAAGATATCGAGTCGAATCCACAGGGACTAATGAGGGTCGTAGGTTGTTTTGAGTGTTTGTATTTATTTTAGTAAACTACCAACAAGTAAATATCAACAACATGATAACAATGGAAGTAAAGCGCCTAGGGTGCTAGAAAAATAGCAATGTAAATAAGTTTGTGAGTTTTAATTCATTCGGATCAAAATTAATGTTGAGCCTATGTCTTAAGTGCCGACCTTACCTTTCGGTAATGAGGTTAGCCTAATCTCGAGTCTTCTCTTGCCCTTTCGGTATTAAGAACAACTCGAGACCGCATTAGATCGACAATAATAAGCTAAGGGTTATTACGAAGTGCCAAGACACGGTCTTGAGCCTACAACCCTCAGTGGATGCTAGGTCCGGATTCTATTCCTTCCCTTTCGGTATCGGATAGAACTCCTCAAACACATATTGTAAAGCGTCAATTAAACAATACATGCATTCAAATAAGCAACCACACAACAAAGTCTTCAATCCTAGAACTAATACCTCCATAAACTCAATAAACATATTTCATAATGTCTAGCACCCATGGCTAAGGGATTTAGCCCTCAACCATGGTGCTCAATCCAACTATCATCATACAATCAACAAAAGTAAACAACAACATCAAAATAAACTAGTAAATAGGGATAGAAATTGCTCTTGGTGTTCTTGAGCAAGATGGACCTTCAAGCTCGGTGGATTTGATGGTAGGAATCTCTCCAAAGCTTCCTTTCCTAGCTCCAAAGGTTGAGTTTATGGTGGAATCCACTCCAAAACTCTCAAAGTGTCAAGAAGAGATGAATAACTCTTCAATTTTGATGAAAAACAAGAGGTTGGAGCTCTCAAACTAAGCTCTCTCCTCCTCAACTCGTTTTTGGTCTTTGCCCAACTCCTCCACCCAACAAAATATCTGATTTCTGCACTTTATTATCAGTTTCGCGCCTTAGTCACAATCTTGCCTTGGTAGGCACGATCGTGCCTCACCTGGCACGATCGTGACTCAAATCGTGGCTCGCCACTGTAAGTTTCGAGCAAAATTCGGCAAAAAATACATTTAGGCACGATCGTGCCTCACCTAGGCACGGTCGTGACCCATTGAAATCTTCACCAATGGATTAAATCTTCACAATCCGCTCAAATCGACATATGATGGGCCCCAATCGGACTTCGGACAAGAAATCTACACCACCGGGAAGTTTCAGCTGTTGTACAGAACTTTCTTAACCGATTTTCAGCTCCAATTATGCTCTAATTGTGCCTTGCACCTACAAAATGTCAAAAACACACAAAGGATCAAAAGTACCAAATTAATGGCTCTAGAAAGCCGAAATGAGGACAATTCGGTGCTCAAATGCGGGTCAGAAGTGTAATTGCAAGGTCACATTCGGACCCGCAACAACACCCCATACTTAAAACCTTATCGTCCTCGATAAGAAAAACAAAATTAAGCACAAAATTTTCCGAGTTAAGAACCCTCAGTCAACTCAATAGGAGGAGCTCGACATCTCCTAGGGGTTTTAGGATAAGCTCCCCCGAACCGAAAATACGCAAAACAAACTAGCTTGCCTAATCAACACATTAAGACTTTATTCACAAGATATGGACAGTCGTTCAAATCCGAAAGACCTCTACTCCTACAAACATGTTAATAACCCGTGGAGCCACCTTATTCCACCATACCAACACAAACCCAAATGCTAAATTAGATGCGCGAATATCCGATTTATTAGCTAGATGTTTCTCAAGTTTATGTCTAGTTTGCCAAGAGTAACTATGCCAACTACAAGATCTTAAATGATGCACGTGTTGGAAACTTTGTGACCCTCGAGTTAAAAGCTCATGATGGATATTAAGGGGAGGTCGCTTTTTATCTATGGAGTGAGCTTTTTTTTCTTTTTTTTTTTACATTCTCTCCCAAAGTGTGTTTGTGTTTCCCTTTGTTCACATTCCTACTTATCATGATTTGAGACTATCCCGTATTTGGCCTTTGTGTAGCGATTTGTCATTGTGACATTAGACTTTTGATTTGTGAGATCTTTTTGTGAGAGGAATGGTTTCTTTGTACAAGGGTTTGTGCGCTTTTTCATTGTATCCCATCATATAGACGTTAGGGATTTGGCTTGTGGAACCCAACTCTCAATCTCCCCCCTTGCCTTTTACCCCGGACCATGCCCGAGTTTGGGGACCAAGGGACAAATTCAAACACTCTTTTTTCTCTCAACTCACGTTAACTCTTGCTCGATATTTTCTTTTCTCCCAACCCCTTTTAGTTTCCCTTAACACCATCACCAACCCTAACTCGAGATCACGTGCTAGTGTGTGAATATATTCAAAAATAACTCATGCACTTGAATTAGAACTCTTGGCCAACTAATAAACAAGTTACTACATTTTTGCAAAGCAACCATACTTCTTCACATTTCGCAAATAAATAGCATTCATTCCAAACCATCACAAACCCAAAAAACTTCTCCACAAGACATTAACACGCATAGGAATCTCAAAATAGGCAATTGAATCCATGATCAAGCTAATAGATCTCACAAATGTTCAATAAAGCAAGCAATTATTCTTCCTAACATGCAGACTTAAAGACTCAATTGTGGTGTGTGGATCAATCACAAACCACACTTAGGGCTCTACCAAGCCCGCAACTAAAGACACTCGATTGTGGTGTGTACGAGGGTTCACACCACACTTAAGACCTTACTTGGTCTTAAGTACACTAAACATACAAGATCAAATGTGGTGTGTACGGGGGTACACACCACACTTAAGGCTCGACTAAGCCTTGACTTAACACAAACAAACATACTATATACACACATACATGCGAAAGAAAGCACTTTCCTCTATCAAACACAATCATTTTGAAACCATTCAATCCCTTCCTGAAGTAGAGCTCGAAACTGGTAAAATTCACATTTCTCGACACGTTACTTTTGATGAACATGTTTTCCCTTATGCATCTTACCATACAAAATCTCCTCTAGACCGCTCATTCCTTAACCCTGAACCCGACTCTATCAACCCCACCTTCATTGACGGTGTTTCTTACACAACACCAACCCAACCTTGTCATACAGAACCCCCACCACCCATGACGTCTCCTAGCCCACTATCGCTTCCACACCCGTCCACGCCACCACCTCCAAATCCTCCTCAACACCCTATGATCACCCGTTCCAAGTTAGGCATTTTTAAACCTCGAACCCCATTCAACCTCCTCACCTCCCGTACCCCCTCCATCTCTCCCCTGCCTAAATCACCGATAGTTTCCCTCCGTGACCCGAATTGGTCTTCTGCTATGCACGATGAATTTTGTGCTTTGATTGAAAATAAAACATGGGTACTTGTTCCTCGACCTTCCAACTCACCCATCATTCGCTGTATGTGGCTGTTTCGCCATAAGTTTCATGCAGATGGCAGTCTACAGCGTTATAAAGCTCGTCTTGTGGTTAATGGCAAGATTCAGCAAGTTGGGGTTGATTGTGACGAAACTTTCAGTCCTGTTGTTAAACCTACTACTATACGTACTATACTAAGCATAGCCATTTCTCATTCTTGGCCGATCCATCAACTAGATGTCAAGAACGCTTTTCTTCATGGTGACCTCATGGAAGCTGTTTACATGCACCAACCACCGGGCTTCGTCAACCCCTCTACACCTCATCACGTGTGTAGACTACAAAAATCCCTTTATGGCCTTAAACAGGCTCCCAGGGCTTGTTACCAACGGTTTTCCCAATATATGTTATCCCAAGGGTTTCGTAACAGCATTTGCGATGCCTCACTATTTATATATCACCGGGATTCTGATATTGCATACTTACTACTGTATGTTGATGATATCTTTCTAACCGCATCGAGTACTAATTTTCTTAGCAACATCATTACTTCACTTTTCTCAGAGTTTGCCATGACAGATCTCGGTTCATTACATCATTTCCTTAGCATCACAGTCGTCCGAAATCAACGCGGTCTCTTTTTGTCACAAAGCACTTACGCCAAAGAAATTTTGGAACGCGCTTCCATGTCTCACTGCAACTCAACCACCACTCCCGTCGATACTTCTGCAAAGCTTAGTGCTCTAACAGGCCCTCTCCTACCTGATCCGTCTCTCTATCGTCGATTGGCCGGAGCTCTGCAATATTTGTGCATTACGAGACCAGAATTGGCTTATGCTGTCCAACAAATATGACTATTTATGCATGCTCCACGAGAACCCCATCTGCGGCTCCTTAAAAGGGTTCTTCGATATGTCAAAGACACGATTACTTATGGCCTTCACTTAACTGTTTGTCCATCTTTCTCCATTACCGCCTACTCTGATGCGGATTGGGCCGGCTGCCCCGATTCCCGTCGTTCGACCTCTGGATATTGCGTGTTCCTCGGAGACAACCTTGTGTCTTGGTCTTCCAAACGTCAAGCCACCATCTCCCGTTCCAGTGCTGAAGCCGAATACAGAGGTGTTGCCAACGTAGTTTCTGAAACCAGTTGGTTACGCAACCTGCTCCTCAAACTCCTCATTCCCGTTCGGGATGCCACAATTGTCTTTTGTGACAACATTTCAGCTGTGTACTTGTCCAGAAATCCTATCCATCATCAGCGCACAAAACATGTTGAGCTTGACATACATTTCGTCCGTGAGAAGGTTCAAGTTGGTCTCGTTCGCGTCCTCCACGTTCCTTCTGAGTTTCAATATGCTGACATTTTTACTAAAGGGTTGCCTCGCCTTCTGTTCTGTCGCTTTCGGTCCAGCCTGAGCGTTCGCCCTCCTCCCGCTCCGACTGAGGGGGTGTCTTAGTAACTACAGTCACAACCTTTCATATTGTAACTTCCTGTAACCATGCATGTACCAATAACTTCTTGTAACCATGCATGTACGCCCTTCATGTATATATATATATATATATATATATATATATATATATATATATATATATATATATATCTGTCTCATAATGTAACAAAGAAAAGCAAGCATTCTGATATTCAACAGGTTTCATAGCCTCGACAATTTGGAAGGCGAGAAAAGGGTTCATTTGGAGAAATGGTCGGGTGTCCCCGGAAGGTATGAAGGCGGAAGGAGAAGGTAGGCGGAGGAGTGGGAGGCAAGGCAGAAAAGTTCTCAGACTTGGGGTTGGGATGGTCCTTAGGGTCAGTAGGGGGGAGGTGATTGCGGCAAAAAGTTTCTCGAAGACGGGTACGACGGACCTAATCATTGTAGAAGCGATAACGGTTAGAGAGGCGCTTTACTGGGCAGCCGAGAAGTAGTGGATTGAAGTCACAATCGAATGTGACTGCCATAACCTTATTCTTCCTATTCAGGGTTCTGAACGGTTGTTCAGTCAGTGGGGATTACTAGTTTGGGACTGTCGCCATCTCACCTCGGTAAGGTCGTTGCATGTTGTTTCCTTTGATAAGTGTAATACCAACATGGCGGCCCATGTCTTGGCCAGAAGTTCACTTGTTCATGGTGATTGAATTATGGGTGAGAGGTTTGTTCTCCCGTGTTTTTGGAGGCCATTGTTGCGGACCATCCTTAATATATTCTAGTTTGTTTTCAAAAAAAATATTAAATTTATGATATTTTTTGTTTGAAAATTGATTTTGATTTGTGCATACATGTATATGTGATTCTGGAGAGATAATTAGAAAGTAGAATGAAAGCAAATGAGAAAAGAGAAAAGAAAACCCAATGACATTCTTTTGAAAATTTGAAAGAAAATTAGGGGTATTTTGGTTTTTTTACATATAAATTTAATTGAAAAATTAACGTATTGTAGTTATGTGAGAAAAAAATTTCTCAACGCACCTTTCAAAGTAAAATTTTAATCGACTTTTGCCAGGTGAGAAATGTGTTAAGTGAGTTGTATTTATGTGAAATTATCCCTAAAAGATTGCAAATATTATATAACTAATTTAATAATATTTTTGAGTTTCTACTTATCATGTTTAGAATTCAATGATGAA
This sequence comes from Geranium rotundifolium, assembly GCA_963920655.1. Taxonomy (NCBI): domain Eukaryota; kingdom Viridiplantae; phylum Streptophyta; class Magnoliopsida; order Geraniales; family Geraniaceae; genus Geranium; species Geranium rotundifolium. Next base: position 6,940,336 of record OY987314.1, read on the forward strand.
TCAGGTTTCAAAATTCACATCTATTTATCATCTATATTAAATATCATGTTGAAATTTCAACCATCAAAATCCTTCTCATTTCTAATCCCCAATCACTATACTCAAATCCAACTTGTTATCAATAACCAATATTTCATTTTGTCATAACATCCTCGTACACGAATAGTGTGTTCGGTAATCAAAAATTTCCCGGGCGCTACAAAGTCTCTACGCAGTTGGTAAAAAATTTTCAGCCACACAAGTTATGTGTGCGACCACTGCGGAATCTGCCGCTTACATGGAGTGTGTATGGAACCGGTACTTTATTAGTATCATGCATTATACAAGGTACGCCGCTAGTAAAGATCGACCGCATTTGACCAATTTTATCGTGCATGTTGTATGTGCGCGACCACTACGATATTTGTAGTTTACATGGAGTGTATACGCAACCTATACTTTCTTTTTAGCATGCACTATACACGGTACACTACTATTAAAGTTTGACTGCATTTTGTTGGAAACTATGTAATTTGAATGAGATAAAAGCATCATTTCAACCATTGAATCTGGATTATATTTTCATTCAATTGATGCATCTTTTCATTTCAACCATTCAATGTATTTGACTTTGAAATGAAGCACATTTTGGTTGAAGGGTCGCAACCTTTCCAAAAGATACATGTTACGAACGGTTGTGTCTGTTCGAAACGGTGTCATCTCTCCTATATAAAGGATTGAAATTGATACAAAAATCTTCTTCTCATCATCTTCTCTCCACTTCTTAAATATATATCAATCGTTAGTTTGACAATCTCCACTATTCGCAACACTCGTTAGTGGTGAGTTCTTTTTATCTTGGGAGGCAATTGCTCGTTAATTCTTCAAGTGCCACAGAGGAAACAATATTGTTTTAAGGAAACAACGATCAGCTGGACTCGGACGTTCTTTCACGCAATCTACAACCTCGATCTCTTAGACGTGTTCGGTACAATTCTTATATGACATCTACTACGTTTATAGTTGTATCATTTGTCATTTACTTTCATAATTAGTGGCGTACACATTTGACCGAATATCTTTCGTTGGTGTGCAACAGTCGATTTTATAACCTTTAATATGACTGATGGATAAAGGAAGTGTGCATACTAAAAGTATGCGGTTGGGAAGGTTAATGACAACGTATTTATTTAGTGTACGATGTCATTATAACATTTTTCTCATATCAATTTAAGCTCATTAGCGTACGTAGGGTAGTTTTTAATGATTTTAATGAAGAATTTGTCTACGAATACATTTTCAGTGATCAAATATTTTTTATCAGAAGTGATCAGTGATCAAATATTGTAGAAGACTTTAATTTGTAATCAAATGAGAAAATCATACTACATTCCTCGATTGTAGAGTAATTTATGTATATTTCTATACATATATATTATTTATTTCACAATATGTGACTATAATTAATTGCCGCTTTCTCTTATTGTATATCATTAGAGTAGTCTAATTGAATGTATAGTTGCGTTTCACATTATATAGTAATATATTTAATATGAAATCTGGCTAATTATGTGGTTTTGTATTTTGTTATTACTGTAATTATAATTAAGAAATGGATCAATCGTGGATGCGAAACAACCATAGTTTATGATGGGGTTGTCTAAATTCATGAGATTTGAGCGAAAGAATTCAAGAAAATACTGTCCAAATCGATTCAAATGTTTGTGCGTGAAATGTTGTAAAATTTGTGTGCAAGATATGAAGACTATTTACACTCACCTTTTTTAAGAAATGGTTCTTGAGATTGTATACGGTGTGTACCAAACATGACAAAGTCAGGAGAGTAGGAATAGAGATCGAACTGCCCAGTCAAGTACATAGTATTTTCCACCTCCGAATTCAAACGTTGATAATGTATGGTTGTGCGATTTGAAAGAAAAGGCTAGGAGGATATATAGTACAAATTCGAGTAGTCGGTCGTTAGAACAATTATGACGAAATAAAAGTGGTTGGTGACAGAGGTACAGTCTCCCATGTATGAAACAGTGATGACAACACTATCAGAATTTTGACCATCAAGAAGAAGATCATAATGACATACACGATATTAGATAGTGCAACTGAGGAGATTTCTCACACATTATGACAACCTAATACGTACACATCCAATTACGTAGTGGGGAATTAGAAATTGAAGGCAACGAAATGTCGTGCTTGAAATACGATGTGTGTTACCACAGTTGCATTTTGTACTATGGAGAGCACTCGGAAGACATAGAATATCATGTTTATGAAGAGAGTCAGTACAAATTTTTTGAAAGTTCACTTGTGGCATTGAAGACATTGTGGTACTTATCATTAACGTTTATCACCAATAGTTATTTCTGGCGCCGAGATGGCTGAGTGGATGCGATGACGCATGGATGATGATGAATTAGCATATCCCTTCGACGGTGAAGACTGGATTGTGTTTGATGGGACTTACTTGGAGTTCGCAAATGACATCCAGAATACGTGCCTCGTCGGTGTCACTGAGATGTTCTATCTGTTAGGATCGAATACATCACCTTAGAGTCTTTGTCATGCTTTCATTATACCACTAAAAGTTTCCACCTTCGATGACCATGAAGAAGAAATACAACATGCTAACAATGTTGATATCTGGTACGCGCCCACTCATCTATAAGTTGAGTAAACTATGGTATAATGTAGTTCTGAAATGAAATGGGTTCAAGAATAAAGTTTTCTAATGTGTATTGTTCTGATGTGGATTATTAGTGATTTTACATGTCGAGAATGTTGGGAGACATTCAAATAAAATGATAAAATGCATGTCATGTCCGCATGGACTCCATTGATGCCTCACGCAGTCATCCAAGAATATCGTACCAAGATGCGCATAGGTTCTTACATAGAACTCAATTGCATATAATGGGGCATGTGTTTAACGTAACTAAAAAGAGAAGACCTTTATCCCCGATCTATTATGGGAGTCAAATACTTCATGTGATAGAGCAACATGATTATCTACATCTAAAGTTGAAACTCATGTACGACTTATTATTTGTGTTGGACGCACATAAGCATATTCAAGGAAGTAGAATATTAAGAGACTCATCGCATCAGACATGTGGTCGATGTAATGTACATAAAGAATAATGTATGGGACAACGTTATGAGCACTATTTTAGGGTTGGGGGAGTAAGGATGACAAGAAGGTATGGAGAACTCTTTAACATTAGAGGATGAGATAGAGCTATATCCTAAACAGTCGAGTGATAGGCCAACCATTCTCCTGGTTGTTGGTTATCTTCAAGTCTCATGATCGTGGTGAATTTTGTAAGCATGTCTAAGATGTTTGCTACCCTATTGTGCAGGTGTAAACGAGCCGAAACGAGTCTTAATTTAAAAGGGACTCAGCTCAGTTCGGCTCCTTAAAAAAAGTATTCGACTCAAGCAGTGCTAGGGCCTAGATGAGTTTATGCAACCAAGGTCAAGTACGACACGAAAAAAATAAGGATAAGCTCGAACTTGACTCAGTTCGCTTAATTTTCGTTACCAATATTCATTAAAAACAATAAATATGATATATAATGCATTATATATTAAACAAGCAAGCTCGAGATCGGCCCGTCTATTTTAAATGAAATAATCACTATTTTTAATAAAAAATGTATTAATAAAATATTAAACAATGGCTCGCGAGTCTATTGAGTCCGAAGTCTCCAAACTCGAGCTCGGCATGTTTATTAAACAAGCCTAATTTTGAGATTGGATCGGTTCGAGCTCGTTATAAGGAATATGAACAGAATATTTAATGAATCGGGCTCGAACGGTTTGTTAAAAGCTCGCCTTGTTACAACCTTCACCTAGTGGCTATACTGGTAGGTTAAATAGTATGGTAAAGAATGGATGCAAAAAATTTTACATGCTAAAGACTCACAACAAGTCAAATTTTGATTCAACGCATATTCTCGATTGTGATTCGAAAATATGTCGTCAAATCTGTGGAGGATTCATTAGTAGATCTCGAGAGTTTCTTCCAGATGTTGTGCACTAGGGGAATTAAAATTTAAAAAATCAAAATTTTTTATATTCTTCGAGTAGTATTTAATGTGTTTTTACTTTATGCAACTTCATATGCAAAGGAGGTATGAGGAATATCGGGCCTCTCAATTTAACGACCTTTCAACTCCTTCGTTCCAATATTGGAACAAGAACGATAACTCATGGAGAAAGTGCATCACGAGGCGACCAACCATAAGGTAGCAAGGCGTCATTATTCGAGAATTGGAAAGCCACGATTTGGGGTCACCAAAACCTTCTTAGTCTGGCAGGGTTTGTAGTGGTCCTCAACATCATCACAGTACCTCGCGAAAGGAATAGAAAACCTAAAGGCGAGAAATAGGCCAATGAGATCGTGACTTGAGAAGTTCTTGAGAGAAATCGAGGTTTGGAATTTGAGAATCCCCTAAAAGAGCCATCAAGAATTTCAAGTGAGAGATGAAGAGGGAGTGAGAATATCAATAGTGAATTAGTTGTTGCAACAGTCATACGAATGAGCATGCATAGAAAATAGGGATAATTCCAAATGATTACACCTAGATATGTCACATTATCACATGACTACACCTAGAATTTTTCGTGTCAGAGTGAATACCCAAGAATTTCATTTTTCTCACCGCTGCACATTCCGTCCATTTCCGTTAGTTTTTAACAATTTTAACGTGTGAAAAGACTAAAATACCCTTCAGAAGTAAATAATTGTTTTTAAATTGAATGAAAAGACTAAAATACCCTTCACTATTCATTTAACTTTAAAAAAAAATACCCCTCGTCCTCTCTCTCTCAAAAGAAAAATACTCCTACATATTTAGGTGTAATCATATGAGATTATCCCTAGAAAATATGTCCAAAAATATGAGGAAAAGCCTTGTAGGTTTTGCTAACAAGATCCCATTGACTTAGCATATAAGAATTGAGTGGGCTCCTTTGTTAGTGGGTATAGGGCTCAAGACCAATTTACCAACTAATTATTGATTAGCCCGAGCAATCATGTGAATTGGACATGAGAGTAACAAGAGGATCAAAACCAGTTAAATAATTTATCATAAAAGTGCATTATTGTAAAGTAAACAACAAATGAAGATTTGTCATGTGTCACTCTCCCCAAAGTGGATGAAATTTGAAATACCAACTGCACTTTTTAAAGTGGAGTGACATCACTAATCCATCTTTGATGGTTCTTATGTAAAGAGCACTCAACATTTATAACCAAAATATCATGTATAACTTGCATCCATTATAAGAGGTTCCAAACAAAGAGCACATCCAATCCAACTGTCTAGATGCACCACAAGTAACTTGTAAAATGTGTCTAATTATGTCAATGAAAAAAAAATGTTCATAAAAGATATAGGTTTGACATAGTCGTGTGCAATCGGTGAACCAATATAAAGATTACATACCGTATTATTATATCTATTTATAGTTATTATTTATTTATAGGGCCTCGACTGATATGGACACTAAATAACCGAATCTCTCTCAATTATGCTAATTGATAGTTTCATTAAAAAAATAAGGATAATTACACTTTACCCATGCTAAAATGACCGATTTTACATTTTACTACAGCTAAAAAAAAAGTTTACATTTTACAACAGCTAATTGCGTATTTTTTACACTTTACACTAACGGTGTTAGATTTTGGATGGAAAATTTTCATGTTGTATGAAAAGTCGAAATTGCCCTCAATTATTAATCAGAATTTCAAATTGATGCCATTATTCATCAACTTATAATATTTATTAATAATATATAATTTATATTAATAATATTTATTAATAAAAAAATATTATTATTTATAATTATTTAATAAAAATAATAGGAAATCATTTTTTCAGTTATAAATTTTTAATAATTAAATTTAAAAGTAAATTAATTATTATTTATTAAAATAATATCAATTAATAGTAATAATAATACTAATACTAATTATAAATAATAATAATAATAATTAATAGTATATTAAAACTTTCAAATAACATAACTCTCTCGTACGAGTTTTGTTTCGGGCTCATATATTATATCAAATAAAAAAGAATTGGAAGTCAACAACTTTGAAGAAAGAAGTATTTGTCTATATATTATTAATAATTGATTTAATTTTACGTGATAAATAATTATTACCAAAAATATAAATAATTAATTATTAATCTTTTTTAACATTTTGCTCTAACACTGGTAAATGTTAGACGATTTTTTTTTAAAGATTAAAAAATTTGTCGTCGTTGGATGGAATTTTAGACAAAAACTTATTTCTTCGAAATGAATTTATTATTTGATTCGATTTGATATATTATGAGCCCGAAACAAAACTCGTATGAGTGAGTTATGTCATTTGAAAGTTTCACCATATTATTAATAATTAATATTTTTTAATTATTAAATATCAAAATAATATTAAGTTTTAATAAATAAGTCTTTCATTAAAGTTGTTGATCTTTCGATTTTTTTCGATTTGATACACTATCAGCCTGAAATGGAGTTCGTATGAGAGAGTCGTGTAATTCGAATGTTTCAATATATTATTAATAAATAATATTATTTTAATTAATATTATTTTAATTATTAATAATTAAACCGGGTATGACCGGATTTGAGTGGAGGTTGATCTTAATTAGGGAAGAAAACCCTAAGGGTATTTAGGTCTTTTTGTTATAAAATGAAAATTTCCATTCAAAATCTAACACTATTAGGGCAAAGTGTAAAAAAACGCAATTAGCGATAATAAAATGTAAACTTTTTTTTTAATTGTAGTAAAATGTAAAAGTAATCATTTTAGCAGGGGAAAAGTATAATTATCCCAAAAAAATATATTGTTTTGCATATTACCAGAGGGTATAACTCACAAAGAAAACATAAATCATAAACTAATTCGAGTAAAAAAATGATATGGTGGTTTATTCTCTAAATCTTCGTATGAGCATTTACATTTGTGTTTTGTTATTTAAGATTGTAGTAAGAAAACTATTTATGAACCTTGAATTTGTAGCATGAAAACCCTAGGCAAAAACCCTTCAAAAGTAGGGTTAAGTGGGTGCTTTACGCAAAGAAGCAAAATTAAAGAAGATTGTCATTGAGCCAATTGCAATGCTTTTGGCTAGATGTTTCTACGTAGGTGCGAGTGACTGTCTCAATCATAATATTGTACTAATTTTGCCCTACCATTTTCTTAACTTATTAGCAACAATTGAATAATCAACATATAACTTGGTGGCAGTCCATGTGGTTTAAAATTACAAGTTACAAGTAAAACTTTCTTAAAATTAATTTGTGATAACCCTTCATCATACCAAAGACAATACTATTATAAATCATGTTTAGTAAAGTTCATTGCATGCCATGATATTTTTATTCTTTAATCCATTATTTTTGTGGGCAAATTAAAGTTGTTTTTTTTTTAGGATAAAGAGACGAGCTCAATTTATTACGAACCGTCTGCAATTACAATACGAGCTAGTTAATAAAATAAGGAATGACAATTGATTTTAAGATTATCAAGGTCAATTAAAATTTTTTATTTTCTCAAAGCAACAACATATAGAAGTAATAGAATTATCTGCTATGTATACCAAAAGTTACATTGAAAAGCTTACAATTTACACGATTGCGCCAAATATATTAGGTTTAGCTCTACACATACAATGTCAGTTGATTTCGACTCAAGTCTTTGTGCAAGATTCATCTTTGATGTAATTTCGAGATTACACTTATATATGCACTGGAGTCCATAATATGGTAGATGCACTGGCACAATCAGAACTTTTCATATCGACGAGCGCATCAAGTACGCCGTTACTAAGAACTCACCAGGCACATGGTCAAAAGCACATCAGGTACGTTTTTATTGTGCTAGTGTTACTTAACGACGACGTATATTCATTAGTAACGACGTGTACGATAAGGACGGCGGACCTTTAAGGGTGCGCCGTCACTAATATAATGATGATGTTCATAGTTAGTATGTCGACCGTAAGTTTACTTTATGATTGTTCTCCTTTCCTTACAAGTTTTACGGCAAACTTTGTCCATCCAATCGATCGACGGTTGTGATTTGTAATCTACATAATACACCTCCTGAAATCTTGCGATATTTTTGAATTTACCTGAAAGGTCTCAATAAATCGTATTTACTCTTTGTCGGGAACATCTACCCATTCTTTATATGTTGCGAAGACAATTGAACAAAAATTTATCCCCAACATCAACTTTAGCTGGCCTTCGCATAATTTATATTTCATTCATCGGCTGAAAAGTGCTCCTGCTTGCCACTCCAGTCAAAGTTGGTCAATATGCTAGAAATGATGTGATGCGGTCGAAGAAGTCGGTATGCAGAAGTTAGAACACTTGGAGTTATCGCGAAAGAGTCAGATTTGGACAAAAAAACTAGTGTTTTCCGGGCAGAAACTACGGTCTATGTTAAAATCATGACTATTCCATGAGATACGACGAATTTCGGTTATCGGAGATCATCTAGAGGATCAAAATCGCAGTTTCTTAAGTTTCAAGTAATTTTTGCAATTTTAATAATTTGTTTTCTTTTCCAATAAGTTTAGGATTTACTTTTCTACAATTAGGGTTTGGCTAAGTTTTGCCTATTTAAGCACTCTTATACGTTTCTTGTTATGGAGTTTTTGAAGTTTAATAAAAAAAATCGAGGTTTTCCTCAAATCTATCATCTTCGGTATTCGCAAGAATCAACGAATTTTCGATAAAGAATTCTTCCTAGTCACGTACGCTGCATCAGTTGGTATTAGATTCTAGTCGATCCTGAGGTATGCTGCCCCATAGACAACAACGAGCCGCTCCCCATGGTGCTGATGATGATCATGCTGAGTTACAACGTGAACACGCTGAATTTCGTCGTGAGAACGACGATCTGAGGCGGCGGGTTGAATTATTAACACGACGAATGGATGAATTGCGTCCTTTCATCGGTTACCGGAATCGTTCACCCGAACGCCCTCACTAACGGTGGGAACAGGGTTTCAAGGTGGAAATTCCACAATTCAATAGCAATCTTAAACCAGAAGAGTTCATAGATTGACTATCACCCCCGATTTATGATGATTATGCTGAACCAGATGCAGAAGCTGAAATTGTAGCAACACAATTGAGTCAACATGACCAGAACATTCAAGGAAGAGATGCTCTATTAGTAAGGGATGAAACTTTATGTTGCGTCCAATACTTGTTCTTAGCTGATTCATACAACAATGGTTACGAACAGTTTTTGGAGGGCATCGAGAGCTTGTACGATGAAGGCATGACTGAAAATCTTGCAAGAGTAGCCGAAAATTATTGGGATCCTTACATGTATATTGTTGCCTTAATCAACAATGAGAACCTAATACTAGCATCATGTATCAACGATAGAATGCTCGAATTCCAAGGTTGGGTACTCGATCAAGGGGCGTGTACTTTGATAAGGAAATTCCATAAATTCAACATGAAATCCGAGATGAAGTGCTACACATTTACGATACAGCTTGCGAGCAAGGTGGGAGTACTTGATACAGCTGAAATTTCGATAGGAAGTGCTACAAAGATATGTGATCCCGGGGTAATTCTTCTTTTGAGTAGGATGTTGCGGGTCTAGATTCGAGGTCGATTCTTCTCCATCCAGGAGAGAATGATGCGGTGCAGTCGAATAAGTCGGTATGCAGAAGGTAGAACACCTGGAGTTATCGCAAAAGTGTAAGATTTGGACAAAAGACCAGTGTTTTCCGGGTAGAAACGACGGTCTAAGTCAAAATCATGGCTTTTCCAATTAGTACGACGAATTTCCACCATCGGAGATCATCTAGAAGGTCAAAATCGCAGTTTTTTAAGTTCCAGGCAGTTTTTGCAATTTTAATAATTTTTTTTCTTTTCCAATAAGTTTAGGATTTACTTTTCTACAATTAGGGTTTGACTAGGTTTTTCCTATTTAATCACTCTTATACGTTTCTTTTTATGGAGTTTTTGAAGTTTAATAACAAAATCGAGATTTCCCTCAAATCTATCATCTTCGGTATTCGCAAAAATCAACGAATTTTTGATAAAGAATTCTTCCTAGTCACGTACGTTGCATCAAGAACTCATTTTCCTCCTCCATATTTGTCAAAATTTTTAATTAAGCCCTCTTCTTCCTCGTCCTCTAAGATCCTGTCTTCAAAGTGTCATCCTCCAAATTTGAGTCTATATACAACTCGAGTTTAATATTCTCAAACGGGTGTAGGTCTCGAATACAGTTCTCAGTTTTCATATTTTCTCAATTAAATCCTCAATCTATCATTCAATACTAAAATAAACCAACAAATTCCTTACACAATATGAAATCTCGAATTCAACTCAATACAATCTAAGTAAGGAGGTATGAAAAATTCAATCAAAGCTCAAAATATTCTTCTCCACTCTTATTCTTTTTCAAGGTCTCCTTCTTTAGATTCTCATTTCTTTCCTCTCTATCTAAACCAAATTATTCTAAGCTAATATGTACATTATACCACATAATAAATCAATAGAGTTCACTTAGGTTATTTATACCACTCGAACCAAATGGGTTACATCGGGTTTAGTGGTTAAATTTGAGCACGTGCATAGGTGACGGGGCAAACTAACGGACTGGGAGTTGCCAAGTTGGCGTGGGTTGCCAATCCAGTGTGTGGGAAACCTAAGTCAGCCAGTTCTTCTAAGCCACCAGGTTCGCCATTTATGCCCTTTTGTCCTACCCCGTGGGTTTTGAGTCTGCAACCTGGTGTTTTCCTGTCCTACATATGATAGGTCATTGTGGCGGGGCACATGCCGCCTCCTTTCCTTTTAGCCTTCGACGACATTTTTCTCCATTTTCGCTTCAAAAATTAGTCGTTTCTTGCAACTTCGCCCAACACCCTGGTAAATCTCCAATGGTATAAGATAGCACTAAAATCGGGACGAAATCATGATTAAATGTAGAGATTTGACTCGAGGGGCAGCAAAGAATCCTATATTATTAGTCTTTACTTCTATCATAACTCTCATTTGGTCTTACAAGCTTACTTTGATGTTGATTGGGCTAGAGACTCTACCGATCGACGTTCCATTACCTGGCTACTATATCTTCCTTGGCGGCTCTCTTATCTCTTAGAGAAGTAAGAACCATACGATTGTTCCTTTATTTAGCACTGAGGTAGAATATCGAGCTCTTATTTACACTACTTCTGAGCTCTTGTGGTTACTATGGCTGTTACACGATATGGATATTGTTCATGTCTCTGCTACTACTATTCATTGTAACAATCAAAGTGCTATTAAGATTGCTCGCAACAAAATTGTCCATTAATAAATTAAGTATATAGAGAATGACTGTTATTTTATACGACATCATCTCACACAAGACACCATTATAGTCATATAAAAGATATCACCATTTTTTTAATGGGACTAAAGATTATATCAAGAGGGAAACAACGAGGAAGAACATAACACTTAAGAGACATTTTTGTATTTTTTTAAACGAACAATTATTTTTTATCTAGTTGAGCAAAGTGTAATAATATGAAATTTAAAGTGACACAAAACTTCATTCATCAAATCGGGTGGGATAATCTCCTTTCTCATAGATCGAGGGTACACTAGTGTAAATACAATAATAGCTCATTTGGATACCAACAAAGACTCAAATATTGAACATGAGACCGGAAAATGAGTAAACCTCTAACCACGAGCAAATTTCAGTTATTTATAGTTATTCCAAAAATGTTTTAAGAATAAAGTTATATTTCTTGGAAAAGAAAAGAATAATATTATACTCCAAAACAAAAACAAAAAAATCAAGAACAGAATTTTGTTGTGCACAGAAAGAAAGATTTCACAATTAATTTAGAAAAGATATCACAATAATAATACCTTATACAATAAAAAATTGATTTTTATATGGATCACTACTCATTTTGATCCATCCAGCAAAAGGCGAAAGCCATTCACTGTTGTACTTGCCATTCTGGATCTGAAAATCAGCCTCCTTAAAACCCGGAGAAGCCGCCTTAAAGCTCTCACATTTATCTCCTGATGGACTGAGAAACGATTCTTCAGTACCTTGTCCATCCATGGCTGCTTCTCCTTCCTCTTCCTCTTCTCCAGCCTCTATCCGCTATTCCCAACAACAATAGAACAGTTGCGCCCATTTCCTTCGATTTCTCGACTACACTGTTTTCAATGAGATTGTTACAGTCGTTGACAAGTGGCCACTTGAAGTTCACTCTGTGAGCAGCGGATTGAAGATTCCCATCTGGGTTTCTCGAACCTCCATCAGTGAAGAAGAAGCTCAGCTCTCTGCTGGTTATGGGACAAGAATCATACCCTTCTGAGAAGAAACTGGTTATTGGGGTTTTGGGCTAACAGGAGGAGGATCATGGGAAGGTACTGTACTGAGGAAGCTTGAAGTCAGCTTTTTGGGGTTGTGGGTGTTAAGTAGGTATTGGTGAAACAATGATATCATCTGGGATCAATTTGGTGATGACGATTATAGGATTCTCTGTGAGCACCATGTTCATTGTCTTTGTGTGCACGCGTCTCATCTGTGGTCGGATTCAGCTCTCTGCTTCACGCCGCCGCTCCTTCCATAGATCCGATCTTAGCATTGTAAGTAAGGCTGTTTCTATATACTGGGTATGGCAATTTGAATTTGAATTTAAATTTCTGTGATTTGATAGTTTTTTGGAAGGTCCAGATGGTGATTTCTGTTTCAGGGTTGCTTTTCTTTATGGTAATGTTATTTTGGTTTGGTTTGTGGAGGTGTTTCATATGCTGAATTTGCTTGCATTTCCTTGCCTGATATGGTACCTTTTTTTTAAGGGAAGCCAATTCACATCGTTATTGAACCTTGGTAATTTGAATGTATTTTAGCTTGTTGATCAAATACAACTCTTAAGGGATCTCTTTCCTTCCATACGTTTGTGCTGAATTCATATTGATAATTACTTCGTCTATGATTAGCTGGAACGGGGTTTGCATGGTCTTGAGCCTGTAGATGTAGCCAACTTCCCAAAAAAGAAGTACGGGGATGAGTTTTTCTCAGCTACTGAAGATCCACAGTATGTTCTTCCTAAATCCTTACACATTGTATGTATGTTACCTGTTTCCAGCACATCAATATCAACTAGATTCCTTTTTTTTCTTCACGGTAGATGAATGTATGAGATATAACATACATAGACTCTTCAGTGACTGCACTTACCTTGCTCAATTTCAATCATATGAACATCAACATGTATTTCACTTGGAAGTGTTTTGAATGCAAATGCATGCATATTAAATATAGGACATATATCTTTTCTTAAAGTTTTTTCAGTTAATCACATGGTGAGGCATGTGTGGTGGGTATTGTACTTCTGTCATTATATATAATTTAGCTACATCTTATACGGCTTCTATAAAGCATGGAGTTAAGTGATATATTGTGAATATGAGATTGAGATTTTGTCAGTGGAACATGTAAGTATTGGGATCCAGACAGAAAGATGTGGGCTCACGAGATTAGTGCAACTGATAGAAACTATTAGGTATATGGAATTTTAGGTATTTGCTTAGCAGTTTGTAGAAAATATATTTTCTAGTTGGTGGTGAAAAGATTCTTCTGGGCAAAAATGTTTGATTGGGCTGTATACAAGTGTTTTGCTTCAAAAATGTGTGATTGAATTATGGTAAGAGAGCACAATTCTTTTGAGGTTCTTTTCCATCTGAATCTATTAGATCTACTGCAGCCAATCACCTCTTTTCATTTTATTCATGTCAGTGAGTCATCTAATTCATGCTTACTTTAAGTAAAAGTGAAGCATGTGGCTGTATGTATATAGAATAGCAATGGATGTAATGGAGCAAATATGATTTCTTCCGTATTATATAGCAGAGTTTACAAGTGCTACCAATTCATGCTTACCCAGATCCAAAATCAGAGTCATGTAATAGTCTCTACAGAAGGTTTATTTTGTCCTTTACACTTTATTTCATGGAAAACAAGATCATCATCTCAGTGTATGACAAATAGTAGGTATTTGATGACATGTTGTTATGTGGGTATTGTTTGCAAATGTAAAATTCTGGTCCGATTCGAAATGGGGTATTTTTTCACGAGCTTGAATTTGATAGTAACATGGTACATTTTATGCACATTTTACAAACAAACAACATGACTCATATGAGTAGTGGAAGTTGAATGGAGTTTAATCCCCAAATAAGTACTAGGGAAGCCTTATCCAAACTACTTCAGACCTGTTTCAATGCTATTGTAAACCATCTGTCTGTCTGATTCTTGAACATATTCTTAGCTAAATGCCATCCATCTTATTGAAGAATTCGTTTTCAGTTTATATCCTTTCTATTGGTGGATGCAAAGCTACTATATGTGTGTTCATTATGATGCCTCTGGAGTGTTCTGATAATTTCTATATATTTTGGTGCTATAGTCCATTTCCCCTTGAATTCTCATGAGAACAATTTAGGGTATATTATTTAAATTGCTTGCTCAGATGTTTGTGTGGAAGTGTCTTTTATATTCTTTTCTTTTTCTAGGTTGCACATTATGCTTTCCATAAACAATGCCTCGTGCATACTCATGAACATCTGTAATTGTAAACGATGTCTGACTGTAAATTATTTTCTCATATACTCGCTTATGAAATCCTGCATATGGCAGATGCACAGTGTGCCTGGCAGAATACGACGGGGACGACATAGTACGCATCCTCCCTTATTGTGGGCACTTCTTTCACGCCACCTGCATAGACATATGGCTGCATCAGCATTCTACTTGTCCTGTCTGTCGTGTGTCATTACGCGAGTTGCCAGAGAAGAAACGCTTGATGCAACCCTTGTTCAGTTCAGCTATTCGATCCAACTACAGCTCGGAGTCTTTTGACACCCATACCTACCACTGCTTAATGAGTAGGCACAGGATATTGGCAAGAAGCCCTGAGATGGACCCCGTTCAAGACGCATCCCAGGCTGAACCAGCAGAAGCCGGAGAACGCAACTCCCCTGCAACTGAGGATGGCCAGAGCACAAAACACCCACACGTCGAAAGCCCGTCAAATACATAGAAAGTGAAATGCATGTATTGTTAGTTTGTTACTGTGTTATGCATTACTGTATATATTGCACAAGTGATTGGGATTGTCCTCACAATAGTTGATGAGCAGTTTTATCAGCTCAGTTGTTAAACTAGATTGATGGAGAAGATCTGTGTGTACTACTACTACTACTATTTTTGGTATTCTTTTATTGGTGAAGCGTATATTTTGGTGGGTCTCTTTTCTTGGTGTGTTGCATAAAGATGTTCATGGAAATTGTCAATATAAAAACACAAGTTGAGTCAACGGGTAAAGATTGAGTAACCACTTGTGTTTTTAAGAATATAAGATGCATATATTATGCAATTAAGTATTGTTACATGATGTTGTTAGTTAGGGGATAGTTTCAAATATGGTGTCCCAAGACAAGATGAAGCAAATACATGTTTAGTAAATGACCAAGTCTAAGTAATGAAGAAAATGGAGGAGAATAATGTAAGGACATGGCTTTACTCGAGGTAGGTCAACCATCATTTCTCCTTGATTATAAAGTGGGCCATAGAAGACAAGGCACATAATTAATTAAGGTAAGTTTTCAATCGAATTGAATGAGAGACTTGTTTTCCTCTATTTCTCTTTATTGCCTCACCTTCCTCTTTATTGCCCACCTCATATTTGTTTACAATATTAATTAACTGCGACAGCCCTAGTTACTACGTGGCCCTTTCTACTATTTACTACCACAAAATTGAATCACCCTAATCTTGTGGGTCTGGTCGGCCTTGTAAGGATAAATGAGAAACAAACTTGCAATTGAAAATACTATATTAATATATATTTGTTCCACACTGGCAAATTACAATAGCAGCAAATTAACTCACTAAAACATGCTCGTCTCTATTAATATTATAAGCAAAATACTATGTTATATATTGTACTAAACTAAATAAGAGGTCACATAAACCCACATCTCCCAGGCATTTATATAATAATAACATAACATATTTAACATCATCCAATACCAAGCTATATTTGTCTTTGTCGTTTATGTAGGAAATAGCATATGATCACCTTCCAAGTAGCCCAGCTCCAGCTCGGCTTGTTTAAAAGTCAAACCCTGGGTTTGACATTGGCTCGGAGCGTGTCTTTCATGACCACCGTGAACTGCAACTTCCCGGCGAAGTCAATCTTCTTGCCCTCCGGGAAGGCGGTCCACTCGAACTCCTGCACCATCCTGGCGAGCATGAGGTGCACGTGCACGGTCGCCATGTTGAGCCCCGGGCATATCCTCCTCCCCGCCCCGAACGGCAACATCTTCACTCCCCTCACCCCCGTAATGTCCGCCTCCTCCTTCCCCGACATGAACCTCTCCGGGTCAAACCTCTCTGGATCCGTCCACAGCTCCGGGTCCATGGATATCCCCGGCAGGTAGAGCTCCACGTTTGTCCCCGTGGGAATGTCGTACCCGCCGAGTACGGTGTCCTCGATCACCGCGTGCGTCAGCGAGAAATGGGTCGGCGGGTGCATCCTCAGCAGCTCCTTCACCACCGCGTGCAGGTACGGCATCCTCTCCACGTCGTTCTCGTCCACCTTCGCTCCCTCCCCGACCGTGGATTTTATCTCTTGGTACAGCCTGTCCTGGACGTGGGGGTTCGCGATGAGCTGCGCCATCCCCCACTCCAGGACGTTGGCGGTGGTATCAGTACCACCGTTGAGGAACTCGGAGCATAGGGTGACCAGCTCCGAGTTCGTGGGGCCAGAGGGCCTTCCCTCCATCCTGAGGTCGAATAAGGTGTCTAGGTAGGAAAACGACGTCGCGGTTTTATCCGATCCAGGATTCTGGAGGGCCCTCTGGCGGCGGGTGACCAGCTGGAGGACGAGGTGGACCTGTTGCTTCCGGACTTTCATGGCCTCCTTCCACTGCTTGTAGAAGAAGGGGCTGAGGAGGGGGAGGTGGTCGTCGATCCGGGGGATGAGGGTCATCAGCACCGTCTTCATCATCTCGTCCATCCTCATCACCTCCTCCTCCTCGAGTATCAGCCCGAAGCACATTGTCAGGAGGATGCTGAAGAAGGCGAAGCGGGTGTTGGCGAGGACCCAGACGAGGCCTCCGTTGGCGTCGGCCTCGGCCCTGATGCGGCGGGCGAGGGTGTCCATGGCCGAGGACCGCACGTGGCGGAACTCTTTCAGCCGGGAGGAGCTCAGCATGTTCTGCACCATGTTGCGGCGCAGGGACCGCCACTCGGGGCCGTAGAGCGCCGAGTTCACCGTGAACTTGTTGCAGCTGAAGACAATCCTCGTCTGGTTCTCCGCGGGCCGGCTCGCGAACAGGTTCCCCCTCTCCACCAACGCCTCGTGCACCAGCTTCGAGTCGCTCAGCACGATCATCGTCGTGGCACCCATCCGGAGCGTGAAGATGGACCCGTACGTCTTCCGGAGATCCTTAACATACTCGAAAAACGGCTTCCCAGAGAAAACGAACTGGAAGAGGTTCCCCACGACGGGCCACCCAGGCGGGCCAGGAGGGAGGTTCAGGCGCCTCGAGTTGCGACACCTGAACAGAATGATGAAACCAGACAGCACCAGACCCAGAGCAGTGAAAATGATGTGACAGTAGGATGAGAGCAGTGGTGAAGAGGAAGAAGAGAAAAGGGAAGTGGGTGAAGTCAAGTTCATTTTTGACAAGTGACCTACAAATGAAAATGAGAGAGGTGGTGAATATGGAGAAGAAGAAGATGGTATATAAAAAGGAGGAGAGAAGCATGAAAATGGTGGTAGGATCAATAAATTAATAACAGGTCTATGTAGATAGATCAGAGAGAGTGTCTCTACCTCTGAGCTGAGCCTGTAAAGATTGGTGGTGAAGAGTGTGAAAATGATAAATGCGGTAAACAATGGGCACGTACGAAAAGTAGAGCTGGTGGCTACAAATTAAGAATTGTTTTTGTTGCAATCAATATTTCAAAACTAGGTAGTTACAGGAAATGCCATTAGCTTTTATTTTGTGTATATGTACTACACGCGTTTTTGTATAGTCAATCTGAAATTTTCAAAAACTTTTTTCTGATATTGTATATTTAAAAAAAATCTCGTTACACTACTTTTGTAGAACTTATATTATTTGATCACCTTGTAGTATTTTTGCATTGTAAGTACAGTTATGTCAATTCTCAAAATATATTCATATGACCCAAAATTAACTCCCACTACTTAGTACTATTCCACTTTTGTAAAGATGCTCGTTTAGGCGTATTGCATTTTTTGTTGTTGTCAACGCGTTATGGTAACAAGATAATGACTATTAATTACATTCAACCATTAAATTTTATAAAGTTATAAATGTCGCACGATATTATGATAGTAGATAGGAACCTTTGAGCCCATGACGAATTTGCATTTATAATTTTTTTAACATAAATTAATTTACATATGCAACAAAAAATACATATTATGCTACAAGTTATGACATTTTCAACTTTTTTTTAAAAAAACAGTTGGTTTAGGCAGAACCGATCCAAATTAGTCCAAATAAGTACAAAACCGGCTCAAAGGGCCAAAATGTCACGGCTCCACGACGTGGTGCCCGTGTGATTTTCGAGACCATGACGGCCGCCATTTATAATAGTCAAATTTTATAACTAACTATCACAACTATAAAAGTGATTTAAGAGATACCTCAATTTTGTTTTTGTGTCAACGAGATTATCTCACCTTCGTTTATGAGCTAATTTACATTTGGGAGTAAATATATAGCTATTAGTTTGTAATCGAGTTAAACACTATGACAAAAAAACAAAGTTAAGATATCTCTTAAATCACTTGTATAGTTGCGTGGCAGTTATGTGACAAAAGTTGACAAGAGTGTCGACGGGTCTAGAACCGAACCGAACCAACCAATTCAATTTACAAAAAACATAACCGACTTGAATCGATTCTAGAGGTTCGTCTGCTTGATCCTGAAGCTCCCATCTCTCTATTTTGGGACAATAGATTGGCATCATGTCAACATGGCCCTTCATGTCTGGATGCCAAAATTACCTTTATGCCCCTAGACTCTTTTTTGCTTCGCTCAACATACTTGTAAAGCTCATATGGTATAAATAGCAATAAACTCTATTAAAATCGAGAGATTTGAGTATAGACGAGATAAAGAATCATCTTTTGTGAACCAACTCACACTTAACATTTTATTGTCCAAAGAACAGTAAAGACAAAATTAAAAAAAAACAAATCTACGAAATAAAAAATACGATAATTCTAAATTAAACTTCGAAGTAACTCGTAGAGGAGTTCAGACCCTTCCAAGGGCTTATCAGAAAAGAACGACCACGAATATGAAATGCATGTACAATGCAAATGGCCTATTCTAAACAAACTCAATCTATTGTACAAAGACTCAAAACAAATTCAAAAAAACTCCATTTTAATATGATCATATTGAAATGACGAGAAACATTTTTATCCTCTCTATCACTATCTCCAATGCATCATCCACATAGAAAAATGAGAAATGATCTTATAAGGATTTTTTCTTATAAAATTTCCAAACCATCATAGCCGATGCACATGCACATCGAACACTATCTCGCCAGCCAGATGATATGACCGTTGATGGTTAACCATTCTAGCTGAAGCGCATTGATCTTTGTTTCTTCAGTCAGGTGATATGACCGTTCATGGTTAACCATTCTAACCGACGTACATCGATTTTTGTTTCGTCGGTTAGGTGATATGACTGTTGCCGGTCAATTTATAAATGTTGTTGGTCAACATAAATGACCATTGCCATTCACTTAGTCGACGAGCAACTGTCATCGCGTCCGCTAAGTGACCCCGTTAACCACTGACTTCCAATAATTGATGTGCATCTTTATGTGTCGTTGAGTACAACTTCACCCACCCGAAGACACCCTAATTATGTGCCTCTGGCTTCAATTCAATTTGTAGCAGTATAATATAGCAATAACTTGGTAGCAAGTAGAGAGAGTGATGTCTCTTTGGTGACATCAATAATAGTGTGCAACAAGGTTGTACTGTTCATTCATTTGGTATAGATCCATAATTGGGTTATCACCATTGACAAAAAAAATCTTTTCAGTACACTGTTATGAACTAAATTTCGAGGCACATATTTCCATGAAATGATATAGACGGTGCAAGCGATTGTAAGGTTAGGTTTTGTAGAAAAAACATAATATATATATATATATGGGGTAATGACAGTTGACTACACCTAACTATGTCACGTTTCAAATTTAATACCCAAACTTTCAAATTTTCATTTGGGATACCCAAAGATTAAATAAGCGACACTTAGCCCAACTTTTGTTAAATCTAACAGGATTGATATGTTAAAAAGTCTAAAATGACCTCAATAGTTTTGGTCTGTAACCGGTCTGATTGATATAATTATGAAATGACTATTTTACCCCTAATTTAACAACTAATTTAACTAATAGTTTGAGGGCAAAATTGACTTTTCAATTATACAAATAATAATTATATTTTTCTAATAATTAAATAAATAAATATATTATTATTAATTATTAATTATTAATTTATTATATTATTATTAATCAATAATATCAGTAATAATTACTCAATAGTTATATTATTAATCAATAATAATAATTATATTATATTCTAAATAATTATATAATTATTAAATCATTTACAAAAATTACAACAAAAATGGAAAAATTGAAAAAAAAAGAAAAAGAAAGAAATAGGAGGCGGAACGGCGGAGACGTCTCTGCTTCTTCTCGGCGGAGACGTCCACGGCCATCATGGGGGAACGGCGGTGCCTCCGGGGCCATCCCCTTCGTCGGGGAGTCGCGTACAGCCACTCCCAAGCACTCCCTCCTCCAAAAAATCGAAATCGTTTCACGCGTCTCGGATTCGTCTTCAAGAACGATTGATTGATCCACTTCCAGATCCAAAGCCCAATCAAGACCCTGACCCACGCAGGGTCGCCGTCGCTCTCCTCCGGCTCCTATTCGTCGCCCTCCTCCTGGTCAAGCTCTAATCGAAATTGAGCTCCAAGCCCCAATCAAAATCGAGCTCAAAATCCCAATCGAAATCGCCTCCACTATAACTAGCGTAGCGGTGTGGAAGCTCCCATGATTCATAAGTCGGAGAAGTTGGGATTGTGGGGAGGTTGCGCCAGACGGAGAAGGAGAGGAGGGGGAGAACACGATTCGGGGGTGGCCGAGGAGATTGGTCCAGCCGAGGAAGTAATCGGAGATTATGGCGTCGGGAGGGGAGGGGTGGGAACGGAGCGGAGCCAGTGGAGGAGCTCCGACGACGCTCAAAACCATTGGCGGCCATGTATGTGAAGAAGAAGAAGAAGAGAGGATAGATAGATTAGGGTTAATTACGTAGAGATAGATTAGGGGAGAAAAGAAGAGAGATTAATAATAATATAATTAAAAATGAATGATAATATATTTATGTAATTTTTAAAGAATTATAATTATTATTTGTATAATTGAAAAGTCAATTTTTCCCTTAAATTATTAGTTAATTTGGTTGTTCAATTAGGGGGAAAATAGTCATTTCAAAATTATATTAATTGAACCAATCAGATCAGTTACATACCAAAACTATTGAGGGCATTTTAGACTTTTTAACATATCAATTCAGTTAGATTTAACAGACATTGGGCTAAATGTCGCTTATTTAATCTTTGGGTATCCCAAATTAAAATTTGAAAGTTGGGGTATTAAATTTGAAACGTGACATAATTGGGTGCAGTCAACTGTCATTACCCATATATATATATAATATTTGTAAAAGTGCAATAGTATAATTTTTAGACAGTGTTTGCAATCATATTTTGAGATTGTTTTTCTCTGTAGACATATTTTTTTATCTCTTTAGACATGGTTGGATTGACTAGGTAAAAAAATTAGAAAGTGATCAACAATTTTTTTGGAGAACAAAGATAATATAGATAGACTTGATTCAAAGAGTGCAGTATTAAAAGGCGAATCTTTGAGATTATTAGATAATTAATCAGTGAAACAATTAGATTGAGCTTGATTAGTACTATTAGCCTCCTTTCCTCTGCTCTTCACGTACAAGTTTCCTATTTGAAATTTAACAAATATTGAAATAAGCACATCAATTATGACACTTAACCCTTAATCAGATTGAAGCACACCCGAGTTAAAGCACCTTACGTTAGGTTTCATTTATTATTATTGTTATTGGGTGTAGGGGTGCTCAAACCCGGTTAACCGGAACCGGTGCCGAGAACTGAGAACCGGACCGGGCATGTTCGGTTCCCAGAATCAGGAACCGAAACCGACCAGATATTGGCCGGTTACCGGGAGGCCGGTTAACCGGAAATTTACACCGGCTTTTCGGTTTAACCGAAACCGGCAAAAACATCATTAAATAGCATATTAAAACCCTATAAAATTTGCTGAAATTGTAAATAACACAAAAAGATTCATATTTAATTTTTTTTTCATTAAGGATGAAAAACTATTAAGGATGGATCAGAGAGTGCCCAAAGGCACTCAATCTGATCTCTCCCTAATAATTAAAAAACACCCTTACCTAATAGTGAAAACCATTAAGGATTGATCAGAGAGGGCTCAAGGTCCTCAATCTGGTCTTTCCCTAATGATACAATACACCTAAAATGTATATTCCAATACCAAATAGAGAGTTACACAGTTCAGAGTTGTTCACAGTACATCATTTTACAACAAGCTTTATCAAGTTTTCCAAATGATTATCAAACTATCTTAAATACAAAAGTCTTCAATCTTCAAGCTTTCACATGAGAGAAGAGAAGAGGCAGAGTTGAACTTCACCAATTTCTGCAAAACAGAAACATAAAGGCAGAAAATTAATTGACAATATAAGTATATGCAAATCTCAAAACTTAATAAAAACCTTGAAATATACAAACTTGCTAATACTGTCAGATATTAATAAACTTGCTAACAGAACCTTAATAAACTAACAATATAAGTATATGCAAAACAGAAACTTAATAAAAACTAACAATTAAGAAAACAGAAACCTAATTACTAAACAGAATATGCAAAAAGTATAAGTATTTGCCAAGAGGAAGTTACCTTTTTCGCAAAAATACAAAAGTCTTCAATCTTCAAGGTTTCATACGAGAGAAGGGGCACCAACGGGACTTGCCGTTTCACCAATTTCTACAAAACAGAAACTGAAATTAGAATCTTAACAAAAAAGTATTAAACATAAACTTAACAAAAAAGAGAAGGGTAGAGCAGTTGAGACAATTACCTTCCTCCACAATTTGTAGCTTATGAAGCTCTTCTTCCAAATCCATTATATTCAATGGAATTGGAACCTTCAACCAATCCTGAGTGCACACTAGGCATTGTACAACTGTAGGGCTCAAAGAGCTCCTAAAATCATTTATGATCCTCCCTCCAGTACTAAAGGCCGATTCCGAAGACACGGTGGAAATAGGAATGGCCAAGATATCTCGAGCCATATGTGCAATGACGGGATATCGATGACCATTCATACGCCACCATTGCAAGACATCGAATGAAGTTGAATTTTCTTCCTCAGGATCTCGTAAATATCGTTCGAGTTCTGACTTCACACTACCTTCTTCTTCGACCCTCTGTTTCTTATATTGGGTGAACAACACTTGGCTGTCCGGGTCATCAACAGTAGAACATGATGCTTGTGATGTACTCTCTACAACAACCCCATACAGTTTTACATACTCAACAAATAAATCACCCAAAACTTGTTTGACACAAGGTGTTAGTTGGTCAGCAAGATTAAGAGGATAAATATGCTCAATCATGTAAATAACACAATCTAATTTCTTTCTAGGGTCTATAACAGGTGCAATAAAAGTGTACATGTTCAGCATTTCAAGATCAGCAAAATATTTATTGAATTTCAATGCCATTTTACCTGCCATGCTTTTCATGTCTCTATTCTCACTAGACAGACCCGTGTTAATAAAATGGAAAACATCACTAATCTCGTCCAATATAGAATTGGACGTTGCATATGAAGAACCAGAAACACGAACAGTGATGTTATAGAATTTTTTCAAGAACGACATAAATGAATTTAAAGCAGACCAATCAGAATAAGTTAATCGACCAAGAGATGTACCGTCTTTCTTCAATTTCCTTTCCATCTCAATCCCCAAGTTAGGATCAATAACATCATACTTTTCAAATGCCTTCTCTAACCTGCAAGCAGCATCAAGCATTAAGTAAGTAGAATTCCAACGAGTGGAAACATCAAGACAAAGCAATTTCTTACAATCAATACCAGCTCTTTGAACAACATCTTTAAATCGAGATAATCGTGAAGGAGAGAGTTTGATAAATCTTACCGCAAACCTTACCCTTTCAACTGATGTACCCAACATACTAATACCATCACTTACCACCAAATTGATGATATGAGCAATACAACGCATGTGCAAGAACCTGCCACCCAAAACATTGGTGGACAGCAAGTTCATGCGACAAGTCAGATACTCTATCGCTTTGTCATTGGCACTGGCGTTGTCAACAGTGACGGTCATGATCTTGTCAATACCCCACGAATTCAAACAAGCCTCAATATCCTTGCCAATATCCTCGCCTTTGTGAGACTGAATTGGACAGAAATTGAGGATTTGCTTGTGCAAAACCCAATGAACATCAATATAATGGGCAGTTAGAGTCATAAAGCTTCGCTGTTGATTAGAAGTCCAAGTATCAGTTGTTAACGACACTCTAGGTTTAGAACAAGTAAAATATGCATGCAACTTTGCTTTCTCAGATTCATATAATTCAAAAACATCCCTTAAACATGTGTGTCTAGATGGTATTTTGAAAAGAGGACATGCAATTTCCATAAACAGTTTAAACCCCACACCTTTCACAAAATTAAATGGCAATTCGTCAGTTACTAACATCTTGGCAAGAGCATCTCGACAAGCTTGCTGATCGAAATGCCAAGATGTTAGTTCACCTCCTGCTTCACTCCTAAACAATAATAGTTTTTGCCTCTTATCAATATTATCCTTATTTTTTGGGCAAATTCTAATATGGGTTAAGAGTGAAGATGTTCCATTTAAGTTAGGATCAGCCGCAAAAATACCATTACAATGCAAACATTTAGCCTTTTTTTCACCATCAACATCAAGTTTTGAAAAGTGTTTCCAAGCTTTAGACTGAACTGTAACAGCTTTTTTACGAGATTTACGGGGTTTGCGGGTCTTACCATGGGATGCAGGTGCAACAACTGCAGCTGCACCTGCATCCCTATCTTCTGATCCTCCTCCACCTCCAGGAGCTGCTGCTGTAATTGGCTCTGACCCATCTACTCCAGCTCCAACAGCTACTGTTCCTAGTTCACCTTTAACTCCAACCAAAGCAATTTCCTATACACACAAAACATAACATTTAATTAGTAATCAGAAGACATAAATAAACATCAAGAAACCCTAACTATCAGACCCTAAATATAGAAAGCAGAAACCCTAAATTAAATAAGAAATCCCAAAATTGAACAAATCAGA
The DNA here is from genome assembly GCA_963920655.1 of Geranium rotundifolium. Classification (NCBI taxonomy): domain Eukaryota; kingdom Viridiplantae; phylum Streptophyta; class Magnoliopsida; order Geraniales; family Geraniaceae; genus Geranium; species Geranium rotundifolium. Next base: position 6,965,941 of record OY987314.1, read on the forward strand.
ACACTAATTTTAAAAGCCCTAAATTTTAAAAACCCTAAAACGAATATTGATTTGAAATCAGAACCCTAATTTTAGAAACCCTAATTATATAAATCGGAAATTACAGAAACGAATTGAAACCCTAATTTTGAAACCACAAACCCTAATTGTGTAAAATTTAATTTCATAACCCTAAATGAAGAAATCGAAGAATAGAACATGAAATTTAAGAAAAACAGTGCATAAATGGTGAAAAGAGGAAGAGATCTTACCTCCATATGTGTATTTTGAACTCGAATCTGGTCTTGGAAGCTGGATTTAGGTCTCTATTTATAGAAAACTGAAGGTTCAGTTCGAGACTTCAAGGTCTCTCTCATTGGGAGACTCCATCCCCTTCCCCGCTCCTTCTCTTATGGCTCCACTGGATCTAGTCACAACAGGAAAACGATTTGACTGAGATCCCCCGCATTGAATGCGGAGGATACGTTTTCAGGTCAAAAAGTATGTGCATCTGCGTTGAAGATTGCCACATTAAATGCGGAGGATTCAAGGAACCACCGCGGAGAGGAGAGGGGAGGAAACTGGAGAGTGAAGAGGAGAGATACAGAGACAGAAACAAGAGGGAAGAGGATGACTTCTGGAGTCGATGGGATGGACCGATTGAGAGGGCAAGGAGGGAACGGCGGTGGTGGAGACCACAGAAAAGCTTTCCAAACCCTAAAGTACAAAAACAATGATGAAAATTGTTTGGGGAATTGAATCTGTGAGAGGAGAGGAGGAGGATGGCGCTGCATGGTGGAGGAAGAGAGTGAGGGAGGGAGTCGATACTCGAGAGACTCGAGCTCGACAGTCGAGTCGAGAAAGGAGAGATGTGTGTGAGAGAGAGAGAGGCAAATCTGAGACTGAGAGGAGAGAGGAGAGGAGAGATATTTGTGCAATCGTGTGAGAGAGAGTGAGAGTGTGAGAGGCGAGGATCAGAAGACGAGGAGGCGAGAGGCGAGGAGCCTGCGATATTAGAGCTGAGTCAGACAACATGTGTATGGTAGGAGAGGAACCGCGTGGAGGGACGACAGCCGTTGATGAGGTTTCATCAATGGCTGAGATTAAAACACGTGTCTGTGAAATATGATACCGGTTTTCACCGGTTAACCGCGGTTAATCAATTCAAGAACCGCAGACCGACCGATTCACTACCGGTTTTTGCGAAATCCAACCGAATTGAGGCCGGTTTTTACCGGTTTCGGTTTCTCCTGGGCCGGTTCTGCCCGGTTTCGGTCGGTTTCTCGGTTTCCGGTTGGTTTTGAACACCCCTAATTGGGTGTTACTCACTCGAATTTGAACTTATAATCTCGTGACCACAAAATCACTATAGTTATTTGACTATCTTTTATATACCGATATAAATTTTTATATGTGTACAATAATTTCTTTCATCGTATATATTTTATCAAAAATTAAATATCCATATTAAAGTTCCCCTTATTTTTATTTTCTCTACCTTTTTCACTAACAATTTTCTCATCAGTAACGGCGCACATTTTTGCGCCGTTACAAACATTTTGTGCGTTGTTACAAGCATTTTCTGCGCCGTTACAAGCTCTAACGGCGTACAAACGGGCGTTTTCTTGTGCGCCTTTACAAACACGTCGTTACACTTTGTAACGGCGCACGTGTGCACCGTTACAATTTTTGATTGCGCAAATCGAACGTGCGCCGTTACAAGACTGACGGCGCACCATTCGAAACTCCGTACGCCGTTACAAGCTAACGTTGCCTTCAGTGTGGGTTACGGTGACGGTAGTTTTGTGATGGCGCACATTTCGCATGCGCCGTTACACTTTTAACATCGCACAACGTGTGTGCGCCGTCACTTTTCTAATGGCGCACGTGTAATGTGCACCGTTAGACTTGTGACGGCGCACAACATATGTGCGCTGTTACTCTTTATTTTTTTTAAATCAATATTTAAATTTGTAATTTTATAATTAAATAAAATTTATAATTAAAATAAATTTTCTGAATAAAATATTATTATTACATCGGGAAACTATGATTACGGGTTTGGACCTCTAAACATATTCGGGTCAAATGGAGGCATATTTGGGTTCACCGACCGTAGTTGCTATTAGAAGTAGTGCATCATATTCATGTTTTGTGAGTCTTAAGTTTAGAGGTCTGTAATCTGATCGACTTGAGTGGATATAGCATCTGCTTGAGTTTGCACCTGAATCTCAAGCTCCGTCATCTGCACAACAGAATTGGAGGAGTCCGTACGTCTTCTCTGCTTCGGCAGTGCCTTGTAATGACTCTCGCAACCCCGGATGTGTCGTCCTCGGAATGGTGTGATGAATTTTCCTGTGGCGGCCTCGACATCTCTGACGTGTTGGGCAACATGTCTCATGTACTCGTCCTCCTCAGCGTCGGTAATCTTTTTCAGATTACCATTTTCGTCAATATTTGTCGGGTTCACCTTCTACTCGTCAAGTACTTGGTTAATGAAATTTTGTAAATCAAATTTAAAATTAATTAATAGCATAAATGAAAAAATATATATTTTGAAAATATCGTTAATTAAGAAACAAATTTAACTTACTCGTTTCATATCCTCGTCCTCGTCCTGCTCCTCATGCACTTGATCAGTACCAGCATCCAGTACAGGCGGCTTCGGGTGAGCCTTGAGACAACCCTCCAATTTCTTGGAGATCTGTACGATGCCTTCCGACCTCTCCCAAACTTTTCGTAACGGTACTGGGCCCGTATGGTGGTTCAATTTGTTATCGATGGATCGAATTTTTTTCATTTCAGATCCAACTTTTTTCTGAAAAAAAATTGAAATTAAATTATGCGCCGTTACTAATAAAAAAAATTATTATGTACTTTACGATTTTTAAAATACCTCGCTGATGTCAAAGTGTTGAACGATCCACTGCCATTGGGCTTCTTCCCTTCAAATATCTTGGGAATTCCATCACGCTTTAGATTGTTCGGGTCTACGTATAATTTGTACAGGCGATTCATGTTGGATTTCCGCTCCTTGTAAGCATATGCGGCTACGTCTCGAATCCACGTCTTCAACTCGACGAAAGTATCATCCACTTGATATAAGCGCTGCAATTATAAAATATTTAGTCCAATTTTAATCCAATCTGCACCGTCCAATGGATGTACTAATATGTCATTGTCCTTATTCTTCCGCTCCCCGTGCCATCGCATCCACTCAGCCGTCTCTGGAGCAAGATATAAACGTTGAAGTCGAGTAGTTATTGGGAAGTACCACAACGTCTTCTTCGAAACCAATTTATTCCCCACTTTAGCGTATCGTGCTTCTCCACAAATGCCACATGTCTGGAGTTGCAATTCTGTTTCGTAGTACAAAGTGCACCCGTACATGCATGCATCATATTTCACGTATGGCATTTCAATAGCCTTCATCTTCTGCTTTGTCGTTGCGTAGCTAGATGGATACGTATTAGTTGGGGTAACATACGACAATAATCTTTGACCATCTTCATAAAAGCAGCGTCAGACATCCCGGTGCTCTGCTTGATGGACAAGATCCTTAACAGCGCCGCTAAAGAAGTGTCCTCACTAGTCATGGCGCACGTCGTTTCGTACAATGGCTTTTGCGACTCCGTCACCAACCGGTTGTATGCCGTCATGGTTGCCTTAGCGACTCCTTCCTCGAATTCGGTTATTATATTAATGTTCTCTCCTTCCTCGTTCTCGTCCTCGTCCTCGTCAACCCTTACATCTCTAGTTGAGTCTACATCATCCACAAACTGATGCACATGATCAACGTCCACGAACTGCTGCACACGATTAACGTACATTGGATTGTTGTCCGACGTCGAACAACGCTGATTCCCCGATGTTGGCATCATACTCATATCTCAATTGCGACTCGAACTAGCTTCTTCAGCTTCGCTGTGATGGAACCACACATTATACGATCTAAGAAAATTTTTCTTAAGTATATGATCGCAAATGGTGTTCATATCGTGCCAAACTGAATTACAACACCTCGTACTCGGACACTTGAAACGTCCCACACCATCTCTTGGAGCGTTTTGATTCGCAAATTTTACAAAACTACTTAGTCCGTGCATCCATTCCTCACTCGTTTTTACGGATCCTATCCATCGCCGATCCATTCTATGTAGCATATATAAATTATTATAAAATAATAATATACATCATATATATCTTTAAATTAAATAACATGAATTAAAATATTTTAATTTAAATACATTATTTCAAAATGTACATACTTTCCAATTTCCGCAATTCCAAATCCAATAGCTAGTATAGGGCGATAATAAGAAGCCTAGTATTTGTGGGGGAGAATTAATATAGGGTACTCGATCTTTATAAATAGTTGGCAAACGGTTATTATGCGCCGTCACTGAAATTTGTATTGGCGCACTTTCTACATGTGCACCGTCCCTAATACAAAATCTGATAGTGTTTGAATGGTTTTGCTCCCTAAATTAGTACCTAGAAGGAGACAGTTGAAACAAATAAATTTATGTTGCAAGTACTTCTAGTGACCAATTTAGGGAGCAAAACCTTTGGATTAGTGCCTATGTAAATTACATATTCATGTAAATTAGTGCCAATTGGTTCATAGGCAATAACTTACATGAATATGTAATAACATATTTAAAAATATGAGCTCATATGCTTAGCTTTAAATAGCATGGAACAAAATCAACAAAGGGTTGGACTTAACTTGAAATTTATGTGGACAGTTGAAACAAATAATTTTTGCAGGGGAAATGCAAAGGAATGGTATTGAATTGATTGTTCATATTTAGTTCATCGATGGTTGGAGCTCATGAATCACTTTCAATTTTTCTGGTCACACATTTATTATAACACACTGCACTGTGCATGTTGCAGTATATAAGTCAACCTCAAAGCCGTAAACACAAGTCAACGGGATCTTCTTTCCATAAATTATTATATTGAGTACGAGTGTCAAATTTCTGACAAGGTTTAGCGAAAGGTTATAAGTGATGTTGAACATATTTACTTGCTTAATGTACTTGGAGTAATGTCACGGACACACGTAGATATAGGTGAATATATTGAAATTTTCCGCCTTGTTACGATGATATCATAAATATCGGCTAAAATATCAGTCAAAACAGCTCAATTAAAAAAATTTAAGTTGAATTTGATTTAATCCGGTCTAGCTAAATTCATTTGGATTAAATTTAATTATTTTCAATCTAATATGGTCTAACTTAATTAATTTGGTTTGACATTTAAATTATAAACAATTACATGATATAAAACAGTGATTATTATTAAGTTTGAAATTAAATATAATTTATATTTTTAATAAATAATAAATATACGAGTATGTGTATATATTTTTATTTATTAAAAACACGTTTTGTGCTATCTTTTTTGCGATAGCTTTGAGAGTTTGTTAAATCTCGAATTTTATTAACTAGCCAGTATGTTTTTGATGTCCGACTTCTACAACCTTGACTTGGACCTATAAAAATATTTCTAGACTATTTATTTAAAATACATGTATGGTCCTGAGAAAATTAATTTGAAAATAAATCTAAAATAAAACTATGAGCCCGTTTGTTTTGGTCCAAAGCTAAACAGCCCATTTAATATGACATATGTTGATATGAGGCTCAGAAGGAAACTAATAGACCATGTTAGGCCCACATAAGTCGGCAAGTTATGTATACATATTATGTTAGGCTCTCGTGAGATTGAAGAGCTACCACAAAATTGTTGTATACAAATATATACCATCAAACTAGAGCTTCTAGAATTTTTCAGGTTAAAATGCGAAATATTATCACGTAATTAATCCAGCATCATGTTGGACAGCTGAAGCAGTAGATGGTGGGACAGACCCCACACCGTGATCTCAACTACTATTAGTTAAAATAGGTTAGACAAACCTCATACTTGACTCCCAGCTAATCGAAAAGAGAAATAAACTATTAATCTTATAAACACAAGTGACCAAATCAAGTTAAAATAAGTAAAACAAAATATTTCAAACGACCGTAATACTTCATCTTGAAAATCACCGGTACTTAATCACGTGCACAACACATTCATTATCTTGTAATATAATAGGTATATAATTTAAATATTTCTTAGCATCTTTTGTGGTCAATAAATTGGAATGACCTTGGTCATTAATTGGTAGCGAATCTTGTATATAAGATATTCTCTTCATTTGTAACAAAATACTTTTAATCCACAAGTATCTCTCAAATAAATTATTCTAGTTTATATGTCCTTTGGAGTATTTTTTCCGTATTAACACGGATTTACACGTAGAGAAAATAGTCATGTGACAAATAGTATCCGAGGCATGATTTATAATTGCTTTGTAAACAAAGTTCGAATCACGATGAAATGACGGGCAAAAGTAATATTGTTGTATTGACAATGAGGGAACTCAATTCATTAACAAAAAGATTAGAGAATAGACAATGTCCCAAAATGTCGTTACATCTCCCAAATTACAGATGCTAATTGCGAAACCGCTTAGGTTCTCTAACGTTCTCATTTAACTACACTCCGTATTATTGTCATTTTTAAAAAATTAACCGAGAAGGGTTATTTAGGACGTTATAGTAAATTTAAGGTATCTCTCAATTAGCATTTGTTTTTCGACAAATGTAAATGAGACTTTCGGATACCTAAAGGAATATAAAAGTATTACCCCTTTTCCGAGTATACCAAAAAAGAAAAAAAAAAGTTTAAAATCCCATGGCTAAATAAATAAGGCAATTTCATTGGTGGGCCCAGGGTAATACCATGGTTCCAACTGCAGAGAATAATAACTGCAAACCCTAGAGAAGCCTTCTTCTTCTCCTATATCACTCGCTTTTATACTTAGCGATACAGTTCTGCTGGAGCTGCCGCAACCCTAACGATCCGATCCTTCCTCTTCTTCTTCGCGCATTGCCTCCCAGGTTCGCTCTCGTTATCTCTTTGATTGCTCGGAAAGTTTCAAATTCCTTTCATTATAGTATATAGTAGAAGATGATAAAATGAAAATTGAATTGTTTATTAGATTTGAGATTTCGTATGTTTTGTTTTGGTCGATCGTTCTGCAAGCAATCTGATTGATCTATATCATTTCTCTTTTAATTGCTTTTGTGTTTATTGAAATTCTTGTTTATTGCTTTCGATTGAATTGACGTATGTAGCATTTTGGATCGAAAGATCATCGGTATATCTTGTTTTGATAGGTTTTTGAATGTTGTATTAGGTGTATTGTTGCACCATCTTTGTTGGGTTCTCTTCAATATCGATTTTTTTCTTCGTTTTTGTTGAGTATTGTATCCGATTCTGCAGATGGTTTATTTGAGTATGTTTTGTTTGGGTAATTAATGGGATTTTAGGTTTTAATTTCTGAGGACTTGCTAACCATCACCCTATGGGTTTTGAATTGGGAATATGTCAGTCATTTTAGTACTGTATTAGGATTTGTAAGAAATGCTAGTTTTTTGATTGAGATGTATTTATGTTGTGTATCTTTAAGAACATTTAAATTGAATTGTGTTGTTAGATCTTGATGTTTAAGAAACATTTGCAACCCTCAATCTCTTAAGAGTTTGATAGCTTATTTGAGTATGTTCTGGTCAGGTAACTAATGGGATTTTAGGTTTTTAATTTCTCAAGACATGCCAACCGTCACACTATGGATTCGAATTGGGAATTTGTCAGGCATTTTAATTCAGTGTTTGGATTTCTGAAGAATGCTAGTTTTTTTAGTGAGATGTATTTATTTTGTGGTTCTGTATGACATATACATGAAATTGCGTTATTAGATGCTGATGTGTAAGAATCATTTGGTAGCCTCAAGCTCTGAAGAGTTTGATAAAGTAATTGTAGGATGGTACTTCTTACTAGTTTTTGTAGGAAGAAAACTCGTTTCTCTTGTTCATCCATTTGAGTACTGAAATAGATTGTTATGTGTTGCTTGTTCTGTTTTGGTTTCAGGTAAGGGTAATTTGTGAACATGGGTCGTGTGAGAACCAAGACTGTGAAGAAGTCCTCGCGCCAGGTGATCGAGAGGTACTACTCCAAGATGACCTTGGACTTCCACACTAACAAGAAGATCTTGGAAGAGGTTGCCATCATTCCATCAAAGAGGCTGCGCAACAAGATTGCAGGTTTCTCCACCCATCTGATGAAGAGGATCCAGAAGGGTCCTGTCAGGGGCATCTCCTTGAAGCTGCAAGAGGAAGAGCGTGAGAGGCGCATGGACTTTGTGCCTGATGAGTCAGCTGTTAGGACTGATGAGATCAAGGTTGACAAGGAGACCCTCGACATGCTTTCGGCTCTTGGCATGGCTGACCTCCCTGGGCTTATTGAGGTCGAGCCTCAAGTTGTTAATGCCCCTGCTTTTGGCCGTGGAGCTGGAGGACCTAGGAGGTACTAAGTGCAGCAGTTCCGTTCTTAGTGATGTCCTAGACACTTCTCTCTAGTTTTTTTTGCCTTTAAATTTATATTTTGGCTATTTTGAACTTGGAAAATGTTACTTGAGTTTATTTGAAATGCTTTGGAATGTGACTGGATGCTGTTTTGTTTTATAATGCTACCAATTATCCAACTATAGGATGATTTCTATTTTGCATCTTATTTTGTTAGTGCAGAGGCAGTTAAAATGTTCATGAGCTTAGATGATATGCGGTACTGTATACACAGCTCTCTCATTTTCAGGATTCAAATGAAAATCATTTTGCAATGAACCTATGATCTGATTTTGAACCTTCTCTTACATTCACCTCTCAATTGCTTCACTATTTCCATTGGAATCTTCCCTTTACTTCCTCTGCATCCTGCTTTTGTTTCAATCTACTAACGCACTATAAAATCGAGCTGGACGACCACACAGGATCGACGAAGATGGGAAGAGCGTTCATATGAGTTTTGTGGAAGCCACAGAAAAGCTTGTTTTGGTTTTATTGTGAGGTTGTTGCAGTTTTTATGGGTTATAGCAGTATTGGTCGTGTTCATGTCACTGCACGATCTGGGTCGATACGGGTTTCCTGTGATTAGGTCACGGACAGTTTTCCCTGAAACAAGTTGTGATGACTTTGGTCACTGTAAGTTCTCCATTATTTGTGACCTGAACATAGTGAAATGAGTACAGTACCTTAGATTGTTGCTTCATGTTTTGCTTGTACTGCCTATTGGCATTGCTCACTTTTGGTCATAATGTCAAAACAGTCTATCAAGATTCATCTTAGCGTTATATAGTTTTCTCAAAGAGGGTTTCCATATGGTAATTGGTAACCCATTAATGTTCACTTCTATGTTGCAGGTGGAAAAAAAAAGAAACATGTGTTATCAATTGAAATTTTGATATAATCAAGTCATTTTTGTTATTTTATATTAAAAACTAATTGAAATCTATCCCATTGTTTAACATAACATCACCCAAACTAAATCTTTAATGTTCTCAAAATAGGTTTTCTAATTTATGTGTACCTATTTACAAATGGTGTCAACTTAAGTGTACTTATGAGATTAATTCTAAAATAAATCATTTTGATTAAGCCACTACATTAATAATAAACTTAATTTATTCTAAATACAACAAAAGTACCTATTTTTCCATTTTTAAAAATACCTACTTTCACCAAATTTAAAGTTAATGTTTAAGTCTATTTTATTAATAGCTAATTGCATATGAATATAGTTATATAGATTGACCAGAAACACGAATTTACATATTTTTTAAACCAAACACATGACCACTTATTTATTGTGAGACATTTCAATTTTAATCAAAATGAGAAATTTTTTAATTATAAACACAATTAATACATATCACAAATAATTTAATAGTAGCGGCCGATGTTTTACACCATGTCAGAAGGAAGGCCCAAGGTAACAGAGGATTGATGGCCCTAAAGCTAGATATGAGCAAATCATACGATAGGGTGGAATGGAGTTTTTGTTTCCAAATGATGCAAGCGTTGGGTTATACTCAGAGATGGATCGGACTTATCCGAACCTGTGTCTCTACGGTCACGTACTCAGTTACCACCTCAGATCACGTAATCCCAATTCAAAACCTCTCAAGAGGGTTGCGCCAAGGGGACCCGCTCTCTCCCTATCTATTCCTCGTCTGTGCAGAGGGGCTCTCTTTTCTACTGCAAGAGTTCACTAGGGTGGGGCATATCCAGGGTGTCAAGATAGTAAGGGAAGCGCCAATGATTTCTCACCTCCTGTTCGCAGATGATAACTATTTGTGTTGCAGGGCATCTCGGGGAGGAGGCGGAACAAATAATTTGGTGCCTTCTTATTTACGAGAATGTCTCGGGCCAGTTAATTAATCGGGATAAATTGTCAGCTTTTTTCTCCTCGAACACAACTCATGCAACAAAGGATGATACTATCTCTAGATTATGCTTCAGGGAGGAGAGAGAGAGTCATCCACTTATTTAGGACTCCCTAATATGGTCGGAAGGAATAAATCGCGAGCTCTTGCTTACATAAAGGAGCGTATCACTAAGAGAATGACGTCATGGAGTATCAGGTTTCTGTCCTCTGCAGGGACTACAAGGCCTCCCAGCATACTCTATGCAGGTGTTTCTGTTTCCCAAAAAATTAATCGAAGATATCGGGAGGCTGTTCAACAAATTATGGTGGAAAGGGAACTCGGGAAGGGGGGGAATAATGTGGCGTAAATGAGCTGATCTATGTAAGCACAAATAATTGGGAGGGATGGGATTCCTCAACCTAAAGGAATTCAATCTGGCGCTCTTTGGAAAACAGGCTTGGAGGATCCTGACAAACCCTGAATCATTGCCGAGTAGATTGCTCAAGGCTAAGTATTTCCCCCAATCATCGTTTATGGAGGCACATGTGGGGATCTCCCCGAGTTTTGTATGAAGAAGCATATGCGAGGGAAGATCAATCGTTCAACAGAAGGCCCGCATGAGTATCGGCCCAGGGAATTGTCCGGTAGTGGGGACCCCATGGTTAGGAGGGGAGAACATGATAATCAACGCAGGGCCCGCCATTCTAGAGGATATGCGCGTCTCCGGGTTGCTCACAACAGATTGCAGAACATGGGACGAAGGGAAGGTCAAAGCCCTTTTCGACCAGAATACGGGAAATAGAATATTCTCCATCATCCCTAGCTAGTATGGGACCATGGATCATTGGTAATGGGATGCGGACAAAACAGACGAATATTCTGTCATAAGTGCCTATCAGGTGCTGTGTCAACTAGGAAATATTTGGTCACCATCAGCACAAGCAAAGGGCTGGAGAGAGGTGTGGAAGTTGCGAGTCCCACCAAAAGTCAAAATCTTTATTTGGAGGGTCATCTCAAATTTACTCCCTAGTAGGACAAGACTAGCGGAGAAGGGACTCCCAATAATCACCCAGTGCCCCCTTTGTGGAGATCCGGAAGAGACGATAGATCATGTATTCTTCAAATATAAAGTAGTGGCCCCGATTTAGAGAGACAGACTTCTACAAAGAATCAGGGGAAATATAGGGTTAGACCCGAATATGAATGATTGGACTGCGTGAGTGGAGGGAGAGGATGAAGCAAGCCTATGTGCTATTACTCTTTGGGTGGTGTGGGGAGCGAGGAATCAATTTGTGTGGAAAAGGGAAGCCTTCTATCCAGCGAGAGTGGCAGCATCGACAAAAGGGCTACAGAGGATCTGGGCAGCGACAAAACCAGCGGGAGGATCCATAGGAGAGTCCGTGGGAGCATATCAAGTGGTCGCAGCATCTCCGGGAGTTTGGATCCCTCCAGACCCGGGAAGACTAAAGATTAATATTGATGGGAGATTAGATGCAGACAGAGGGTACTGGAGCATAGGGTTTGTTTGTAGGGACTCAGAAAGTCGAGTTGTGGGAGCTCTTTGTAGACGCTTTTCGGGTCATCTCCATTCCGAAGAGGTGGAGGTTGTGGGTGTCAGAGAAGCTTTATCATGGGCAAAAGGAAAGAGCTGGACTGAAGTGCTGTTTGAATCAGACTGCCTTAGAGTGGTGGACCAGGTCAGACAAGTGAAACAAGGAAATAACATGTTCGGGGGAATAATCGGTGTCTGCATGCGCTTCTTTTCTGGTCCAGGGTTACGGTTCTCTTTAGCTTTTGCAAGTCGTACCTATAGTAAAGTGGCTCACGAATTGGCCAAGTTTTCTTTAACTAACAGTAGCTTAGGATTATGTTGAGGGGTCTGTCCCACCAACTGTAGTTTCAGCTGTTTGGTTTGATGCCGAGTTAGTTGCTATTTAATAAATAAAATTTGTCTTTCCTTCAAAAAAAAATACATCAAATTGTTTTGTACCTAAATTACCCTTGCTCAAATAGCCACTTAATTAACCTCATGTCACTCACTAACTGTAATCAACCCAACCTTCGCTAGCTGATACAAGTCTAAAAAAAAGAACAACCCAAAATAGGTTTAATATTAGGGGAAGAGATCGGCTACAAACCATTTCCTTACTATAAATTTTAAAACACCTAATATCCATCAGATTAGTTTCATCAACGATTTTTTGATAAATAATAGATGAAACAAATATAAAAATGATATTTTTGTAATTCTGTATATATATATATATACACACACACGCATGCACATGTGTACATACATACACATGTGTACGTATACATACATACACATATGTGTACGTATACATACACATACATATATATATGTATACATACACATACATATATATATGTATATATACACATACATATACATATGTGTACATACACATATATACATATACATATACATATACACATATGTATATATACATACACATATGTATATATACATATAATGTACATATACACATATATATGTATATATATACATATGTATATATATACATACACATATGTATATATATATACATATACATATAATGTACATATACACACACACATATATATATGTATATATATACATACACATATGTATATATACTTATAATGTACATATGTATATATATAATTTTATAAAATTCGTTTTTACCATAAAAAAAATTCGGTATCAAGCCTTTATACCATAAAATCGTTCTCATGTAAATATTCTTTTTTAATTATTATAATATTATTTTTATTAATTACACCGGTTAAAAATACCATCATAAAATATGAAAGACAAACAGGGTTTTATCAGTTGTCACAATATATTTCCTTTAAAAGACAGTCAAATATATATGAAACGTTTTTAAAGAGGTGTCATTCAATCTGTAATTAATTAAATAATAATGATAACTGTTGTAACAATGGAAACAATAAATGACAGCTAATTGTATTTGTAGTGTCAAAGGGATAAGGAATCCAATACTATTTCAAGCATTTTTCAGTTAGAATTACTGTTTAATCGTCATGATTTTGCGATTTACTCTCCAAACTAAATTTTGATTAATTTAAAGGGATAATTTCATATACCACCCCTAAAATATATCAAATCTCACCCAACACCCCCTAAAACCATTAATCTCACTAGCACCCCCTTAAAATGGGCAAAAATCTCATTTGTCAAAAATTTATTAAAAAAGACAAAAATACCCCTCTCTCACCTCTCCCTCACCATACCCTCTGTCTCTCCTCCCTCCCTCCACCGTCGCCGGCGAGCCTCCCTCTGGCCAATCCCCTCCCGCCGCGTGTCCACAATTCTGGCGATAATGGCGAAGATTGAGTTGATAGGGAGGGAGGCGAGGTTGAGGGTTTGGAGGGAGAATGAGTTTAAGGTGAGGATGGAGGGGGCGGAGGAAGGGAGGAAGGGGAGGCTGATGGTGGCGGCAGAGGTGTTCGAGGTGGTGCCAGAAGTGGCGGTGGTGGAGGGGATTAGTCGAAGGGAGGCTCGCCGACGACGGTGGAGGGAGGGAGGAGAGACAGAGGGTATGGTGAGGGAGTGATGAGAGAGAGGGGTATTTTTGTCTTTTTTTAATAAATTTTTGACAAATGGGATTTTTGCCCATTTTAAGGGGGTGCTAGTGAGATTAATGGTTTTAAGGGGTGTTGGGTGAGATTTGGTATATTTTAGGGGGTGGTGTATGGAATTATCCCTAATTTAAATGCAAATGATAGTTTAGTATATTTACCTATCAATTATTTTTATTGTAGTATATTTACTTTAAATTTTAGTACGTACAATATTCTAATTATTAACATTTTTCACTTTAATACAGTCTACTTGAATTCAATTAAATTTTTGGTTGAAAAAACAAAAACACAATTTGACACATTTCAAAATTCTAAAATTACCACAACCATAATCTTAACCCCTTGCCTAACATTAACTCTCACTCCTAATCCTGAGTCTAACCCCTAATTTTAAACTATTAGTTTATAATTTAATAAGAAATTATTATAATCAAAATAATTAATAAATATTATAACTATTATTAGATTACCCTTTAGTTATTATTTATTTAATAATAAATAATAATAATTTGCATTTATTCAATTTCTTTACGTCTCTTTTTCCTCAACTATCTCATCGCCGCCGAAAACTTCTGCTCTTTCACCGCTATCCTCTCTATTTAGTTTTTAGCTCTCCCACATTTCCAATGTCATTGAACTTACCATCTCCTCTGTCGTCGCCTCCAACCCTTTCGACGTCATTAAAAATAATGGTAAATATGATCCATGCCTTCTATTCATGATTAGGAGAGTATTTATACAATATTTATCGAACAAATATTCAAAATAATATATTTACACAATATACTTCTTTGACTATATCTATCAAGAAACATGAAGAGGTTTAGCTCCATCACCTTCTCTGTCACGAATCTCACCAGATTCGTTCCCCAAGACCTTATTTGGAACACAACCCATATCGATTTCTCCAAAAATAAGCTCACAGGAAAAATACTAGCTGTGACCAGACGTTGAAGATCGAAGATTCGAACAACGACCATGTTAGTGTGAATCTCGGGAAAACGACGAACACACTGGAGGCTAGGGTTTCGCTCTGTGGCAGTTCAGTTCTCCGAGTCTAGATTGATTATGACGGTCATTTCACATAAAATAAATATTTGATTTTTATGAGGGATGTTTTTGTCATTTCTTTAGATTTTAACAGAATATGTTAAAATTATAATAGAGTTTACTAAAGTGAAAAATGATAGATAGGTACTGAACGGACTAAAAACTAAATTAGGTATACTAAAATGAAAATGGTTGATATTTAGGTATACCAAAATGTCATTTCCTCTTAATTTAATTATTTTCTTTTGAAGTATAGTTTGATTTAATATTTTAATACAAATTTTAATTAATTTCATTTCAATTTAAATCTATGTTAACTCAATAGTCATATTCATCGATTCACACAACTTTAAGGAATTGATTGTTGAACTCAAGAAGTCTGATTCACTTACAAACGAATCGATATCAATTAAATAGATAAATCATTTTTAAGATGACGCTCTATCAAGAGTTGAATGGTGGCTTAGTGCACAACAACTTGTCTCGTTCTGTCACCAAAACTCATCCCTGACCAGTGACAAAGTCTTCGCAATTACTCTCATGTTCCTGTCATTGACATCATTCACCAGCACAAAATAAGTCTCCGCCTCGACAAGGTACTGAAGCGACCAAACCCCACACTTGCACAGTACACCAATAACCCTCAATCAATCTTCAAAAGTAAGGTCGATGACAACCTGAGAAGAAGGTGGTGTCAGGTTGACCAAAGTAATGACAAATGCTCATATACTTGAGAGGATGAGGAGGAGAGAAGGAGAAGAAGAAGAAGAAGAAAAAAGAAGTGATTGATGACATGTTTTTGAAAATTTGTATGAGAATCAAGATATCTTTTTTTGATCGGCAAATTGTATCAAAATTGAGGCTCAACTATGTAGAAGGGGGTTAATATTGCAGCGTGACTCGAATCCAAGTCATTAGAACCCAAGTTCAAGTGCTTAACCAATTAATCAAGCAAGCATAGGTAGAATCAAGAATATTTTGATCATTTTACGTTGAAATATTAACTTAAAATTAAACGACAGTGCTTTAAATTAGGATAAAATATTCTTAATTGACATTTCACCGACAAATTAGGGTCATGTGTAGTTATGTGTAAATGATGTCTACTCAAATATTTTTATCCGTTATATTATACACTACTACGATGTATATGCATTAAATCTATATTTAATTTTGATCATAATCTTCAATTTAAATTATTTACCTGTATTTGCGTTTTAATGAATTTATGCAAATAAAGCTATTACTGATTCAGAATTCTAACTCTACCAGTAAATTTTCATTTGAATCTAATTACTTAACTTTATTCAACTATGACTAAAAATTCATTTTACTTTTAAAGAAGCATCGGTCAGTTTAACTTAACTCATTGTGATTGCCAATATTTTAGTCGTGGTGATTTTAAAAAAAAATCTTTGTAAGGAAATTAATAAACCGGTTAAATTTGTAACTTTAAATCTTGATTAATTGCAAATAATTTTTGTTAAACAAGCTGAACAAATTAACCATAATACACTTGTTGTTTGATGAATGTTATTCAAAAATTAACGAGATATATTTAATAAAAAAAATATGTTATTTGACTATACTTAAAACTAAATGTTTCGCATATAATTAGCCATAAATATTTGTTTTCACATCCCGGCTACCAGTCTTTGGCAAAATTTTAATGTTACTAATTTCTTTAACTTCCTTCAATTTTTTTAACGTTGGTAAGAAGATCAAAGTACCCTTAAATGTCTTTTAAAATTTTAATATAGTACCCTTTAACCTCTTTCCTTATTTCTCACTTCTACCTCTCACACAACTCACTTTAGAGAATAAAATATTTTAAAAGAACTTCAAAATCAAGTATTACAATAAATCAAATTTCAAAAGAGTATGTGTACAATTTCATTTCAAAAGAATATCCAAATTTCAAAATTCAAAAGAATACTTCAACTTGGATAGACTCGTCAAAATGCTCCCTTTTCGCAGATTCGGTGTCTGATTTTTAAGTTTTGGTTTCAAAAGTTTATTGTACATTTCTCATTTTTTAGGTTTACGGTTTAAAATAGAGAGAGAAAACATTGATGAGTCCAGCTTGTAACTTTGTGTGTTCAAATACACAATGTGAGTTTTCATTTTATAATAATTTGTCATTTTCGAAGTTATAGAGAAGAAGGTGAGAGAAGAATTGGAAAATGCATGAATTGAAAAGTTAAAAATTATACAGAGATATTTTAGTGTTTCTTATCACAAATACAGATTTAAAATTAACAAAATTGACGAAATTAATCTGTAAAAATTTTACCAAAGATGTGTATCACCTAAATTTTGCCAAAAATGTGTATCACCAAGTGAAGAAAATACTTTAACAATAGTTGTCTGCAAATCATGTAGACCATGAATGCTTTGTCATGCTATTAGTTATATCTGATATATATTTGTTATTTTATTCAAAATTCTTCGTTATCTTTCTAAATGGGGATATTTAGTCAAAGTATCCTTAATTGTTTCCTTTTCCAAAGTTTTATAAGTTTTTTTTTTTCTAATTTTAATATTCCTTTATTCAATTTTTAACAAATACGTAATAGTCTTAATTGGAAAAAATTATTTACGACTTCATTTGTTTTTGTAAGGATTTATGATGTCATTTGTTAGTAAATTGCTTACTATTATTGTACATTTTAAATATATTTTAGTAAGTGATTAAATATTAGTACTTAATACATTACCACAAAATTACACAAATCTTGATATTATATCCTCTCACTCTCACCTTTTGATTAACCTAACACAATTAATATTGATTTTATAGTTTACTTGTCAAATTTTCATATATTTTCTCATTTGTAGTTTTTATAACCATTTTTTAGATTTAGTTTCATGAGAAACATCAATGTATAATAAATGATGTTCATGTCTTTAAGCAAATTATAAATAACTAATGAAACAAATTTTTAATTGAGATTTTGTGGACATATTTATTCAACATAACTTATAAATATAAATTCTTAAGGATTTATAGGCATTAAATTTCGATGAAATTATAAAAGTCGGGATGATACGATAACAAGTCAATTAGCTATTTCAGTACAAACATTTATACAGTCTTATCATCCGTATTAGGTTGGACACACATGAAATTTTTTAAGTTTTTGTAATATTTAAATTAGTGTTTTAGTCACTTTTTTAATACTGGATACATTTTTGAGGAGATCATTAATAAAAAAAATGTGATCTCCTTTCAATAGTAAAAGACCTTCTCAGTCTTTAAAAGCCATGCGATTAATAAATGCATATAGATAATTTGGTTGTATATCAAATTTCTTAGATATTTACATATTGCGCAAAATTCTTCCAGTTTTAGTAGGTATTTGAGCGTAATCAAGCCACCGCTAAATTTAAACAACACAATGCACACACAAAATATTTCTTTGTCAAAACTTAATAACTATAATTTACACAAAAAGAGATGAATGTTTGATGTAATCATATCTAAGTTTCAAATTATACGATATAATTTTTCATGAACTGCAAAACAAATACTAACACACATGAAACCTGATTGGTTTATTCAAACCAAGGATTTTGAGTGAAACGGTGTTTTCACTTTTCGTATCTGTGGTTGTTAGTGATAAAACAATATTAGTTCAACTTCACATTCTTCAACAACGGCAGACCTTCGTAGCCTTTAAAAGTGACGTGATCAATAAATGCACATAGATAATTTGGATGTATATCAAATCTTTTAGAATATCCACGTATTGCATTGAATACTTCGAGTTTAGATAGGTGATTTTGAAATCAAGTCACCGTTAAATTTGAACAACAATATGCACAACACAAATGTTCCTTCGTCAAAACTTGATAGCTATAGATTCTCAAGGATTTACACAAAAAGAAATAAATGTTTTATATAATCATATCTAACTCACAACCTATATGATAAATCTTTCATCGATTGTCAAACAAATACTAACAAACATTAAATCTAGCTGGTTCATCCAAATCAATGATTTTGAGGGAAGCGATGTTTCAATTTTCAAATTTGTGATTATTACTAATAAAAAATGCCAGTTCAATACCACAATCTTCGACAGTGGAAGACCTTCTTAACTGTAAAAGTGATGTGATCAATAAATGCACATGGATAATTTGTATGTATATCAAATCTTTTAAGATATTCTCATATAACGTCAAATTCTTCGAGTTTTAGTAAGTATTTGAGCGTAATCGAGTCACCGTTAAATTAAACAACACTATGGACAACACAACTTAATCAAAACTTGATAACTATAAATTCTCAAGGATTTACACTAAAAATATAAATGTTTGATGTAATCATATCTAAGTTACAAATTATACGATATAATCTTTTTTCTCATCGATTGTGAAACAAATACTAGCACACATTAAACTCAGCTGGTTCATCAAAACCAATGATTTTGAGTGTATGTAGTTCTCACATTTACGGTTATTGCTGATAAAAATATGCTAGTTCAACCTCACCTTCTTCAGAGCTGGTATTAATATTCGATTCCCGCCGGAGTCGACCAAATGGGTGTTTCTCCTGCAAATGAGGCACATGGTTTCATTTTTGGGCACCATCACAAACAAATGGCATGATTTGCAGCCAACCACAATCATGGAGTCACCATCAAGATCAGAACCATCCTTGTTCACAACACCATTAATATGAGACTTCCATGAACAAGATGGTTGACTGATGAGTCCTGGTGGTTTGAGACCCAGACTCAAGTCCAATCCTGCACCATCTTCTTCTTCTTCTCCATACAAACTTGCTTCTACCCTTCTCTTTCTCTTCACACCTTGCATTATTGCCCCAAGTTTCATCACAGAACAAATATTGTAATATTTAATCCTCAATTAAAACATCATATGGCACTACCCAATTTATACATGTATTTAAAGTTCTAATTAGTCCAATATAATTAATTATAAATGGTTTCAACTAGAAATTTAAGGGTTTCATAAATTCTTAATAATATATTTTTATATGGAAATTTGATAAACACAATGCCAAATATGATATTAAAGTAACTGAGATAATAATTACAAGCTTACCCCCAATTAATTTATATGAGAGGGAAATTGATTATTGGCAGTAAAATAATTGAATTATTCAAACACGATTAATTCATGTCAGGTAGGTTATTGTTGGTGATTTGAACTGTCAATTGTAATTAATGTATGTTATTAAATTTGATTATTTTGAAAGGTAGTTAGAATTAATTAAGTCAAAACAAAGTAGCCAGAAAATAACTGAAGCCTATTTAATTTGTTTCCAACTACAGTATTGTAGTGAACCATAATCCTGTAATTGGTTGAGTTAAACTGGGTTGAATATGAATCTCTCAGCCCAATTCATTAAGTGCAAAACTGATGAAGCCCAGTTGATGCTGGATAGGCAGCCCAATCTCAATGACCTGTACTCCCTTACCAAGGGGTGGCCACGGTCCGGTTATCTAACCCAAACCCCAGGTCGGTCTTTGGACCGACTTCATTGGGTCTATAATTTTAAGACCCCAAATCGGGTCTGACTATATCCCGTTTCATTGGGTCAGTCCTGACTTTATGTCGTTCCGGTCATCGATTTTTCCGAAGAGACCAGAGGCTATGGGCCTCACGATTTTGTCCCAGGTTTGGCTCTTAATTCTCGATTTCAATTAAATTTTTTTATAAAATTTTAAATGTAATATTATTATTGATTTTGTGTTAAGATTAATATTGTAATTAATTTTTCTAGTCTTTTAAATCTCTTCTATCTCTTTTTTAAATGATCGTTAACATTTGTTCGTTAGAATCACCAGATAAAGTGGGTATTCTTATAGTTGGTAAGACTCATATTGTGGTGGTGCATTTAGATATGATGAAAATACTAATAAAAGAGTAGAACAAGATAAAAGTCATAAAAATATTGAAATTATAAAAGAGTTTATGTAGACATTGAACCTAATTTACGGTATGTATGTAGTGAATTTGTAAATTTTATATATTAGTGTACATAGAATATGCTTTAAAAGTTTTAAATTTTGTCTCATCTCAATCTTTAAACTTATTCAATACAACTCTATTAAATACATTATACTAACTCTTAATTAAATTAAGGTCCTTTGTCATATTCATTAAGCACACCTTACCCTCCAACTGCATTGGTTGACAATTGATCCCTTTTAAAAACGTTTATAGAAGAGACAAATTTGAGTCATCAACCATTATAAGATTCAATATTCAGAGATTTAAATGCATGAGCCTGAGTAAATAAATATTGGTCCATTTTAAAAAGTTAGGACTCCATTTTGTCCCACAAACATGTGCTACTTGTGGTCCTGATGCTGTAAATTAGGTCAGTTGGTACCATAAGATGTTTGTCCCTTCAAATTATAAATACAACTTAATGTCCTGATCAAGATAAGATCTGCTCGATAATTGAATATTAAACCCATTTGATTAAGAGTTTAAAACCATGATTAAGCACCCAAATCACAGAGTGTCAACTGAGAGCATGTCTGTCCAGAGAAGCTTCTTGTGCAGAGAAGAAATGGAGGGTAGGAGACATTCCAGATCATCCCCAATCATTTTCTAATCCAAGAACCTCATCAAGAACAAGACACTGTGATCTTCGGATTCCAACACTAAGGATCTTCAATCTGTTTAATTATTGCTTGTTTCAACATCATATATAGTGACTTGACATGAAATTGGAAGGAAATTTCCTAGCACACATAAACATCCAACCATTGTGTTAGAACTCCGCATCTGATATAAAAGACGTGGACAATTTTAATATGATATCACGACCTAATTTATAGAAACTATTTGTTACCCAATTTTTATCTGATGTCGACTAATTTGGTACTGTAGTTTTTACATTGCCCAATTATTAGGAGATGTGACATGGGGAAGAAGACAAAGGGTAAAGAGGGTTTAGTGTAATTGGGAGATGTTTGATCTTGAAGTTGAAGTAGAAAACATGGTGACATTTATAACATAAGGTTGTTGTCAATGTGATAAGGCAGAGGT
Source organism: Geranium rotundifolium (assembly GCA_963920655.1). Taxonomy (NCBI): domain Eukaryota; kingdom Viridiplantae; phylum Streptophyta; class Magnoliopsida; order Geraniales; family Geraniaceae; genus Geranium; species Geranium rotundifolium. The sequence goes on from OY987314.1 coordinate 6,987,932, forward strand.
CACACATGTGGGTTATTTTTGTCAACAAGTGGAAAACATGGCCTGTGACAATTGAAACCTCAAAACTCTTGCCGTTTCACCCAAACTGCAGTGCCATGATTCCGATGACCTCAACAGACACAGGTCCCATGCCAATGTCATCTTCTCTGAGCATTGCCTGGACCCACCACCCCTACCTCCACACCATTTTCTTGCAACTTGTGTTCAATTCTTTGACTCAACATTGTTAGAATCGTAGTGAGAATTGAACTCAGGTCCTCCTTGTTCATGTTCAAGCGCTAGGCCAGTATAGTTTGTGGCTTGCATTATACACCGTTAGAGTATAAAATTATAAGTCGGTATGCAGAAGGTAGAACACCTGGAATTATCGCGATAGTGTCGGATTTTGACAAAGGACTAGTGTTTTCTGGGCGAAAACGGCGTTCTGAGCAAAACACATGGTTTTGCCATGATGTACGATGGATTTCGGCCATCTGAGGTCATATTGAGGGTAAAAATCGCAGTTTTTTAAGTTTCAGGCAGTTTTTGCAATTTTAATAATTTGTTTCATTTTCCAATAAGTTTAGGATTTCCTTTTCTACAATTAGGGTTTGGCTAGGTTTTGCCTATTGCACTCTTATAGGTTTATTGTTATTTAGTTTTTGAAGTTTAATAAAAAAATCGAGGTTTCCCTCAAATATATCATCTTCGGTATTCGCAAGAATCAAAAAAAATTTGATAAAGAATTCTTCATAGCCACGTAAGCTGCATCATCCATTCGTCGTGTTAATAATTCAACTCACCGCCTCAGATCGTCGTTCTCACGACGAAATTCAGCGTGTTCACGTTGTAACTCAGCATGAACATCATCAACACCATGGGGACAAAGGCTCGCTGTAATCTACAGGGCGACATACCTCAGGATCGACTAGAATTTAATACCAACTGATGCAGCGTACATGGTTAGGAAGAACTCTTTATCAAAATTCGTTCATTCTTGCGAATACCGAATGTGATAGATTTGAGGGAAACCTCGATTTTTTTTTATTAAACTTCAAAACTAAATACCAAGAAAAGTATAAGAGTGCTTAAATAGCCAAAACCTAGCCAAACCCTAATTGTATAAAAGGAAATCCTAAACTTATTGGAAAAGGAAACACAGTATTAATATGCAAAAGTTGCCCGAAACTTAAGAAATTGCGATTTTGACTCTCTAGATGATCTAGGATGGTCGAAATTCGTTGTACCTCATGGTATAATCATGAGTTTGACTCAGATCGTCGTTTCTGCCCGAAAAACACTAGTTTTTTGTCCAAATATGACACTTTCGAGATAATTCTGGGTGTTCCAGCTTCTGCATAATAGCTTCCTCGACCGCACCACATCAATATCTCATGACGTGCAAGTTATATTTCGTTTAAACTTTTAGTTTGGTCCTCTAATATACACAACTCCAAGGTTGTGAAAATCGGACTGCAGAGATATATCGTCCAACTGACAAAAATAGAAATTTTGTAAACTTGAAGGGATCGCTGGAAGATCGCAGCAAAAAACGCATTATGTAATAAAAGATAATTATATATAAACTTGTATTTATTATTCATTAAAGAAAAAATGAATGGAGTTTAATTATTTTTTATTTCAAACTTGTCAATAATCACTATTTTCTTTTATACAATTTGAATCACAGTTCACGACACAATATAAAATAGTTGTCAAATTATATATTCATACTATCAATTGCAATGTGCAACACAAATTCGATTTAGACCGGATTAGACCGAAATTAATTTAAATTTAGTTAGGTTAATCGAGTTTGACCATTATTTACACCTATATATGCTGTTTCGTTGTGGAATAATTGAAAATATCAACATATCTCCGGTATATCGGTCAGCATCGGGAATGTTATGCACTATACTGTACAACTCTAAACGTAAAATTTTAGACCAAAAGAAAGTTAAATGTTACGTGGAAAATCAGTATCTCATGTGTTTACAATATCATATCAATTGTCTGTATAATAAAAGAAAATTTACTTTAATTTACACATTAAGAGAAAAGGTTGAAGTGGAACACACACAAAATCAACTACAACTGCAAAAGGGATGATCTATACAACAAGAAGTAGAACTGTGAAAAAGACTATGAAGGGTAGTAAATGATAAATATGAAAAAAAGATAAGATAAAAATGGAAGAAAAGGCAATATATATAATAAAGTTAGTCTCCAATCCATTGTTGATGATCATAAATAGATTGGGGGCGCAAAGGACCATTGCTTGTGATTCAACGGCTCCTTGTTAAAGGGCTCACATGAAATATGCCTCTCATTTTGTGAAATCACCAACCAATAACAATGGTGTCATTTTCAGAGTGCCATATTAACCGAATGTGACCACAACTAATGACTCATCACATGCTGCTAACCTTAAACCCATGGTTTGGATTCAACTGTGGCGCCTAACAACAGTAACACACCCTTCTTTTTCATCTAATCATATTCATCACTATCTAACAATTTCCACTATTTAATTACCCACATGTGACTGTCCCTTCCTCTCAACATCAAATCCAGCTTAAGACAAAGCTCTTTTTTGTTTTTTCTTACTGATTTCTCGTGTAATCATGATTTTTCACTATTAACTATTTTTATGTTAAAGGGTAGAGGCATATTAGTCTTTTCGCATTAATCAAATTAAAATGACAATTTTTCCTTCTTTCCTCTCTTTCTCAATTTTCTTCTGCCACACTCCTCATCAGACTGGTCTTTCTCCGTGTCTCCTCAACAGTCCTTTCCGGCATGATTTTTCGATTGTACACATACGAATGATCATCCTGAAGGCTATAAATTATTATTTTTAATTTAGAATGATCATCCCGGTTGCTGCTTCTGCTTCCGGGGCTGGGATTTGGAGGGAGCCAAACTACAATTTCTGGAGGAACGGCAATATTGAGGGTGGTGGACTGGAGGCAATCAGAGTTTTGATTTCGGGGATCTAGAAAACTCACTGTCCAAACTCATCAAACCATTTCTTCACAAACTAGAAAACGTCCGATGATTTCTTGCTTGATATGAACCTTAAGATGGACGAGCTATAGCTCGCCCACGGTCTGCCCGCTGGTGGTCGAGTCGCCGACCATTCAGGTGGTTAAGCTTAGGGTTTCGGTCGAGGCGGTAAGAAGGTGGAGCAAGGAATCTCACTCGCTGCTTGAATGGAGAGTGACAAAATTGTTATTTCAATAAAATAGTTATATATATATATATATATATATATAGAGTGTATAATGGTGATAATATGTTGGGTTTAGACGACCTACAAAATTAAGAAAAAATTGTAAGTATATTGAGATGAATAACACATATTAAAGGTGTACATAACTATAATTACCCTCAATTAAAGGTACAAAAATTTAATTAAGTTGTAATTCAAAATACTGATCATTATGTCACACGTGAACATAGAACAAAATAGTTTGACATGAATCAAGATAATGATATAAAATGACTATAACACATGAATTTCAAAAGCAAATTAAAAGAGTACAAGTAACAATTAATAGTTATAACATTGATGGTGACAAAGGTAGTGTGAAATTTGAGATGTAGTTAAAGAAGGAGAGGCATTTAATAAGACATTGAACTGTATGAAGCTACAAATTAAATGGAGGCATGAAAGGGCCTACCCACTCCCATTTCTTTTCCACCTTTAAATCCTCTGTCCTGCAATTCTTTCCCATCACATTTATGCCCAACCCCAAAACAGAAACACACAGCTCTCTGTTTTTAGTCTCTATGGTGAAGAAGATGAGGCTCGTACCATGGCAGTGGCCTTCATGCAAGCAGCCCAAGACCATGTCTTTCCGGGGCGGCCATCAAGACATGTTCAACCCCGTCCTGTTCGACGGGATCATCAACACCCCCGATTCTTGGTTCACCAACTCCTCGTCCGACTGTGCTAGCTACTCCACAGAGTCCGAGGAATGCGACGGAGAGTCGCTGGAGGTGGTGGTGCGAGGGGTGCAGTCGGAGAGGCTGTTCTTCGAGCCCGGCTTCACGAGCTCCATTCTTGAGGAGGCCAAGAAGAGTAATGGGTTTCCGTTTAAAGAGAGCGTGGTCCTTGCAATGGAGTCCGAGGACCCCTATGGTGATTTCAGGAGGTCCATGGAGGAGATGGTGCACTCTCATGGCCTCAACGACTGGGATTGCTTGGAGGAGCTTCTGGGATGGTACCTCAAGGTCAATGGCAAGAACAATCATGGGTTCATAGTAGGAGCCTTTGTTGATCTCCTACTAGCCCTTGCTTCTCCTAACTCCAACTCCTGCTCTGACTCCACCTCTTTTTCCTCTGCTGTTTCTTCTCTTTCATCCAATGAGATCGATGAAGAAGAAGAAGGAGAATAGATGGTAGTGGTGAAGCAATATGTTGAATGTGTTCATTTTTTGTGTATATCACTAGTTTAGAAATATTGACAATGGAACTAAGTTCATGGACAGTGTTATGTGTTCTTCTCAAAGATTGACTTACATTACTTTAGAAAAGTTCAGTTTCAAAGTTTCACATCCAAAAGTTTCATAGCATTTCAACTCATTAATTAATCAGCTCAACTACATGGTTGACCTCTGCAGGCCATTTTGTCTACCCAAACCAAACCAACATCTCATGATAATGTTGTTATGAAACATCCCAAGTTGAGAAGATTTGGGATCTGCATAGTATGTTGCATGAATTAAGAAGATGTTTCATCTCAATCAATGTGCAGAGAGATGTTATGAGCCTAACAATCCCTGTGCACTGCAGTTTGTAGCATAGAGAACCAAACTCCACTTACACTCTACACGCCAAGTAGGTTAAGGCAAATTCAGATAGCTAGTAGCTAGATAGGAGTGAAGTTAATTATGAGACCATAAAGAGGGTTGATGGTAGTAAGATTTTACTCAAAATCTAGTTGCATGTAAATGGGACTCTATGGTACAATAAAGTGCCATGAACCTGAGAACTGAGACAGGCTCAAACAGTGATTATCATATTCCTTTAGAGAAGCTAATCAATATGATATAGTAGTAGTACACTGGAGGCAGTGCTAGTTTTACTTTTTCTGAGAACAGCATTCATTTTGTGTACACATAAACTACAACACATCCTGTAAAAGATTTCTTTTTGTTTCAATGCCACTCTACTTAATGTTCCAACAACACCACTACAGTATCAGTATGAGTAACCACAATTTTCACAACACTGATTGTGTCCATATGTCATCTCATCTATGCTCATGCATAGTTATATTTTCTACATTAAATATGGATTAAACTTGAAGAAACCACCACAGATAAGGTAAGAGGTTTGATGGAGTGTGATACAAGTAAGAAATTGGTTGCCTGGATTCTCCAATCCTGCTGTATTGCTGCTTCTTCACCCTCCAAATACAAAGGTGACTTGAAGGACCACCCAATTCCATTGCAATAAATGGCAGTTACTGCAACCCTGTTGATAAAAGAGAAGATGACCCCTCAACATTATCAGCACACAACAAATTGGAACAATGCTTAGCTGGTTTATCTAAAAGGGATAAAAAGGAATTGAAGCAATCAAGATTCATACTTGATACACAAACATTTGAGGTATGGGTAGTTCACTTGAAAATGTTCATTGCTTCTGTAACAAGACTATCTTCACATCACAGTATAGGGAAACACCAACAACTTTAAAGAGATACCAGAATTTCACAAATAGGAGTGTTTATGGAAATGATTGAATTACACACACAAACCCAATTTGTAGAAAGCTCAAAAAATAAAAGGATAAATAATCTCAAAAGGGATTTCATGAATCTTTAGGTGATAAGGATGCACTCCAGTGCAAACCGGTAGAACTTACGAACCGTTGAATTTCTTACCAGGTGTTGGATCGCTGGCGCACGCGTTATTCTAGCGTGCGACACGTGGCAGCAAAGTCTACCGCAGTCATTTTCAAGGTTCCATCAGGTTCATAACTTTTTATCATTTCACACTAACATTCTACCGATTCAAACGATTTGTATTTATACTTCGGTTTGTATTTAATTTCACCTCTTCCATAGTGATAACATAACATGAACCGGCCTCAGCCTGTACAGTACACAACCTCACAGGTAAGATACTAGAAATTAAACTGGACTGCTTCTTGGGGCAGTAAAGCCCATTCTATCTACATACATCTCTTTATGTAGATAGTGATTTGAAAATGGGCCAGTAAAGCCCACCATATCTTTTTTAATGGTTTTCATTTGACAGGCTGAAACTCAACTACCGCCCATGCTTGAGGTTCTAATTTGGATCGGAAAAAATTTTGAGGTTGATTTCGAATCGATTTATTTAGTTTTTATTATGGCTATTCATCAAAAGTTTAAAATTGTATCAAACAAAATTAAATATAATTAAGTATTAAACTAGGCCAAGTATTTAACAAGTTGTTCTGAGCTTAACTCGTTTATCAAATAGTTTATTTTTAAACATAAATTCAATTATAATCGATTATAACTTATTCTTTATATTTGAATCTAGTTCATCAAGAACTCACCCTCATTCATACATCATTTGATTAAAAGTACATACAAGAACAAAACTTGTCCAAATTTTAATAGTTATAAATAACTATGTTCCTCCTTAAAAAATTATGGACTGAGTTTCTGCAGTATTCGAATTCTTTGATTCAATAGAGTCAACAATACATATTATTGAATAGCAGTTTTTTTCCAATAAGTATCATTTCATATATCTCTTAATAAATAAATAGGATAACCACCATAATATGATTATAAAAAGAAACAGTGGTATTACAAGGTAAAATTAGTCAAAAATTACTCTTAAATTTAAAAATAAAAATTAATATGTCAATGTTAAATAAATGAGGGGAAATTGCATAAAGTTACCTCTAACTTTATATGTTTTGCATAAAATGAGTATCATGACCATGTTAAATTTTTTCAAAGTGCAAGGTAAATAACACCGTTAAAATATAAGCTAAAAGTCCAAATTACTCCCTAGTATAACTATTTTCTTAAAATAAATATTAATATTAGTGATAATTCCATATACCATCCCTTAAAATATACCAAATCTCATCCAATACCCCTTAAAACCATTACTCTCACTAGCACCCACTTAAAATGGGCAAAAATCTCAGTTGTCAAAAGTTTATTGAAAAAAGTCAAAAATACCCCTCTCCCTCACCTCTCCCTCACCATACCCTCTGTCTCTCCTCCCTCCCTCCACCGTCGCCGGCGAGCCTTCCTCCGGCCAATCTCCTCCACCACCGCCACTTCTGGCGCCACCTCGATCACCTCCGTCACGGAGCAGCGGCGGCGATAATGGCGAAGATTGAGTTGATGGAGAGGGAGGCGAGGTTGAGGGTTTGGAGGGAGAAGAAGTTCAAGGTGAGGATGAAGGGGCGGAGGAGGGGAGGAAGGGGAGACTGACGGTGGCGGCGGAGGTGTTCGAGGGGGCGCTAGTAGTGGCGGTGGTGGAGGGGATTGGCTGGAGAGAGGCTCGCTGGCGACGGTGGAGCGAGGGAGGAGAGACAGAGGGTATGGTGAGAGAGAAGGATATTTTTATCTTTTTATAATAAATTTTTGACATCTGAAAATTTTGCCCATTTTAAGGGGGTGCTAGTGAGAATAATGGTTTTAGGGGGTGTTGGGTGAGATTTGGTATATTTTAGGGGGTTGTATCTGGAATTATCCCTTAATATTTTAACCCAAAAATTGTTTTGACTCGAAGAAATTATCACCACAATACTGAACTACAATAGAGGTGACTGGAAGTTTCAAATCCATTCCCTTCTCTACCTCCTACAAATGGACTACCATGAAAATAATTCACTATTTTGGTGAAACCTCCCGTCTAAAACGATGACAAGCATTGTTTCACCATTTTGGAACTCAACTGAAACCGTAGGTGTAGTGTAGTCAAGAAATTGTTTGATCGATAATGGCCTCAAATAGGGGATAGAATCAAGAAGTCGTGCTTCTTCAACTGAGGCTTCGATGCCTAAATCGTAGATTTGAACTTGATTGTCCTGACGAGGACAATCCTAACTGCGTCGAGGAGATTGAATTGGACGCTATGCACCAAAAAATCGATGTTGAAGCTGATGTTGACGAACACGTAAAGGCACGATATCTCATAATGGTCGATGGGGACAAGATAACTGTTTTTGTAGTAGATGAGGAGGTCGACATAGAGGGCGACGATGAAGAGGTCGTCGACGTAACACGCGTCGTAGGTGATATCTCTACACAACACCTAAGCAAATCATTTCTTTGACTTGGAGGTGCTTGCGTATGTGAGGAATGCTTCTGTTAGATGAGATTGACCATCCCTCCTCCTCCACCTTTTATTTTTGGAGATGATTGAAAACTCTAAACCTAATAACTCAACCGTAAGAGAAAATAGATACAACCAAAGAGACATTTTTGGTATTTAATAAAAAATAAGATCACATTATGCTTAGTAGCATATTTATGTGACTTTTATCCAATTGTGCTACAATTTTTTTTAACCGGGGTCAAGATACTCATTTTGTAGTTAACTGTAACTTCATGCAAAACATAATAAGTTAACCGCAACTTTACGCAATTTCCCCAACAAATAAACTCAAATGTTAAGGACATAAACACTAATTTCATCCATTTAAAACTATTTAGCAACAAAATCGTCTTTCACTAAAAATGGTAAGTACGGTAGGGTATCATTGGTTATATATCAATGTATCATAAAAAAATAGGATAATTACACATCACTACCCCCAACTATCACTCATTTTCAAATCACTATCCCGAATTTTAAAACTTGATTTACAGATACCTCAACTATTTTCTTGTTACACTCAACTTAATTGTGGTTAAATATAAACAAAATTGCGTTAAAAGGTTCAAAATATCCCCCTTCAACATCTCGTCCTCTCTCTCTCTCTCTCTTGTGAAACACCATCACTGGTAACCTCTCTTCCCGCCGCCGCCATCCACCACCGCCGACAACTTCTGTTCCCAAAAAATGTCAATCTCATTGGTCAAAAATGGATGAAACGATCTCGCCGAAAAAGGGGTAGACTTGTCGAGTAAGCACGCCGAAAGGAACTCAGTTCAGCGGGAGACAAAATTTATTGTAACGGTCTAACCGAAAATGGAAAAAATAGACCTCTCTCCGTCGTCTCTATCTATCGACGAGAACCCACCCCACCATCCAGAAAAAATACTGGAGCCATGGGGATGAAAAATCCGGAATAAACATGAGACAGAAATCTCTTTCCCTTCTAAAGTGAGCTTGAGTCATGTACCTCCATCGATTTCACCGATTCTACTGGATTTAAGCTTATCGATATCGACGAATGAGGCACACTTGTATTCCCGTCTCCAAGGAGTTACTCCGACAATTGAAGGTCTAAATCTCTTACTTCGCCTGACGAAAGTTACCCCCAGTGTCATCTATCTATTCATATCTAACTCGGTTAGACAAAGCTTTTGCTCACTTCCCAAATTGTATTTATGTGAACATTAATTTTTTTGGTATTGGTTTTAAGATTTTATGGTCTTTTGTGTGTTCTATTAATTAAGTATGAATTGGTATTTGTTTATTTGAGTTTTTTTTGCTTAATCTAGTTATGGGTTTTAGTTGGGTCATGACTCTTGTTCTTGGGTTCATTGTTGGCCTATGATTGTGGTGTTGTGATGGGTTTACGGTATGGAGATCGTGCACTACACCAATTATGAGATATGTCACCTAAAGTGGTGGGTGACAACATGTGTATCACCCCAATGGTGTCACATATCTATTGTCACCCAAAGTATTGGGTGACATTTAAAGTATCACTTAAAGTATGTGTTGCTACGTTTAGTGTTGGCATAATTTTTTAACGCAAAAGTAAGAAGTCATTACAACATCCTGCACAACATTTCGTACGACTGCATATACTCCAGATTAGGAAAGGTATGGAAGCTTTCCTATTTTGAGTCGCTGAAGCGTGGAGCGCAAGAAAAACGACGTCACGACAAGATCATGCAACTAAAACTTGCAACGCAAGAAGAATGACGTCATGACGAGTTTAGGCAACTTCCAGCTGTCAACAACACGTCAGCAAAGGCGGCAACGCCAACTGTCAGCTTGTCTAAATTGTTAGGAAGTCTGAGACTTCCTATTCCTAATCCGAGACAGATTAGGAATGTGAGGTCGTTATAAAAAGCTTGTGCTTCCCCATTAGCAACATGTCCGTTCTTTTTCTTTGTGCTAAATTTCTCAGAGCTCTTAACCGTGCAGCATAGGCGAGTTGAGAGGCTAATTGGTTTGCTAGAACGGTGTGCTTCGATTAAACATCAATTCACAAAGATTGAGTGTTTGATCGATTAGGGTTCTTGTGTTCGTGATTGAAGATTCACAAATCTGTCAAAGAAGACTACGACACCGAGCATAGGCTTGCTCAAAGGGTGGACTCGAGGAGGACTCGAAGACAGGGGAGTAGGACCCTGGTCTATGTACGAGAGCCAGTAGTTAAAGTAGCTTAAGTCAATAGCTTGTGTGATAGATAGTTGATACTTGAAGTTGTACTTTTAACTACATAATAGTGAAGTATCTTTCCACTGGCTGAGGGCCCCCAGATGTAGGTGACGTTGCACCGAACTGGGTAATCATCTCTAGTGTCATTATTATTGCTTGTTTTTGGTTTAAACTGTTGTCTGTGTTTAGGCAAATTGTTGACATAATAGTTAAAACTTTGTGTCCGACTCCTGGCTCTACTATATATCAGAATTTTAGTATGTTTGTGTTACCTTATATTGATATGACAAATTGAATTTATTGTGTCACCCAAACACATAATTGGTGTAGTGGTGGAAGGAGAAGGTAGACTAGGATCGCCAAAATATAATCGGAGAAGGTGGAGATGTGAAGAGTGATGAATATATATATATATATAGAGAGAGAGAGAGAGAGAAAGAGGAGCATTTGTCCTTTTACCTCAAAATTTTGTTTTATTTAACATTTGGGATAGTAACGTGAAAATGAACGATTAGGATAACTCATCGGGTACCTATAAATTTTTTTAAGTGTAACAAAAAAAATAGTTTGCGTACCTATAAATTAATTTTTAACATTTGGGATAATAATGTGAAAATGAACTATAATTAAGGATAGTAATGTATAGTTATACTAAAAAATATTGTACAATATCGTTTATAATATTGTAATATCACATATTCGAATTTAATGTATCATTCTCGATAACACGTATATCATTAATCGTGGCACTACCATCAAAGAAGTTGTGATATGTATGACTACGCAGAATACAATGCATCATTATTTGTATTATAACTAGTAGCAAACGTTATATTATTATTTTGGTTAAGACACTAATAATTGGTTTGAACACAGGAAATTTTAATAAATTAAGTTGTAACATGTAGTGTTATATTACAGTGTATTATTCTCTATATGTATATGATTGAACGAAAAATATACAATGATATATTCTAGCTAGTTAGTAAAAGAAAATAACAGATTTTATTTATGTACACTATTAATATGCACCGTAATTCGTTGACTTTAAACCCGCGTGAATTTTCTCAAAATGGTTCCGTTTAGCCATGCCACAAACCTGTAAGATTGAGTGTGATAAACCTTCGACCTCATCATATATCTTACAAACAAACCGAACTATCAACTTTTCACTACATGTATTTGGGATATAATATTTTGTACGCACACATCATCTGAAAACCTAAAACCATTATTCATATTATCATGTAAATATTTGTATATAAATTTTCAGACATCCCAACTTGAAGCATTCAACAACGCTCTAACAAGCTTGCCCCGCCATGTGCGTCACGTTATGTTCTCTTATGCTCTCAAAATATATTAATAGAACACTGAACTTTAAAGATTCAAAAAAACTTCATCTACTTGTGATTGTTATTTAGTTACTTCATCTCAATAGTCATCCCTGGAGCCCCTTCTTCTGGTTCGTGATGGTCTGACGGCGGCGTTTGTAAGAGATTTTGGGTTTCTGACAGGGGGCACACACGTGCGCGCGCACACGCAAGCACGATTTTTAATTGTTAGATTAAATTTGTAGTTTTTAGTAGGGGTGAGTAATACATAATCGGAACTGGATCCGGTCTGCCAAATTGGACATTACATGCTTAATTCATGGTCTTGTGGCTTAGATTTGTTAATGAAAACTTAAGAGGATTTTGGGATTCCACACAAAAAATACGTGTCCCCAAATGACCTGCAATTGGTCAAATTTTGTACATGTAGTGATACTTTCGCCCATCTCACTCTCATATGATAGGATACTCAACACTAATTACAAATAAAATGTGTAATGTGTATTTTGAATTGTAAAATGTAATATAATTTTTTTTATTTAGTCTAAGTGAGATTAGATGTGTTCTTGATCAATAGATAAAAATATGTCATAATATGAATACAAATAAAATGTTTAATCTTTTGGGCTATATATGACATTTGGTAAATTAATAGAAGCAAATCAGAACTCTAAGGAATGAAACTGGCATTTTCATATCTGATCACTATTCTTATATATTAAAAATCAAGTATTTTGCCGGGTTATAAAAATAGGATAGATCTGGGTACCCATCTATGTTCGCCCTTAATTTTCAGTAAATCATAATGATTGATTTTACTCTTGAAAAGTCTTGTTACAAATAGAGGATATTTACAACTTGATGAATTCTCATATATTTTAGTAATTAAAAAATAAATCATCTAATTTCCCTTTATTAAATTCTCGCAAGAAAATTGATTGAATTTTGAAGCTGTAACAAAATAGATGAGAAGTGTTTGTTGCCATTGCCAAGAAATGAACAATAAAAGAGAATGATTTGATTTGAAATAAAGGAACTGAAAGCCAACTTTGTAAAGAGAGAATGTTTTTATTCCTATATTTTGTTTTCATTTTTCTTACATGGATTTCATACAATTCGTTTTTGTTTAAATTGGTGACCCACAAAACAACACCATCAATCATCATCTTCATAATCACAAATACATTCTCTATTTCAAAATTATTACTCTCTAATTTTTTTATAAAAATGTATTTATACCCTCTTTTTTATGTAAATAATGTATTAAATATATTATAGGTTATTTATAAGAAAATGAATTCTTTAATAATAAAATATACATTAATTTCAAATGATAAAATATATTTTAGAACATAAAGTAACAAATATTAAAAATCTGTTTAACAAATTATGCATATAGTTTTAAATAAAAACTAGAAAACCCCACAGTTCCCAATCAAAGAGACAGGCAGTCCTCTTCCTCTTTTTCTCTTTTCCTTTTTCACCCCTTTTCTTTTCTCTTCTTTCATTACATACCCTTAATTTTAATTTCATTTACATCACTTGATGAACAAACTACCAATCATATAAGAACCAATACTATTTCAAAAGTGATTTAATGTAATCTTAATAAACAAATAAAACAGTGTTATTATATGTTCTTTTTATTACTAATTAAATGGTTTATAAGATGAAAGAACCCAAAAGTTGGTTATTCCCATCCAAAGCTAATTCTAAACTTTAGTGCTTTCTTAAATCACTACAAGTATTTAGAATAGTTGTCACTAAATACAGAGGGAAGACTCAACTTTTGATTACAATCCACACTCCTTTATGCCTTTATGTGATCACATGCAATCCACTTTCACATAATCTACTAAATACACCATATCTTCCCTCTCTCACAAGAAAAGCATAAACCCACAACACAACCCAACCTCTCTCTCCCATCACTCCCTCTACTTATATTTCATATGCTTTCACTCTTCACTCCAAATCCAACACATCCTAATGAATACCTCCAAGCCTAAACCTCAAAACATCATATAGCCTAAACAAGCATAGCACTTGTGAGTTTAAGTAACATCTTTTTTCTTCTTCAGTTTCTTGAAACAAAATCAAGAGATCATCATCATCATGAGGACAGGTATCTGCTCCATCCAGCAAGCTCTAACAGCTGAGGCAGCAAGCATAGTGAAGCAAGCATTGGGGCTGGCGAGGCGGCGCGGCCATGCTCAGGTGACTCCCCTCCATGTTGCTAGTGCCATGCTTGCTTCCTCCAACAGCCTCCTGAAAAGGGCTTGCCTCCAATGCCACTCCCACCCCCTCCAATGCAAGGCTCTTGAGCTTTGCTTCAATGTGTCTCTAAACCGCCTCCCGGCGTCTACCTCTAGCCCTCTGCTGGCCCCTTCTCACCATTCCTCTCACCCTTCCCTCTCCAATGCCTTGGTTGCTGCCTTCAAGAGAGCTCAGGCTCACCAGCGCCGCGGCTCTATTGAGAACCAGCAGCAGCCCATTTTGGCCCTCAAGATAGAGGCAGAGCAGCTGATTGTGTCCATTCTGGATGACCCTAGTGTGAGCAGAGTCATGAGAGAGGCTGGCTTCTCTAGCACCCAAGTCAAGAACAAGGTTGAGCAAGCTGTCTCTTTGGAGACTTCTTTGACTACCCAATTGCCCAAAGAGGCCCCCAAGCCTCTCCTTCTTGGCCCCAATTCCATCCCCTTTGTGCTCAACAAACCATTGGATCACCAAGCTGGTGCTAGTAATGATGATGTGATGAGTGTGTTGGGGTCATTGGTGAGCAAGAAGAGAAACACTGTGATTGTGGGGGAGTCTGTGGAGGGGGTGGTGAGAGGAGTGATGGACGAATTCGAGCGAGGGAAGGTTCAAGGAGAGATGAGGTACATGCAGTTCATAAGCCTTCCTCTATTCTCTCTGAGGACACTGTCCAAGGAGGAGGTTGAGCACAAGCTTGTGGAGCTGAGGTGCCTTGTGAAGAGCTATGTTAGCAGAGGGGTTGTTTTGTACCTGGGGGACCTGCAGTGGGTCTCAGATTTCTGGTCAAGCTATGGCAAGCAAAGGAGAAGCTACTATTGTGCTGTGGAGCACATAGTCATGGAACTCCGAAGGATGGCGTGTGGAGGGGAAGCTGGAACCAGGCTGTTGCTTCTAGGCGCCGCCACCTTTCACACTTACATGAGGTGCAAAACTGGCCATCCCTCTCTTGAGGCCATTTTGGAGCTCCACCCTCTCACACTTCCAGTTGGTACCAGCTTGAGCCTCAGTCTCAACCTTAACAGGTAAACTATATTTGATGTAACAGTATTTCAGTACTATGTTTCAAGTTCTTGGTATTCATAAAGTGATTGCTAATTAATTTGCCATCTATTTCAGTGCATCACAGTCTAATTGGGGAGCAGAGAAGCACCTGAATTGCTGCACAGACTGTTCTGTCAATTTTGACAGAGAAGCTCAAAGCTTAACAAGTGGTATGCATGACAAAGTGACTTCTACAAGCTCAAACTTGCCTTGTTGGCTGCAAAAGTACAAGGAAGAGAGGAGAGGAAGCTCCATTAATGAAGAGGTTTGACTCTTTGCAAGTACCATGTTTTTTACAGGTTGTCTGAAAATCTTCTCTTGTCTAACACTGTTTATTTATGTTATGTCTTGAAATAGGAGTGTGTCAGTGTGATGGATTTATGCAAGAAATGGAACTCAATTTGCAGCTCTTCCCACAAACACCAAACCCTACATTCTCCTTCTTCTTCACCTTCCGTCTCTTCACATGAACATGACCTTAAATTTCACAACACACACCTAAATTGGCCTTCTCTTGTGGAACCAAAGAGATCACCAAAGGAGCACCAATTTTGGATATCTGAAGACAATGTTGGTGATCAAGTCTGTGAAAGCAACCTCAATATGTTCTTGCCTGATGTACATGAGCCAAAGCCAGAGCTACTCTCTAACCCCAATTCTAGTCCTAACTCGGCTTCTTCCAGCGAGGTAATGGAAGATCTTGATGGTGATGAGGATGATGAGCATGACAAGTTCAAGGAGTTCAGTGCAGAGAACTTGAGGGGTCTATGCAGTGCATTGGAGTCTAAAGTCCCACATCAGAAAGATATGATTCGCGAAATCGTGAGCACCATTCTCCAATGCAGGTCAGGGATGAGCAAGATCATGAACACCAAGTTGAAGCAAAGATCAGAGGACAAAGAGGAGACTTGGTTGGTGTTCTTGGGTGGTTCTGAGGAGTCTCAAGACAAGGAGAGGATTGCTAGGGAGATAGCTAGAGTTGTTTTCGGGTCATCGCAGAGCAACTTTGTTTCAATCAGTCCTCAGATAAGCCTCTCATTGTCAACAAGCAGCAGCCAAGAGCACTCCAAGAGAAAGAGAGATGAAGAAAATGAAAAGGGCTGGTGCAATTGCAGCTACATGGAGAGGTTTGCTGATGCAGTGAATGAGAACCCGCGGCGCGTGTTCTTCATGGAAGATTTGGACAAAATTGATTGCCAGAGTTGCCAGAAGGGCATCAAGAAAGGGATTGAGACTGGAAGCATAGCACTTGGGGATGGTGAAACACATGTCCCCCTTAAGGATGCTATTGTCATTTTCAGCTGTGAAAACTATCCAGTGATCAAAGCCTGCTCTCCACCAAGAAAGCTGCAGAAATGTGGAGATCACCAAGAAAAGCAAGATGATCACAATGAGGTAGAGGGAGCTCTGGATTTGAACATTGCAATTGATCAAGATGAGGAAGATTCAGTTGGAGACAACATTGGAATTCTGGAATCTGTGGATAAGGTGGTCACTTTTAAGGTTCAAGAACTGTGATAGTTAGTGCAAGATGTTGCTGTTTTTTTTTTTGTCTTTTTGCTGATAATGTTTGCTATAGAATTTGTGGGGGAGGGAAAGAAAAAAAACAATCAAAATGACACAAGAAAGAAAGAGAGCATATTATGGTGTTATTTACTACTAATTAGCTCTAGCCATGTAGGAAAGGGAATCCTAGTTGTACATTTCTGACTTTGAATTTTTGTTTCAATGTGTTGCAATTTTTATGTCTTTTGTTCAAGAATTCACATGTATGGAATGTTTTTCTTAGTTAAGATTTGAACTCTAATTACTGCACCACAAATTCAAATACTCAACTAAATGGGTTTTAGCTGTTGACCTCAAATCCAACTGCATATATAACATGTTATGTTGCTCGAAAATGGATTGAGAATTATTTGTGTTAGCTAGAATATGATTTATTTAAATATGTTAGTTTGGGTAGAGATTTGGTGCATGATGCAAATCCTAGAAGAATATGTTAATGATAATGATGAACCTGAATAATGGTGAAAGAGAGGCACCAAGTATGCACTTTTTGTTGTAAGCAGTGAATCACACATGGTGATGGTGGGTGGGGTGGGGGCAGTTCATATCCTATTTTTGATGGATGAGAGCTCTACTCACAACCTGCCCACTCTACTCTTTGTTTGATTTATAATTACTTTTAATTTTATTGGTAGATATGATATGAATGAGATTTTTTTTAATGTGAATTCAATAGTTTATATTACCTCCTTCCTTAAACAAAACAAATGTGCAATATAGTGTTATATAAATGAACGAAGAGTCCATGCAGAAAAATGTTTCATTAAGATATATTAAATTTTCTTTATGTCAATGTATATGAGTTATTGTACTGCATATGGGTTTTAGTTTTTAATGCAACTCTAATATGTAATGTAGGTTATATATATAAATGGAACATTTCACTGAGAATAAGAGGAGGCGTGAAAAACGTGAAAATCACATAGACGTGACACATGGCGTAACAAAAAATCTGACAGAAATCAATAAATAAATTCGTCTAGGGACAGTTTTGTTAAACGTTTTAAACATAAAATAGTGTTACACAAAGCCGATCTGATAATTCAGAAGATCACGACGCGGTCACGATTTGTGATTGCTATCCATAGATGGGAGATCGGCGCGATAGTGGTGATCTGTGATTCAAAACTTTGGGAAATCAATTACAAACGATAGAGTTTCAAAATCTGAGAAACTCATGTTGGTATTCATCGTATGTCTATTAATTTCAAATACATAACTCAAATAAACAGTTTTCCTTATATTTGAATTCTTGAATGAGGAATCGATGGCGAGATTGAACAAATTAGATTTGATACAAACCGCGATTGTTGATGAAAATCCAAGTATTAATCACTAATTTACAATTTTGCCAATTGTTGAAAAACTACTATCGAGATTGCTGATTTTAGTACAAATACTGCAGTAGATGAAATTGAATATAACCCAAATATGTTGGCTGATGAAGGCAACGACTGTCTTTAAGAAGAAAATAAGTGTGTTAAATTCTAAATTTCACCCAGCTATAATGAGGAGGGAACCTGGGCAACGAGGGTTCGGCTTGATTATGACATCCTAGTGGTTGTCACAATCAGTTTGGTTCCAACAACTTTAACGAGGGGTCCCCGACTGTTAGAAGAGGTTCTCGACTGTAACGAGACAATCGGGTTACATAATATAACCTAAGGGAGACAGTGAAACATGTCGGGGGAGTGGTGGAACGGGGGGGGGGGCAAGTTTTATACGTATGGGGGAAAGTGAACCTTATCGAGGGAGTGATGCAACGAGGGGTCCCATATTTGATGTGATGCGGTTGAGGAAGTCGGTATACATAAGCTAGAATAACCGGAGTTATCGCGAAAGTATCGGATTTGAACAAAAGACCAGTGTTTTCGGGCAGAAATGGCGGTCTGAGTCAAACTCATGGCTAAGTCATGAGGTACAACAAATTTCGGCCATCGGAGAACATCTAGAGGGTCAAAATCGTAGTTTCTTAAGTTCCAGGCAGTTTTTTGCAATTTTAATAATTTGTTTTATTTTTCAATAAGTTTAGGATTTTCTTTTCTCCAATTAGGTTTTGGCTATTTAAGCACTCTTATACATTTCTGTTATTTAATTTTGAAGTTTAATATAAAAAACATCGAGGTTTCCCTCAAATCTATCATCTTCGATATTCTTACGAATCAACGAATCTTGATAAATAGTTCTTCTTAGCCACGTACGTTGCATCACTGAATTTTCAGTTGTATCAAGTACTCCCACCTTGCTCGCAAGCTGGATTGTAAATGTGTAGCACTTCATCTCGGGTTTCATGTTGAATTTCTGGACTTTCCTTATCAAAATACATGTCCCTTGATCGATTACCCAATCTTGGAATTCGAGCCTTCTATCGTTGATACATGATGTTGGTATCAGGTTCTCGTTGCTGATTAAGGAAACAATATACGTGTAAGGCTCCCAATAATTTGCGGGTACTTTTGCAAGAAATTCACCAAGTACCTTGGTTGCTGCACCACTTAACAACTCAAATTTCTCAGTCATGTCTTCATCGTACAAGCTCTCGATGCCTCCAAAAAATTTTCGTAACCATTGTTATATGAATCAGCTAAGAACAAGTATTTGACGCAGCATAAAGTTACATCCCTTACTAACAGAGCTTCTCTTTCTCAAATGTTTTGCTCATGTTGACTCAATTGTGCTGCTATAATTTCAGTTTTCGCATCTGGTTCAGCATAATCATCATAAATCGCCACATCTGTGTCAGCATAATCATCATAAATCGGGGTCGAATCTATGAGAAGGGAAAATTCGGGTTCACAAGCCTCGATAAAAAGGCCATGATTAGCATATTTAAGACTGTCATCGAATTGTGGAATGTCCACCTTGAAACCTTGTTCCCACCAATGGTTAGGGCGTCCGGGTGAGCGATCCCGGTAAACGGCGAAAGAATTCTCGTCTGTGACAGTATCATCATCACGACGACGCAATTCATCCATTCGTCGCGTTAATAATTCAACCTACCGCCTCAGATCGTCGTTCTCACGGCGAATTTTAGCGTGTTCACGTCGTAACTCAGCATGATCATCATTAGCACCATGGGCTCGCGGCTGTCTCCAAGGCGGCATATCTTAGGATCGACTGAATCTGATACCAACTGATGCAGTGTACGTGGCTAGGAAGAACTCTTTATCAAGATTCGTTGATTCGTAATAATAACAAAGATGATTGATTTGGGGAAACCTCAATTTTTTTTATATTAAACTTCAAAACTAAATAACAGAAAAGTATAAGAGTGCTTAAATAGCCAAAACCTAATTGCAGAAAAGGAAATCATAAACTTATTGGAAAAGGAAACAAATTATTAAAATTGCAAAAAATTGCCCGAAACTTAAGAAACTGCGATTTTGACCCTCTAGATGATCTCCGATGGCCGAAATTTGTCGTACCATATGGCATAGCCATAACTTGACTCAGGCCGCCATTTCTGCCCGAAAAACACTAATCTTTTGTCCAAATCTGACACTTTCGCGATAACTTCGAATATTTTAGCATACCGAATTCCTCAACCGCACCGCATCAGAGCCATGACTTTGACTCAGAACGTCGTTTCTGCCCATAAAACATTAGTTTTTTGTTCAAATCTGACACTTTCGTGATAACTCCGGGTATTCTAACTTCTGCATACCGACTTCCTCAACCGCACCGCATCATTATTGAACTAGATCATGTATTTCGACCTTTGAGTATTGTGTTTCCACTAAAAGTGACTGTGTTTCCATCATTTCAAGCTGATTTTTGGTATCCATTGATTACCAATTTGCACTACAAACTCACGTATTTCTAATCCATTTCCACTTATGTTGAAGGCTTTTTGTTTCTGTTGGCAGTTGCAATACAAAATCATATGTTAATTGAAATGTTTCGTATGACTCGAGCAATGGCTAGTATCCTCGTGTGTGAAGGTGTACATAGAACTTTTTGTGGGTATATGTTTTCAAACGCTCGAGTAGATAGTGAAATTATACAAAAATGTATGCCACAATAGGAGGTTTTGCAATACGTCTTAACACACAAAAAGAGTAAAAATTGTGACATGAAGCAATGTTGGTGTCTGCCCAAATCCAAATAAGAATGACGCAGAATCTAGTACGAAGCATAGGACCATATCAATGAGAACTGGATAGAAGGAACTTTCATGCAGCGATCTTGTCCAGCAACTTCTCAGAAAAATGGTAGATCTAAGCACAAACATCCTCACATTCTTGATATTGTGAGGATGTTTAGGGTTTAGGGTTTAGGGTTTAGGGATAGAAGGAACTTTCATGCAGCGATATTGTCTGTGCATTGATTATTTATACAACTTGTCTTGAATGATTTTAAAGTGAGGTTTTCATCACAACAGTCTACACTATCAATCGAGTCTCATCGTCTATAACTAAAAATAAAACTTCATAGGACTTTTTTTATGGCCACTCTCCTCAGTAGAAATTTGTTTGTCTTCGATGTGCATGTTTTGTTCACTTACAATCTCATGAATGCATTAAGCTTGAATCTCGTTCTCGTATTTTCCGCTTCATCAAGTATGAAATCGAACATAAAGGGTGTCGATGTTGTAATCATATCCAAACATATTTGTATATCTCAACATATCTCTTTCTGGGAACACAAGATGTTCTCGTCCATATCTGATTTCAAGTGTCTTTATATGTTCCTTTCTTCTTCAATCTTGATGTAAATATACTTTTGAGCTACCACTTGAAGGTATCCTGACCCTTCACATAAATCATGTTCTGCCAAAAGATCATGCAATCCCGTCTCGTTCTAGGCGTCATACCAAACTTTCATCCCACCTCCAAGATTATCAAGTAACACTACCCAGTTCTTCTCGAGTCGTATCAACGGTTCTCTCCATATATGACCCTCATACGCATTGTGAGACGGGCATTAACCCTTTTATGGAAGAAAACAATGATTGAGAAATCACAAGTTCTTGACAATACTTATACTTTGGAACTTATTCTTTTTCCCGAAGATATATTGGTGGTGAGCTGCAAATGGGTGTATAAGGTAAGGACCAAAGCATATGACACTGTTGAGCATTACAGAACTCAATTAGTTGCAAGAGGCTTTAACCAAGAATATGTGATTGATTATGAGGAGATATTTTATTTCATTTATTAGACTTATACGTGTCTGTCGTCTATAGGTAGTAGCATGTGGACGTCAATGGGACCTTTTCCACATGGATGTGAAGAATGTTTTTCTCAAATGATGTGTATGCAATATTCTCTTGGTTATGATTACCCCCTCCCCCTAAACAAGATGTGTCGATTGAAAATGAGTCTGTATGGACTCAAGCAAACTCCACGGACATGGTTTTCGAAATTCAATGAAAAATGGACGGACCTTGTTATCATCTCCAGTTCTTATGGTATTGCCCTCTTCATTAGTGTAATTTTCTTTTGGAGGAGAAATCGAGCCATTATTGACTCCACCTCTAGCTCCTACGACCGTTGATGCATAATATGGGTATTGTTCATAGTTATGTTACTCGTGTTCATTATGATAGTAGAAGTCCTATTCAAATCACTCACGACAATGTATTTCACGAACCACCAAAAATATAGAGGATTATCGTCACTTCACACAATACAATCTCTTTCAAAACATCATTATCCTCTGTTTTGTCTCCTTTGGTGATCAGACCGCTAATATCTTCATCAAGTCGATGAGTCTTTAACACTTTAATATTTTAATTCACAAACTCAATTTGAATTTTATGTAAGTGTTTTAAGTTCGAAGAATGTTATGTATATGGGTTATTGTATTGCATATGAGCTTTAGGTTTTGATGTAACTCTATTAATATTGCATAGATCATATATACTAATGTGTAATCATCATAAAACATTAAGTGAATACAATCTTATTCACAGTTATTTTATAAGCATGCAAATAAAACTCAACTATATTTGTTTTAACTCGAATCTCCTAATTCTTCAACACTAATATAGTTCTAGAATCACATCTATTTTCATAAGTTATTGCAAATAAGAATATATAAATATATTCTCATCTTTCGAGAAGTATTAAATATGAAATCAATACTGATAAAAATAGAAACGTTAACCTAAAATATTTTTGAAATAAAAAGAAACTAGAGGAAGCATCTAATCTTTAGACCATAAAGATGTCATTACTTTAGAATCACAAAAAAGAACATTGACATCACTTCAAAAAAGAATAAAACCAGAAGCACATAATTAGGAAGAATATTGGGAATATGTTGCTACCAGCTATGTATTGAGGAATTTTACAAGTACATTAATAAATTTTACAAGGTCCTCATTGCTTGATCGTTTGCTTACCTCTATCTTCTCATGCATATCTACTTACATATATATTAAGTTTAGAAATATATAAGGCGGTCCACAAATCACATTTAAATTTAGAATTGAGAATGTAGTTGAGATTATAATATGTTTCTTTTCTAACTTAATGAGTAATTAACTACTAAGTCGAGAAAAAACTAGTAATTAACTATGAGTTTTAATGTTTGATAATGTAATTTTCAGGGTTTTGTCTTTACTTGAACTAGGATTAGTACTAGAATGATCATTTGCATTGTGTTGCATCATTTAATTAAAACATCTCTTATTTCTATTAGAAAAGAAAAGTATTATACATGTTCATTTGATATATATATATATAGAATCACATTAGGGTGCAAATTTCATACCCGTCCGAACTATCGATCCAGCCAATGAATTCTAGCGCGGTGTCCGAATTGTTGACACGTGGAAACACGGAGATACACTCCAAAGTTAAATTGTCGTGCGGTTCCGCGAGGGCACTTTCGACTTTTCACCATAACACTACACTCACATGAAACAGAAATATTGGGTGTAATGTCGCGATTTTTAGTATAATGTCCAAATTAAATTTTATTTGTGACCAGAAAAATAAACGATTTTCACTATATTTATATTGGGTGTATTGTCGCGATTTTGGGTATAATGTCGACCATTTTATTTTTTCAAAAGATTGGTTTGGTCGCACCGCAGGTGCTCTACCGAAACCCGACCCGACCCGTGTTGTGTCGAGCCTACCGGACGGACAGACGGCGGCGCACGTGTGGGTTTGGTTGTAACCGCAGGTTACCCCTAAAAGGCCCACACACAACTGATATAGGAATGGAGACAAACCAATATAAAGAACAAATAAGTTTCAGATTTAAGCGATGTGGGATTTCAAGTGTGAGAGAAACCAAACTTACTAGTGTATATTCTAAACTTGTGAGTGTATAGTCTAGATGTGTGAGTGTATAGTCTAGACGTGTGGGTGTACGAAGAGTAGACAACACACTCACAAGTTTAGACTATACACTCACAAGTGTATACTATACATTTATAAGTATAGACTATATACTTACAAGTTTAGACAATACACTCACAAGTTTGGAAATTACAATCACAATGTTAGAAAGTACACTCATAAGTTTGACTATACACTCATAGACTATATACTCATACGTCTAGACTATACACTCATATAGTCTAAACTTGTGAGTGTATAGTCTAGACGAGTGAGTGTATAGTCTAGACGAGTGAGTGTATAGTCTAGACGTGTGGGTGTATGAAGAGTAGATAATACACTCACAAGTGTAGACTATACACTCACAAGTATAGAATATACCTACAAGTTTAGACAATACACTCACAAGTTTGAACATTACAATCACAAGTTTAGACAATACACTCATAAGTTTGACTGTACACTCATATAGTTTGAACTTGTGAATGTATAGTCTAGACGTGCGAGTGTATAGTCTAGACGTGTAGGTGTATGAAGAGTAGACAATACACTCACAAGTTTAGATAATACAATCACAAGTATAGATTATACACTTACAAGTATAGACTATACACTACCAAGTTTAGATTATACACTCGTAAGTTTGGTTTCTCTCACACTTGAAATCCCACATTACTTAAATGTGAAACTTTTTTGTTGTTTATATTGGTTTGTCTCTCTTCCTCTATCTGTTGCGTGTGTGCCTTTTAGGGGTAACATGTGGCTACGGCCAAACCCACACGCGCGTCGGTTACACGTTCATAAAACCGAACACATGTACGCGCTATTGGAAGGTGTTACACAGTAACAACTGGTCAGTTAGAGGTTTTACGTTATACGTGAATGGTTATACAATTATATTGTAGGTTTTATACACTACCAAGGTACCGATTACACGTTCATAAAACCGAACACATGTACACACTATTGGAAGGTGTTACACAGTAACAATTGATCAGTTACACACACACACAATGGTTACACACGTGGAATAAGTATGTTACACACCAACACCCTAACGGCTCCTGTTATTTCCCTCCCAATCCGTGTGGTTACACGTGTCATCATCTCCTTCGCTCCGCGCAAATCATACGGTTGTGAGATGGTTTGGACGTTTTGACACCAAATGAAAGGTTTGTAGCCAATACATTTCCTGTGTGTGTGTGTGTGCGTGCGCGCGCGCGTGTGGGCGTGCGCACGCGCGTGTGGGCGCGTGCGCGTGCGTTCGTGTGGGCGCGCGTGCGTTCGTTCATGTGTGTGTGGAAGCATTCCATTGAGAACCAAATGTTTCGTGAGAACGTGAGAAAAGCTGGACGTTCACTTATTTTTATGGACATTCACTTATTTTCATTTTCAATGGCTATACATTTTTCGTTGGACATTCACTTATTTTCCATGAACATTCACTTTCATTGGATATAACATTTCCTATTGGACATTCACTTATTTTCGATGAACATTCACTTATTTTTAATGGACAAATTCTGTTCTCACGTACTCACAAACGAGTTGTGTTTTCACGTGATTTGTCCTCTGTACATGTATATATCCACATGTCTCTAGTTTATATTTCATAATCATAAATTCCTCCACTTGCCAACTTTGATCAAATTAATAATATATGCGATCAATTTGCATAGAACAAGATGCTTGCTTTGGGGATAAGAGGGTTTGGCACTAGTTTTGATTGAATCTTCATCTAAAACAATGCAGTTTTAGGTTTATTATTCCATCTGAGTGGTCATATTTACATATAATTATTTTTCTAATAAAAACTTTATAATGATATAGGGAATATATATTTTATATTTTATTTTCATATGAACCCTATCCATATATAGCATCTAATGGAATTCAAAATCACCATCTTATTATTAAGTTAAAATAAAAATATATTATTAAATGTGAAGGAGTATTTAAAAATACTTATCAAGACAATAATAAAAATATTCTTTGCACAAACTTGAATCAAGCTTGTGGTTCATGTAAAACAAAGATGCAGTCAAGACTGGCTCAAAACAAAACAAAATAATTAAACAAAGTATAAAGCTAAAAAGGTTAAAGGGAGAAAAAAGGAAAAGAAGGAACAAAAAATGATTGTTGTGACTCTCAAAACTCACAAAGTATGATCGGTTTAAAGCCCTATACCTTCCTCTACATGCAAGAAATCAACAAGCAAAAAAAATTGCTTGGCTCTTTATTAAATATTTTTTTCAAAAATTTTTTTAAAAAAAATGAGGGCTTCTCAACACTAAAATACTTTGAAATTAACAATGATACAATACATTTGATTGAATGTATTGACATATATTTGACAATAATAAATACTATTGTAATTTATAGTTAAAATAAAATAAAAATTCATATTAATGCCGAGCACAAAAAAACAATTTATATTAAATTAGATGTTTAAATATAAGATGTATAATAATGTTTAGGAAGCAATTCAAGTGAAATAAAACTTCAAGTATTGTTATTGGATTGGTCAAAGTTAGTGTAATGTGTATAGTAATATTTTTGACCAACCCTTTAATTTTGAAAAGCAATGGTGGGCTTATTGTTTTTTGTAACATGAAGACAAAGCCTCGAGCTTTGTTCCCATTAAGAGGGAAAGAAGAATGATTGAGGTACATCCATGAACCCATCTCATTTTAGCTTCACCTACATTAATTATATTTCTCATTCATTTCTTTTTAAATTGTTTTTGAATTGATCTCTTTTTCTTTTCTAATCTTTAAAGTTGCATCTTTTTTTTCCAAAGATAATGGCTTTTGGTTACTTACTTACAACTACCACCATCAATTTTATGATGATGGTGAGAAATGAGGATACTTGTCTTCACTAGCTAACTAGTGATTGGCTTTTTAGCATTATCTCACAAATGAACTCTTTTTTATATACCTACTTACTTTCTGCAAGGAATGAGATTAGTTAGGCTAATCTAAGTGGATGTCACTAGCATCATGTTTTAGCATGTTTTAGACATCAAAATCATTTTGTTTGCCAAAGCATTTTCATTATCTATAAAAATAAACTTTTAATATTTGTTCATACGAATTTTACTATTCACTTTAGTCATTTTATTCAACGACCTTCAATAGCAAAACTCATGTTTACAAAAGTATCAAATATTTACTCATCTTATTGAGATTGGAGTATTTTTTTTCGAAAATTACATCATTTTTAACAATTAATTTAAGTATTTAACTCAAGTTCAGAGAAACTCTAACCTAAGTTGCTAAAATGTAAAAAATATTACTCAATAATTGCTATATTGTCATTTAACGTTATCCCAAATTGCTAAATTTGCATTCATTAATTGGTTAAATTAATATGATAGTATTAATTTATACTACCTTTGCTACAATGAGTTGGCAAATATACTAACCCACAATGATAAATTTGGCAATTTGCATTTACAATACAAATCTGTCAAACTCCAAAATGAAAGTTATGATTTTGCTAAAAATATGACAACCCTATTGGAGTTGCTCTTACGAGATCATCAATTTATATTTATTTTCACTTTCATATATTTGTTTTTGATAGATCTTATATTTTTGTTAATTAAAGATAAATATTATAATTTGTCATAATTAATTTAGTTACATCACTAATCATTTATGAAATTTAACCGCTTAAATTTAAAAATTCAAAATCTAATCATCGAAGAAAGAATGAGTTCTCATCCCGAGGAACCAAAAGTTCTTTAAATGGTTGGCCATCTAAGCAAAAGAATGGAAAAAGAAAAGAACACATGATCTAGAAATCATTAGAAATGAAAAAAACAACAAGAAGTAAAGAGATGATCAAAGAATGAAAAAAAAGCAAGAGAAAGACCCACTAATTGTATTCTTTTTAGGGTTCATTAATACCAAAAAGCAATCAAAATGTACAAACTTTTCAAAGGCAATCCCATCTTTTTTCTTTTATTTCCATCCAAAGCTTGTCTAAATCTCACCAAGAGGGAAAACAAAACAAGCCTCCATTCTTCACATTCCACACTTGAAATACCCAACAGAAAAGAGAGAGAGAGAGAGAGAGAAGTTGCAAATGGAGACAAAGTTTCCACAACTCTTGAGCTTTTGCAGTCTTTAACAAAGGAAAAGAGATAGAGAATACACTTGGAGAGATTTTGAGGCAAAGCAATGTGTGTGTTCTTTTGGACAAAGTTACT
The DNA here is from genome assembly GCA_963920655.1 of Geranium rotundifolium. Classification (NCBI taxonomy): domain Eukaryota; kingdom Viridiplantae; phylum Streptophyta; class Magnoliopsida; order Geraniales; family Geraniaceae; genus Geranium; species Geranium rotundifolium. Next base: position 7,016,146 of record OY987314.1, read on the forward strand.
ATCTACTTAAAGCTGTTACTACTTTTTTCTATTAGTGATTAGTGATTTTTATGCTCCTTTTGCTCACATGAAAGTAAGGGCTTCTCTTGGATCTGAAGCTCCCAATAATCACTCTATAATTGAATTGCTGATGAATTCTTTTCATTTTGATTGTGAGGCTGTTTTTGCTTTAGGCAGAGGGTGGACTGGTCAAAAAAGAGCCCTCACCCCTCAGGCATGCCCTCAAAGTTAACGAGAATGTCTCATGACTCAATCTTTATAAAGATTTCTGGATATGATCTCATCTGATGATGCTTTCAATGATTGATTCCGGCCCGAGCCAAAGTTACAGTCAGTACCTTCAAACTAATCTCTATTAACCTTCCTTGAGCACAGATATATAAGGAACCCAATTCAACTTGCCTTTTGGGTATACCAAGAACTGAAACATGAGAACCAAGGAACCTGGGAAATGGAGCATCATAGGACATACCATGAACTTGGACACTTGCTACTTCATGGGTTTAGGGTTGACATTTCAGAATAATTCTTCAGACAAGATGATCTCTTCAACCATATACAAAGAATCAACTGACTAGGTAAAGATGCAAAGTTGGTATAACATGACTGATCGCACCAAACAAAGCATAAATTGAGGTAAAGTTGTGAGAATATACAATAAACCGAGAAGAGCATCAAGGTTGGGGAAGGTTGAATTTTATCATTACCTTGTCTCAATATACAACATTAAAAATAATAAATATCTAAAAACCTATATAAATATGTCTTACAAATGACAAAGTACTGGTAGGATATAATTAGAGAGACAACTTTACTATGTTATTCATTATTTTACTTACATAGCAAAGCCAATCCAGGGAAGGCAACTCATCAACAACTGGAGATTGGTGCCGCTTTAAACTAGTGTGCAGTGCACCATCCTCGGAGAGCTTTATTATTTCACTACCGTCTGGATTCGTTCAATGTCTTCCCTTCAAAAAATTCGCCCAGCATTCGCTCAAGGTCCTCCGCTGAGTATCTTATGTACTTGTTGGGATTCTTCCCGCTCTCAACTATTGGCCTGCAATTGCATTCACAGTTCAAACTCACAACAAATATGAGTTAAGTCTACCTAATTATGGTACTAATTGTATAAGATTATTTAATTAGTCAATGTCTTGCATATGAAACGTATATCACAGGGGAGGCAAAACATGGGCCGAATGCCCACAAGCACAACAACTCAGACTCTGACACCATATTAGGTGGAAGGCCCAACTAGTATATCTAGAGATCACTAATTCCACATTGTGGGACACTTGAGCACTTATAATTCTATGAATGATGAGAGCACGCACCCAAACCGTTTGATGAAAGATCTGTAAGCAGGCAATAGAACTTCAGCAACTGCAAGCCGTAGAGACTCGCGCAACTCGGTATCGGGAACTGTCCATTGGGATTGTTTCTGGTGAAGCTCCTCAAATTGTACATTAAATATCTTAAACCTGAAAAGACACAGGCAAAATTATTTATGTTTTGGTGGGGGAGTAAACAGCTAATATCACAAAGAAAGTTAATAGTTACCTGTCCTTAATCAAAGCTCTAGAAACACCACTACTATTTCCCCCGTCACCTATGGAACTGCCACCCCCCGATGAAGTCAGACCTTGGACAGAAAGGCACTGCAGAATCTGCGAAAAAATTGCTAGAATTAACAAGGTTGATATCCCCAATGCTTTTGGAAACCAATAACCTAACGGACGGTGATGAAATACTTTGAAATCATCATATTTAGAGACAGCGACACCACTCATGTAGCCTAGCCGATGGACCAATAGTGAGCAAGTAAATGAACTATTACAAGCAAAAAGGATATTATGGAACATCAATATGTAAGAACAACGTGAGTGTTTCAATGAGTGTCTACGTTGTCGCAACCAAGCATCTGAAAGTTCTTGTGCATCCTAGAACCAGACAATTAAACTTCGATATTGGCAAAATGATGTCATATACACCACTAACGAATAAACGTATACTATTTTATGAAACATAAGTACAAGCTACAAAAAAGCTGAATAAATGGAATACTTCTGTATCCAGGATTTTTAATGCAGTCAGCAGAAGAAAAAAACCTTGTTAATCAGGATTCAAATTCAGATTTAAATTCGAAACAATTATAGGTTATATTAGGATAAATTAGATTGGTATTCATTTCCAATTTTAAGTGTATCCTTATAGTTATTAATAGGTCTCTTGTACTCCAATATATCTATCAATAAATTAAAGGCAAGTGGGGAACAAGTTATTTTTCAGCCATATATGTGTATGGATTGTCACCTTTGCCCAAGCATTCCTCTTATACTGGTTTGCATGCTGCTGTACAATCCTCCTGTGCCTTTGCACCCAATCATCTCCTAACAAATCCTTGGCTTCAGACCTGAAAAACATTGTTATAGATTACCATAGCCACATGCAAAACACGTTTGTAACGCATTATAAACCAGTTCAAAATTTCAAAACATGACAAACCTGCGCACAGATCTGACCATGTAGTGTATATTGTTCATGAGAAACAGGTGAGTCAAAGAAGGATCCCTGTACTGCTTAGATTTCCCATCCAAATTGGTTTGGAGAGCCTGCATTATCCTCATTGTCACAGTGGCTAACTGTTTTCCATCTCCCTTCTCAAGTTCTTGGAAGAGTTGTTTCAAAGTTGATTGGTAGCTGTAAGAATACACAAATACTTATGAGATTCAGTGCAAGAATTTAATACTAAACCAGGGGGGAAACTCAAGATACTTGTTTTCCCCAGAGAAGGCAGGACTATCAAGGATAAAAACAGTTCAGTAGAGCTTACTCAAATAAAAACTTCACATAGTTGATCACATAGCTTGTCAGCGGATGGACAGTTCCATCCAAAACAGCAGTTTTTGTTGCATCCTTTTCAACTGCTTCCTCAAAATCACCAAACGTCTCTTGAGCTGTCTGAGCCAGCCGTTTTGTCAAGCCCAAAGCTGATTCTCTAATATCCGTGCAAGCTTCAAAGAGAATGTCAATCTGCCAAAACAATTCAGACAATTTAACCTCCAGCACTGCAGAACCTGTTGAAGTGATATGATCCCTAGAGAAAAAACCGAAGAGCATGCCAAAGTGGATGTAAACTGCTTTGAGCCCTATATATATGTCAAGAATCATTGACGGATACCATTTATGTTACCCTATTCACGAACGGTACACTACTTTGCAATTCGGGTGCTCATGCCCAAATTTTGGAGAAAAAGTAAATTGGAGGTTAGCTCTGAGAGAAATTGAAAATAAAAAAACAAAAAAATTTCAAAAGGTTTTTTCTCACCCCATAAATATTTCACAAAGCCCTATCTACCCATTAAGACAAAATTTATTTATCAACCAACTGTCCAACTAACTTGATATGCATGCATGTTATATGAATTTGTAACACTAACTATACCTCTGAATGAAGTTCTCGCATTATCTCGTACATGTCTAGAAGTACAAATAATTTTTCTGGTGATCTCTTGCTTTTGGCAATGGCATCCCCAAAACTAAGTAGCACTGAAACACTTCCTGAAGTCACTTCAGAAAAACATTGATCCCTGAGAGAATCAAAGCCTTCAAAGATTTGATCACATACTTTTCGCTCTCCAGCAAATAGCAGTTTGACCTGTTCACAGTTCAAATACAGTTAGAGTGCTGGATGAACAAAGTTACTGGTAACTGATCACTCTTACTTACAGCAATACGCATGAAATGAATCCAGTTTCCAATCTTTGCTTCAAGAACTTCCCACTGCATCTTCTGAACATCATCTCTACTAAGTTTCTCAACTCCCAATTTCTGGAGGCTTTCTTCTAAAACCATGGAGCGGGTATCCCTGAATAATAAAAGAGTGGTTCATTAGTTGAAAATATTAAGAAAAATAATTTTTGCAGATGCCGTCATATCATTGACAACATGCAACCGAACTAAGGGAAATAGATGCACGTATAAATCCATCTTATGTTGCTCCTAAGGATACATTATCTGTGTGCAATGGAAAAATCCCATTCTAGAACTAGTTTCTTCTATAAGCACACTCCTTAGAGCTAACTTTTAAAGTAGAGTTTAAATACCATCAGGCAGCAATAATGCTTTGAAATTAAAGGACATCATTCATTTGTATGTTGTTCTGTATAGTATTTCCCAAAATATGCAACAGTATGGTTGACAATTATGCCAAATAATGCACAAATAACAGACATGAGACATCAAGCTCGATGTGGGCGTTGGGTCATTTAACTCATATATTGCCTCCACCTGTGATCTCCAGTCCATATGCAGATGGGTAGTCTGTTATGACCCACATGTAGAACTCTACTCCTACACGTGAGGGGACAGTTGAAGTATAAAGTCCCACATCGATTTAAAATTCTACACATCCTACTACTGACTACTCTAAGCAAAACAAACTCATAAACAAACAGGTGAAGTTGGCACTAAAAAATATTAGAGATTGCCCATTAGATGAAATAACTCATATCTATAAATCAGTATATCCCTACTCAATAAGTTGAAACTCTTCTCTGTGCTTAAGTGTGTCAAGATGAACAAAAGTGACTCTTTACCTGTAAATTCGGAGTAATGACTGTTGATTCCCTGCTTGAACCATTTGTAGGGCAAGATCATGCAGGAGTGGCAAGACCCTTGGTGGTATTAGTGTTGGAGGGGTGTAAACTGCACCATCAGTGTTGTTGTTATCAGAATGGTGATTCTTGCTTCCAGGCTCCCCTTGATGTCCAGGTGAGTCTGAAGATGGTCGTAGTGAGTTCGGAAGGCCATCGAAAAGGCGATCAGGCTCCACAGGTTTACTGAAAATTTCAACTTATAAAAATTAATACCTAAAGCAAATGCAGCTAACTTGTGGTAATACACCAGTAACATTCAGAAACGACCAATATGGGGTAATTACAGTTGTTGTGTACTATACGCATTTTTCAATTCACTACGGTGTACTTCAAATTGCATCACTTTACTATGGTGAAGTTTGTTTTTGTATCATCGTCCATGCTCTTCGAGCCTCCATTCTCCGCGATCATATGTGACAGAGAGGGATAGGCGATGTGCTAGATAGATAGAAGGATTGGCAGGCGCAGACAGAATCGACCTATGGTTGATCATTGGCGATGGTGGGTCACGTACAACGTACCCATGGTGTTCCCACAAATCAAAGACCTTGCTGCCTAGAAATCAGAAACATAAAAGGGGAAAATTCAGCAGACGCCAACAACTTCTATCCGATGCCCAGTTCTAGCTCTAACCTCAGGTATGAGGCCAGACATTCAAGTGTTTGGAATGGACAGCCACTGAATCTGGAGCGTGTTGAACGACGCTCTTAAATCTGTAGCTCTTTGCATCCATGAAGTAGGGCAAGTTTGGAGCGCAACTCATACGCAAAATCTGCTGTGGATCTCCTGACAAGCTGGCGTCTCCGAGCTCATTTCGCCATCAGGTTTCTCCTACGCCTAACTCTAGCTCCGTCCTCGAACCGCAGTTGTTCGGCATGAAACTTCATTGCAACAATTCCCATTGGTAAAACCCATCCGGCGAAACATTTTCATTTTTTATTTTTTATTCTTGCCATTTTCTTCGTTTTTTTAATTAGAGGGCATATTCGCCATTTTTTAAAAGTGATAGATCAAACAGTGTTTTTTCCGTCTGTTTTAACGAGTGTTAGGACAAACTGATACATAAGCAAAGTTTTCCGTAGTGAATTGATACAATTTGAAGTACAACATAGTGAATTGAAAAATGTGCATAGTACACCGTAGTGAACTATAATTACCCTATTATTATAAGCTATGAAGAATTCAAGTGCAGAACAGATTACCAAAACAAACTGTAAACCAGAGAGTCCATTGTAACCAAATGGGAACTAAACTATTCACCTAACAATTATAAACATGTGGTTCCTCACTAGGCGTCACAGCTGTGACATCTCGCGACTAGGCTGTGACAGACGACACTTCTGAAGACGAGAAGAGACGCCTGCCACGAGCATGGTCTCTAGGTGAAACTCCATGGACCGTACACGGGTGTATATCAGCTGCTGCCCGTCAATGAACTGCTGGAATTGTTAATTGTTTATCTGTTTCCATATGGATAGCATATGGACAGTTAATCGTTTATCTGTTTCCATTTACCTTGCATTATAAGTGGTTCCTCACTTCCCCAAGTGTTATATAGCACTGAATCCGGCAAGTATATGGATCAAGAAGTGAGTCCATTTACCGGTAGTGAGGATAGCAGCTTTAGTTTAATTCTATAAGAAATAATAACCAAGAAAATCCCAAAAGGAAATAATTGCAAATTGCCAAATACACGGTAACAATACGAAACTGTCAGGAATCAGGTCACACATATCACACATCATATAGAAGGATTAGATTTGGCAAAAGTAGGAAAAACTAGTAGTTAATACTTAATACAGTACAGCAGAACGAAAAGACCAAAAGTATCTGCAAACCTGTAAGATAATAACAGCTGCTTAAACTCCTCTTCCAACTTTGAAATAGCCTTGGTAAGTAAATTAGTTGCATGACTAACTACTGCTTCATTACTCTTAAAACTTTTGTTTGTGCTGAAAAAGCGAATGTTGGTTCTAAGTTGGTCAATTGCCCCCAAATAGCTTTCCAAGTCTGCATGCGGTCCTTTAAGGATTTTAGCCTCCGCCTACAGGTTGTAAACATTGTGAAACAGTATATTATAATACTATAGTGCACCGTTAAAGTAAAGATGTATACACCTTCAGATCCATAGAGGTAAGGAACTATCGTTTTTAAGCATATAGTAAGAGTGATTTAAGTATGAATTAGCCTCTTAATGGATAAGAGGATTTGGTTCCATCATGATACAAACACCATCAATAAAGTATTTACTTATAATTAAACCAACATGGTTATTTTTAACAGAAATAGGTTCAGGTATGGGATTATAAGGGTCATAACCAATTGCCAAAGAATATTAGCATGGAGACAACAATATGAGCACAAAACAACAGAATAATGCTTTTTTTAACTTGAGGCGTAAACATGTTGCTCTGTGCATGATATTCATAAGTGACTCTGGATGTGTATGCCGTAGATATTTATCTGCTGGCGAAGTCAATACCCACCAGTGAATACCTGTAGGTCGGAATAGGGTGAATAGTACCCATGTTAATGCCGCATAGCCAGTGATGAATGACTCGCTTCCTCAACTTTCAGAGAATCAATCAAGAGGGTGGTTGAATGGCTTTACTTCTTATTTACTATTTATTGAAAAGGAAAAGCCCCCCAGTAAGCAGCAAGCGGTCTTGAAAGCTCGCTCATCCTAACTGACGTAAGAAGGCCAAGTATGTTCTTGTCCGCCCCCCAAATAAGTACGCCTTATTAGTGGTGCATCATCAGGAATGGACTCAAAAGTCGTAAAATAAAAAGGAAAAAGACAATTCACATAAATATGTGGCTATTGCAAGATGAGCTATAGATTTTGCACCATTAGAAACACAAAATAAATGGTTTTTTACAGAGAGAGGAGCTTCATGCTTCTCTGGGGACGAGCTTCCATCAAAACATAAGCTCCACAGTATGACAGAATATGATATTCATCCCGTCACTGATGTCTATGAATTAAACATCGCCTGGACATATTCCTTTTTGAAATTGAACTATAATAACGAAACATGACATATTCCTTTTTGAAATTGAACTATAATAATGAAACATGACCATCCTAAATATGTCATGAGCTGACTATATTCCTCAGGGCCTAAACTAATCTCACTTCTCTTTACCATACCATCAAACTAAATTTAGAAGGGAAAATTCATATGATCTAGCATTTGACATAGAGAAACCTAGAAAAAGCTAATTACAAGAGTTCAGATAAATATTCCAGAAACCAACCTGCCTAGCAATATCAAACTGGGCCAATACAACCTCTGCAGCTTTCAAAGTCCTGTCAATATTCTCATGAGCTTTCCGAATAGAATGAGTCCTAATCTGCAAAACCCAGATCAACCTAGTGTGAAAATGAAACATTTCCTTAGATCAGATAGCCAGGACGGTCAATCTCAAAGACCCAAAACACTAAATCAAACATCCAGAGCTTAGCTATAGAGAGAAGTGAAAAGCCAGATGAAGTGGGTACAGATTTATGTTAGAGTGAAAAACCCAGAAACAGAAATTGGGTAAAGCAGAAGAAGGAGACCTGAGTAGGGCGCATGGCGGTCTCGAGGGCGGAGAGGCGGTGATCGAAGGAGCCGAGGATGGAGACGACTTTGTCGGTGATGGTCTGGCTCTTGAGCAGCGACTCCCTCATCGTAGCTGCTCTCTCGCTCAGGGTGTCCACTGCAACACCCATCTTCTTCTCCTTCTTCACAGAAACTAGGCTTGGCTGGAGAGAGAAATCGAATTGAATATATTTGAAATTGGTTGAGAATCAGAGTAGAGTAGAGGTTGATGGTGGAATCAGAATTGGAGATATGGTCGTGTTGGTCTTCAGCTTTGACTCTTGTTGGTTTCTGCTTCATTCATCCCCAAATGCCTCCAATTTTCTCTTGTCTTAACTGGTAAGAAATTAGAAATTAATACCACGTGTTTGACTTATTTTCTACAAATTATTATTTAGGTCAATTTTATTATCCCCTGTTTGGGGAAATATATTAATTAAAATATAAATACCTGACATGATAAATTGTTATAAATAAATAATTTTTTATTGGCAAATTCTCACATGTTTTTTTAATTAAATACCCTTCTCCACCCTTAACCTCAAATTAAGGATTGAGTAGTTGGATCATCAAGTCAGGGTCAAGTTGTAAAATTTTCACTGTTAATTACTCAATTATAAATAATTATCAAGTAATTTCATAAAATACATTATTATACTGAACAAACAAAAATTAATAAAAAATAGTTTCATATTTATCATAGTCTGGTAAATACGTCTGTATGTTTTTTTCAAGTAATGTCCAACATCGTCAAAATCAACAAATATGAATCAACTGGAGATGTAAATATGTCAAAACTTGCACAAAATCTAACTCGTGTCATTAACGACATATAGTTCAAAGCTCGGGATTCATCAACGAGTACGATTCATTGAGTTTCTTCAAAGAATAGAAAAAATAATCAATCAAAATTCTCATTAATTTTCATTTCTATAGCAACAAATTTATATATAAATAGAGATATTCATATATCTGATTGACTGTATTATTTTGTAATACTTTATGTATTAAATAATTTGTCTCTCCAAATGAGAGGTGTTATTGTTTATAAGTTTTTTGTTTGTTTCACAGAGGTAAATAGCACCACTCTTCAGGCAGAAACAGATAGTTGTCTTTTGAAAGCTCAGACTCAGTTTCCGACTCTTTCTTTTCTCTAACTTGACTCATCTCTTCACTCTTCTTCACATTACTTGCCTCTCTATCCTTCCCTCTGTTTCCACCTGAAATAAATAATCATGCATTTATATATATAAACAATCACACATCACTTAAATATGAAATTGAGCTGTGAATTAAATTTTACCCCTTTTCCTAACTTTTCGGGTGGGCGTCACCAGCGGAACGTCCTGAAAAACCACCGTGCCTCCGCCGTAGGCTTTGGTTCGGGGAAGGAACACCCCGGTCCCCGCTGACGTCATCACCCCGGAGCACCGGTACCCCACCATGCCCTGTAACGATTTATTTTTCGATTAATCTCTGATCAGTCGACACTGGAATAAATAACAACTAGATGAATATTATTAATTCAATAAACACCTGAATCTGATGATTCTGAGTCGGACTGCGATGTTTGGTTCTGGGCGCAACAGCTACGGCGGGAGGAGAGACCTGAAACACATCAAAAAGTTTATGTGACCAAAATTCCGTTAACACACAAAGAGACCAATAGCGGTTTGGTAGTGAATTTAACTGAATGATTTTAGCAAAATTAGAGGAGAGGTTTCTTGTAGCAACCTCTGGATATTGATACGGATATGGGTGCTCCGTTTCCATGGCGGCGGCGGCGGAGTAAGTGACCGTATTAGAGAGACAGAGACGAAAAGAAGCAGAGAGAGAGAGACAGAGAAAAGTGAGCCGCGGCGGGTCGATGGTTTTGGTTGCTGCTAAGTAATGAATATGTGACAATGAGGACCCTTTTATACTCGCTCCTTATTCTTTACACTTCCCCTAGGAAAAAATATTTATTTCATTTTCACATAGGAACATGAATCATGCATGTATTTGGCTCACATTTTCTCATGTGGGTACTCATAAAACGCGGTGACTTATCGATTAACGTGACGAATTTAATGATCTGTTTTAGGCGGATAATTTTTAAATGTAATCAAGAATCGTTCAGACGAGACAAATAGTATTTTGTTTTGTCGCGCTATAGATTCATTAAAGAATTACGATAAAGGCATATGAACTGCGTTGGTAAATTTTGTTCGGGTGAAATCGAAGAACACATTAATTAGTACTTTTTCATTAATTAAACACGGTCGATCAATTATTATATATGATCAAATAAATCATCAAAATAAGATTTAACTTTTTTAGAGGTTACATTTTACTAATATTATTGTTGGGACTCAAACCCTAATTTCAGTGTTTACCAAACATCCCAACTCATTTTCAGAACCAAACATCCTAATCAACAGACATAGAAGTGTGTGTGATGAGAAAGAATAGTCTGAAAAGCAAGGTTGATTAAGATTATTGTTTGTGTTCCATGAATCAGTTGTACAATTTGGCATTTGGTGGGAGTCATAGGATGTGTGAAAGAGGAAAGTGTTGATTGTGACCAGTTGTCGGCTCCCATTTTAGGAAACTGACAGTGGAGAACGCGGCTTTAGTTTTTACATCCTCGAAATATGTGTGTTCTATTCATGGTATCTACCGTCACAGAATCAATCCAGATGAGAAGTGACAGAGCAATCCAAATTTAGATTATAACGGTCAATTGAAGGTTGACTCAATAATTGATGGCATCAATAATATAATTAGAGATGCCAAAATATCAAATTAACTGGATCTAGTAGTAGTACCCCAATCTAATCACTGAATTATAGAATTTGTCTTCTTTCAATGTGGTATGTCTTTATGCAAATACAAAATACTCTAAATTTGGCAAATTTTGATATTCCAATTTGATCCGTGCGAAATTCCATCAACCTGTTTCTCTATCGTCTCTAGATGTTGAGGAGTATTATATATTATTGTTTTGGTCTTTATTTACTCGTTTCATTCCTAAAAAATGCATTAATTAGATATAAGAAATTTGAGGTGTGATCAGTAAAATAGATCTTTATGGTACATACAAAACCTAAGAACCAATTTCAGTTATTAAATAAAAAAATGGGATAATGACATTTTTTTATACGTAACTATAGCGAAATTTGCATACCATAACTAAATTTCTCTTTTTTTTTAGTACCCGACAGTTTTTTTACAATCTAACTCAAAAATGCCTAAAACTAACTAAACTACCCCTGGTTCAATTGAAAAAAAAATTGAGCTAATGGATAAATCAAACTGGTTTAAATTGGGTCGGTTCAAATCAAATTCATTATTCTGACCGGTTCAAAACCTTAATTAATATAACAATATTATAAATAAGGGTTAATTTCAAGTTAATATATCTAAATGGAGGCATTTTACAAGCGACTATACTAATTTAAAAACTTTCATTTTCACTCACATAGTTATATATTTTTTACAATTTGCCCTAATACCGTTAAATTTTGGACAGAAACTTTTTAAAAAGCATAAAATGTCTAAAATACCCCTGGTTGTTCATCAAAATTTCAAAATGTGTCACCATGTCATAACTCTCGCATACGAACTCCGTTTCAGGCTCGTAGTATATCAAATCGAAGAGAATCAGAAGATCAACAAATTTAAGAAAATAAGTTCTTGTATATATATTATTAATAATTAATTATATAAAAAATTTAATAATCAGACCCGTATGACATTAATAACTATACATTCGAAATAAAAATAAATAAATAATAATAATAATGATTCATTAAAATAATATTAATAATATACTTTAACTTTTCTAATGATATAATTCTCTCATACGAGCTCTGTTTCGGGCTCATATTATATCAAATCGAAGAGAATTGGAAGATTAACAACTTTCACTGTTAATGATTATTAATAATATATCGACACCAAAAACTTATTTCTTCAAAATTATTTATTTCTTTGATTCTCTTCGATTTGATATACTATGAGCTCGAAACGGAGCTCGTATGAGAGAATTATGACATTCGAAAGTTTAAATACATTATTAACATTATTTTGATTAATCATTTATATTACTTTTTATTTCGAATGTATAGTTATTAATTTCATCCGGATCTAATTATTAAAAAAATTATATAATTAATTATTAATAATATATAGACACAAACTTATTTTTTTAAAGTATTTTAGGGAAGGGAAGGGGTATTTTAGGTATTTATAAAAAATGAACGGTAAATCAAGTTAATTTGGATGAAAAAATAGCAACGTGTAATTTTTTTGTAACTAGGTGAGTGAAAATGAAAGTTTTGAAAATATGTATAGCCACTTGTAAAAGGCATCCAACTAAATATATTAACTTGTAATTAACCCTATAAATAATTAATAAAAATAAAAAATAGTCAGAGAACCTCCTCCGACCAGACCCAGCTCCGGCTTTGGTTCGTTGTTTCCGAGTGGTTGGGAGAGGAGCGACTGTCATAGTCGACGACGAAAACCACCGACGAGCAGCACATTGGCGGCTCATTTGACGTCGCCTCCTGATTCCTCCACTACCGTTCTACTCGGATTCACACCAATTCAAATTGTTCACCTCCGCCACCAGATTCGCCTGAAACAACACGAAGCTCCGCCACGCTAAATGCTTCTCGCTACCGCCACCCGCTGCTGCTGGAGCGGACCCATCGCCACCCAACAAGTCACTACACAGGGAATCACAAACCTATTGCTCATCAGTACGTAGTGAATCGGCAGATACGAAAATTGCATCCGCACAATAAAAAATTGCTTGTCGGGTTCGAATTAGGGTTCACCGATCTTATTCTTCTTCTCACATTCTCCCTCCTCCGGATCGATCTCCTCCCCTCTCGATTCGATTGGGGTCTCCTAACCCTAGCCTGAGACCGACCATTCTCATCGTCGGAGACCAAAACTCCGCACCTCCTCTTCGTCGTCGACCTAGACCATGGCAGTCGCTCCTCTCTCCACCACTCGGAACACAATGAACCAAAGCCGGAGATGAGGTCGGAGCTGGGTTTGGTCAGAAGAGGTTCTTTGACTATTTTTTGTAATTTTATTAATTAAGGTTTTGAACTAGTCAAACCAATGAATATAACTTGAATCAGTTTGATTTTCCCATTAGTTCAATTCTTTACATATTTTTTCAATTAAAACAAAAATTGTTAGAGTTTATAAAAGAGATAAAGTTAGTTAGGGTATGAAAAATTCATTTCACTCTAGTTTAGGGCAACAAAATGTCATCATCCCTAATGGACGAAATTTATGTTGACACATGTGTAAATGTGAATTAGAGATGCATTCTTTGAAAAACCATACTAACTTAAGGAACTAATAATCTCCATTGAAGAGAAGCTAGGTGACGTTGTTGGTTCACCTTCCCTCTACGTGCTGCTAAATACGATAAACTATATATCAACGTAAAGCGAAAGGATTTGTGGAGAGTATCGCCAACTACGTAGTGTAGTGTTCCGACGACGAGTATCCACAAAAATGATGATTTTAAACTCGATCCAGAATAAGTTCAAATAATTGAGGCAGATTCAGGGATTCCTAGTCCACGTTGGGTATAGAATAAAGGGTCTAGATTGAAGACGGGGATGAGATTACAAATTTGTCTCAAACCCGCCCCATTGACTTCCATATTTCTGACCCTGACCAAGAGGCCTACTTGAGTTTGGGTTTATGTCTTAGAAAACGGATTTGGAGTCCTTCAAATCAGCTGAGCCCAACGATACCTTGAGCCCAACCTTGAAGGGGCACTCCGATGAATCGAAAATCGCCATCAACATCATCATAGATTAGGCGTTAAAAACATGAAATATTTCTGTGGTTGACGTAAATGGCTGTGTGTCGATTCGCCCAATTAAATCCCCCAATACTTCGTCTCCATCCTCCAACCCATCTCCAGATTCTTGGCAGCCCAAACTTGTCATTCCCGTTTTGCCCTCTCAACCCCAACAAATTTACACTCCTCCGCCCAAAGCCATTCGTTACACTCTCCTCCTCTTCCATGGAAAATCCTCCTCAAGGTTACAGAAGAAATGTTGGTATCTGCCTCATCAATTCTTCCAAGAAGGTTCTATTCTCTTATCTTATCTTATCTCTCTGCGTATGTATGTGTGTTTTGATAGTACCAAATTTTGCAGATTTTGATTTTTGACTGTTGTGTACTCGGAATTCGTACAGATTTTTTCTGCGTCGAGGCTTGATGTACCAAGTGCTTGGCAGATGCCGCAGGTAAGGTTAATTTGTTTGGGTTTTCAGCTAAAATTTCTTAGATTGTATATTCAATTTTCTGTTTAGTGTCTAGGAAAGTGGAGGAAACTAAAAGATGAAGAAGATATGATGCAATGTTTCTAATTTTTAGCATTTGTGTTTGAATAGAAGAAAAGTTAATGAATATGTCTTAAATTTTGTTGGATGAGGTTTGTGCATAGTAGAGAGTGAAGAACAACGCTGAACATACAGAGCACACGGCTCTGTGGCCTTGTCATATACATTAGACAAGACAAGAAACCGATGGCATGGAATGGATCTGTTTTTTCCATTGTTGTCCTTGACGAGGAACCTCAGTTTTGTGTATGGGTAGAGAACATGTTGTAACTGTGCAGCTCAGTTACTTGTGATGTTTGAAAACCCCATAAACTCGAGGTTGAATATGGATTGTGATTTGTGCAACTGTGCTGAACAGGGTGGTATTGATGAGGGTGAAGATCCGAAAAGTGCGGCCATGAGGGAATTAAGAGAAGAGACAGGAGTCAGGTCTGCAGAAATCGTTGCAGAGGTTTGTTTTTTTCTTTTGCGTTACTCATTTTGTTTCTGTTTTGCTAGTGTTGAATAAGAAAAGTGCTTTATGGAGCATTTTGTTCCATGGTCTTGGTAGATATAGACCTGTTGTTTGTTATTTGTCCAGTTTTTGTGGTGAAAGTGAAGTGAAAATTGATCTGTGTCCCTTTGCTAGGATAAGGGAAACCAGACCTCGGCAGAGGTTTCCTTTTCGCTCTTTTGAAATTTTTTAACGGATGTCTTTTTAGGGAGGGTTTTATATAGATCTTGTCACCTTATAATTGAGTTATGCTTGCATCCTTTGAACACAATCTTTATGATTTTGTTTATTTAGTTTGAAAAATCAAATGTCCAGAACCATTACAACAATGCACTCATTACCGTATTTGGGTTTTTCATTTGGTTGCTCGTACAGGCACCTCATTGGTTGGCATATGACTTCCCACCTCATGTCAGGGAAAAACTCAATCGTGAATGGGGGACGGATTGGAAAGGTCAAGCTCAAAAATGGTGAGTGTACGTTTGGATTTCCTTAGATGAAGCTAGATACATTCCTTTTATCCAAGGCTGCAACTCATTATTTGTATGGTTGGGTTAGCTTGACGTTAAGTATTTAAGACATTGTACATGAATGTTGTACTGATATCTTGAGGCATAGAACTGGCTGGCGTAGAAATAATTTCATAATCACAAGAACACGTGTCTAACTTAATGTGTATATAAACAGCAACTAAAAAGTATTAGAAAAGATGAGAGGGAGACAAGGAGGTCATAATTGGTGTGGTTTCTATTTTGCCATGCAATTCCGTTTGGTCAAGTACTCATTTTCACCAACTCAGGTTCCTTCTCAAATTCACTGGGGAGGACAACGAAATCAATCTTCTGGGCGATGGGACTGAGAAAGCTGAATTTGGCGAGTGGTCGTGGATGTTGCCGGAACAAGTAATAGATCTTGTGAGTAGACCTTGCCATTGTATACTTGTTTAGAATTCACTAGTATGAATATGAATATGATATCATGTCTTGTCATCTAGTTCATGTCATATTAATGTAGTTGTCTGCTTTTCATGTGCAGGCAGTGGACTTCAAGAAACCTGTTTACAAGGAAGTTATGGCAGCTTTCCACCCCCATCTACATTAACATTTTTAAGGATATGATATTTTTTTTTATGATTATTCGAAAGAAAATAAACCTATTGAGACCTGTTTTCTGGAATATCACCTGTATGGATAGTCTGTCATATTTATTTGTAACTTTTGCTCAGACTGGATATGATATTTATGTTTGTGCTCCCATTACTATGATCCCACTGATCGTTGCGTCTATTAGCGAGAGCTTACCTCATATTTTCTTGATCGGCAAGAATTAAATAGCAATATTATCAGCCAAGAGATTAATCACAACAACTGCATACACATAATATGAGATCTTTAACACTTAACCTACAATTTTTGTAGAAACAAGTTTAAATTTACAGTTTCTGGGTACTCAAATTGTCATTTTTACTTTCCGTTCAATAACAGTGTTAAACAAATTATGATCATGATAAGCCTTGTCTCTTCCCCAACAACTGTTATGTTGGGTGCAGAACAAAAATATTTCCCCTAATGTTTTTAGTCAATTAACCAAACAGAAAATGGGTTGTTCTCAAAGTTGATGCCATCACATTATCTGAAGTGGCCATCGATCATCATGTTCATATCCCCATTGCTCGTCTCTTTCACTCACAATATGCATAACTCCAACTATTTATTTTCTTAAATAGGAAATTTGAATTTTATTTACAAGAAACGTGTAGTGAATACTCAATACTTGTTATTTGTCATACAGCTAAATTTAAAAGGTAGAAACTCAAACATTCAATGAAGAAACCCAAACACACACATATGTTGATTGAGGACACCATGATACAAGTGCTATTAAACGAAAGATTTATAACACAGTTTCTTGCAAGACAAAGACGAAAGACAATATCAATTCTCAAGAATTAAAGATACATTCACGCTATTCGTCGGGATCTTGTTATGGCGAAGGAGCTTCCCTGACTCTGAGAATATTAAGATCAACCACCATGCCAATAACTCTTTGGTCCTTGTACTTTTCATGGCTCGCCATATTTCGAGCACAATCCTTAATGCCCCGAATAATAATTTCACCGGGCGGCACTTGAATGCTCTCGAGCAAGTCTACCAAAATCCAACGAGAGTCTTTATGGAATGTAGTCAATTTATCGATGTCCACCGAATGGACGTGCTCTTCTTGGCCGGTCTCCAAACTCTCCCAATCATTCAAGAAGTCAAAGTTGCTATCTTCTTCGTAGGAGGGTATGAGAGTGAAAGTAACATTGAACTTGATACTACATGATTTGGATCCATAGTAGTCTTTGGGGCCTTCAAAGTGTTCATCTTCATAGACTTGACATTCGATATCACCGAAATCTTCATAAACTTCCGGAATCTTTTGGCCTTCAAAGTGTTGATCACCTTCATAAACTTGGTATTCGATATCACCAAAATCTTCAGAAACGTCCATAACGTCCATGCTCTTTTGGCTCAAGAACAAGTGTAGAAATTTGGGTTTCAAGAAACACAGATAGAGAATAAGTAGAAGAGAAGAGTGGGGTGGTTTCAAATATATAGAGTTGGGAAATACGATTAAGATTAGGAATTGGAAAGTTTTCGTTTCAAAACAGGAAACTAAATAATAGGAAGCAAGGACAAGTTGATAAAAAAACATTTTGGGCCTTCAAAGATCACCACTGTGATGGACGATTAAAAGATACATTCCGTTGCCGGGACTTGAACCCGGGTCTCTCGGGTGAGAGCCGAGTATCCTGACCAACTAGACTACAACGGATTTGTTGGTCAGTGCCTTATTTTAAAATTATTTATCATGTTTCATTTTCTTTGTTTATGCCCATTAACCTTTGCAATAAGAATTAATAGTATTTAGGAAAAATTCGTTTAAGTTCAAAAACAACTTATAAAATATCATAAGTTTGAAAGAATTTCACTTTCTGTTAACTTTTTGTGAAATGACGAAAATATTCTTGCATTAACAAAATTTAAATAAAGAAAATGATTTTAAACTTTTTTTTCTAATTTTTCGTTGTAAAAAACAAAGAATCAAATTCCGTCAACGGTAAAATTAATTTTTCCAAAGTTTTTTTCAAAAAAAAAATAAAAATTAATTTTTAAATATCTATTTTATTTTTTATATAAGTTTAAAAAATAGATCAAAATCATTTTTATTTATTTTAAGTTTTTTGATATAAGGGTATTTTTGTCATTTTACAAAAAAGAACATGATTTTAAAAAAAAACAAACGAAAAAGGGGTAAAGTGAAACCTTTTCAAACTTAAAAGGGCTTCACAAGTTATTTTTGAACTTAAGAAGGTTAAGTAAAACTCGACTATAACTAAGGGAAATCACGTGAAGCTTTAAGAGTGATATTTGTATTTCAGTTAGTTAAAATCATCATCAACGAGTGTTCTTAGAATTTAGATTATTATTATATTTAAATAATTGGGTATTGGTGATAGTAATTGTATGTTGTAATTGACATTGTTAATATATGTTGTATTTTGAATTAAAAAGTTAATTATTATAGTGCTTCGATTTTAGGTAATAGGCTACAAATAATACTTTTGGGTTAACCAACTTGTTTCTAGCGGGATAAAATTGACGCTTGAAAGTTCGTTGTCCTCACCGCATACGCATACATCTTCATCACCTCAAGACGATGACATGTATATCTTGCAACTATAAGATGTGAGTGTTACACAATTGAAGGCTTTTTATATATGATGGGTTCTTTTCTGAATAATAGAATCTTGGGCTGGACAAATGTAGATACACTTCAACCTATGCTAAAACCCCTACATGACTCAAGCACGACGGTCATAATTCAACTCCAAACCATGGAAACGCTCAAAGAACAGGAGGTATCTTATCATGGTTGTATTTTGATTCAGGACTCGAACGAGGAGGGAGAAACTAGCCAACAGCAGAAGAAGAATCCTATATCAGACTTGACTCATGAAAATGTTACATTTTCCCTGAAATTTATAGAATTTTAGTACTACATTTTGTAAATATGTAATTTAATTTTCCTACTTTTTGGGATGAATGCAAATTATTACCCATAATTATTAGCAAATCAGGAAAATCGCCTATTTTGAACCGACCTTTGGGGAACCTTATTATCGACATTTTAACACCCTTATCACCATTCAAAGAAAAAAAATATACCAAGATTCGAAGTTAAGGCCTCACATATATTAGTATGAGATTCATCCCGCTTGGCCCAACTTGTGTTGGTTTAAAATTTTACATATTGATAAAAATAAGAGAGGGATTTATATTATTGATGTGTATATTGTGAATTACAAGAGACCTCTATTTATAAAGGTAATAGAAATAGAATAGGAAACCCTAATACATGTGAGAAAAGGAAATATAAATATAGGAAACTAATGATAGGAAACCTAATATAATCTAACAGCCTCCCTCAAACTCAATGCGGTGAAACAAGAATTGAGTTTGAAGCTTGATAATATTGAGTTGTGGAGGATGTGCACGAGGTGATGCGGCGAGGATTGAGGATGGAGGATGCGCGTCGATGTTTGATGTCTGATGCATGATGCCTGATGCTTGATGATGTCTGATGCATGTTGGCTGATGGCGAGATGACAACGGCTGATGGCATATAGATGATGCCTGATGCCTGATGCCCGATGATGCCTCCTGGCTGATGGCGAGATGACAACGGCTGATGGCATATAGATGACGCCTGATGCCCAATGATGCCTGATGCCTACTGGCTGATGGCGAGATGACAACGGTTGATGGCATATAGATAATGCTTGATGCCTGATGTCGGCTGACTGATGGCGAGATGGCAGCTGCCCGATGATTGTCAGATGCTTGATGGCTGATGGCGAGATAGCAACTGCCCGATGATTGCCAGATGCTTGATGCTTGATCAAGTGTGGGTTGGTTCGAGCAAGAGGGTAGAGAAAGAGTAGGGATTGAGAGATTGAGATTAATTGAGTTACGAGATCGAAGTGGTGTAATCAAGATCAATTGATGACGAAGAAACGAGATTGTGCGAGGAAAATTAATAAGGTGAAGAGTAAAAGAAGAAACGATTGGTTTGAGAAAGAAAATAACATAATAAGGGAAAAGACAAAAAAAGGAGTAGAGACGATTGTCGAGTTGATTGTTTGTGGAAGCGAGAAGCTAAAGATTGAGATTTGAATTGCCTCGCCCACCCGTCAGAATCACGAATCATCGACGAGTGGGCAAAGCGAAATATGCGTAGAGATTTGACTAAGGATCGATTATAGCTCTGATACCACGATGATTGCCAGATGCTTGTTGCTTGATCAAGTGCGGGTTGATTCGAGCAAGAGGGCAGAGAAAGAGTAGGGATTGAGAGATTGAGTTTGATTGAGTTGGTTCGATCAATGATTGCAATAGGTGGAAGCGATGTAGATTTGATATTGAAGCGAAAGGTAAGAGATTGAGATTGAATTGCCTCGCCCACTCGTCAAAATCACGAATCATCGACGAGTGGGCAAAGCGATAAATCCATAGAGATTTGACCAATGATCAATTATGGCTCTGATACCATGATAGAAATAATGAGAGATATATATTATTGATGTGTATATTGTGAATGTAATAGAAATAGAATAGGAAACCTTAATACATGTGAGAAAAGGAAATATAAATATAGGAAATTAAAGATAAGAAACCTAATATAATCTAACACATATGATTACTCAAGTAAATATATAAATAAATTACATATACATACTAATATGTTTTGACCATAAACACTTACCTATGATGTTGTTGGGATTTGTGCCCTAGCACAATGTATTTTCAATCTAATCTTGTAATAAAGATTATTCGTTGAATAAAAATCGGCATTCATATTACTAAGTGTTGTAGTAATATCTTAAGTATGATTTGATTTGTATCATTGATGTGTCAACACATAATAGTAGATCTACAGATCAGATAAAATCTTACTTAAGTAGTCCCCGATCAGAATAGCTTCATAAGAAGCGATCGGTATGAGGCTAACTCTAATGATCACGCTCTACTGATCATGGCCAGAAGGGGGCCAGAGTTAGGTCATAGTATCACCAGTCAGGGGTGATATAGGACGACCCGAATCATGAGTATGTTACATAGACGCAGTCATGAACATACTCATATGTCGTATCATGAAATCACATCCTCAGACCAAAGGACCATTGAGGTAAATATGTAATGAGTGACGAGTTTGACTCAGTCTAACGTCTCCTGTAAAAGGGTTACAATAACGTCTGTGATTGGCTCGATCACAAGTTACATAAGTTGACTAGATGGATCGCTGAAGAATTTATCCCTCATACGGACGTGTGAGCAGATATCAGTTTAGGCCACTTGATGAGTACAACTGAAATACAATAGCATGGCCATGCAGACGATACGTAGTATCAGTTATAATTCAGTTAACTCAGAATCAAGAAACGGGACAATAGAACGAGGATGACTTGTCTATGCCTCGTGGTTGTCAAAGATATCAAGAGGATAAAAGGATAGATTCATGAACGACAAGGTTAAGTCGAAATCTCGATAATCACAAGCGTTGGGTAATCAAGATGTCTTGCTAGAGGCCACTCATGATGGAAAGGGTAAAATGGTAATTTTACCAGTCCGCCGACGTGTCGTGAGCCTAGAGGGTCACACACTTTAGGTTGAGTAAAACGGATGGATTCATATGGAGGAATCATGAGAGAGACAAAATCCGGTTTTGGATTAAACCAGTTTAGACCGATTTCGGTTTAGGATTAAACCGGAATCAAGAACGGTTTAGCAAGACTAATTAATTATAATCTAATTAAATAGATTTACTTAAATTAGCTAAACTGGGCCTAGCCAGAATGGGCTTCTCTACACAGTTAATTAAAAGCTTTGGGCTTTAAGCCCATTAAGACCTTTAATTAATTAAAAGCCCGATTAAGGTCTATAAAAGGGAAATTTTCAGATCTGAAAATTACACAATTATATTTGAGAAACCCTGGCCGTCTTCTCTCTCTCCCTGCCAAGTTTCGGCCGGCCCCCTCCCCTCCCCGCGTTCCGTCCGTTTTGCTTGCTTCGATCTTCTAGCAAGGTTCGTTGCAAGTATCCTTTGGATTGCTCTTCCTGTGTGGACGATCTTTAGAGGTTACTAAATCCAATTTAGTAACAAGGAGATTTTTGATTCAAGGTAACAATAAATTTTAATCTAGTCTAGATCTCATGATCAATTCATGATCATGCAAGATCCGTATTTATTCATGGAACTTTGAGGTTAATTTCTTGTATGGCCATGAAATTAATTGTCTGGAACCCTCAAATAATTCCTTCAGTGGTATCAGAGGCTTGATTATGCATGATTTTGTATTCGAGCATGATAGGCTAGATTTAATTTTTGCAATTTAATTCGGTATTGTGAATTGGAAAATTGCAAACTTTAAGATTTTGGTTGATAAATTAATTGCTGGAAAAATTATTTTGATCGAGCATGATCGGGATCGAGACCCGTGGAGAGCCGAGGCTAGCCGAAAGGCCAACCCCGGCCGAACCACGGGCCGATCGGCCAGCCGAGAAGGACCGACCAGATCTGCCCATGGCAGATCTGGCCGAGCCCCTCGGCTCCGGCCAGGGTAGGGCCTCGGCCACGGCGCGGCTAGCCTGGCGGCTAGGGTTTCGGCCGAACCCTAATTGGCCCTCGGGTCAATTTTGGTTCGGCCAAACCCGGTGGATTTGGGTCAAGATCCGACCCAGAAAATCCAGAATTTTTCCGCCAAATATTAATTAAAATTTCAGACCGGTTCGGTTTCGATAAACCAGTGCGTGAACCGATCTAATTCAGAAATTAACCGGTTTAAGAAACAGTTTAAATAAACTGTATTTTATGATTTAAATCATGATAAAATTGGAATTAATATGCTTGTTTGATGACATGCTTGTTTGATAACATGATTGTTTGATGACACGGTGTTTGCAACATGATTGCTAAGTTAGCCCGAATTTATGATTTAATTTCGGTTTGCAACCTGCGAGTTGCTTATGGGTTGTAATTTATTAGTGACCTGCGTGTCACATCATTTATTTTATTTAAAATTAAATGTAATTACGAAGACCCAAGATGAGAAGAACCGAAGAGAATGACGGTAATCCCGAGGAGGCGTGGAGCCAGTGGGAGTCCAGGAGAATGAGGAAAGACGAGACCTAGTATAGGTTCTAGTTTATTCCAGTAGGGTTAGCGGGCTAGCTAAAGCAAATTTACATTTATGTTTATGAATGTATGGATGGATGTGTGATTTAATTTTCATAGGTTCATGTTAATTAGATCATCACCCACATGTGTAAAGATTAATAATCAGTCAATCACGCACATGTAAACCGGAATTGAAATTATCTCTACATGGATTTGTAGATGGTAAATTCATATTAAGATCAAATTATGATCAGTGATAATGAATATTTAAAAGGCAAATAATTTCAAGTCAAGCTAGATACCGCCCACTTTTCATCACTTCGATTAGTTCTCGAACTCATGGGTAGACACGATTAACGTGGATCCATGAGAATGGGTTCTAATAGAAGATGGGCCTGTTTGCATGGGTGCGTGCGCATTAGCGTAGTAGTCATGCAGATTGGACCATGCGTTGAAAATTGGTTGACTTGTCTGCGATTCTCAGATGATCAGAGCCAGGGTATCAGATTTAGGGCAATGCCGTATACACACAACGTATAAGCCCTAGCCAAGAATCACATGGAATTGTGAAAGGACTGGACTGTCCTACTCCAATGTCCGAAACTGGGCGATGAGATTAACTCACTCTAGTTTTGGGTATGCGGAGATCTTGGTTTAGATTCAGGCACAAGAATCAGATATATTCATAGTCAAGTGTCTCTTACTTCAACTTAATTAAGAATCTGATCGAGTTTGTTTTCATGTCAAGATTAGATGGCAACTTCGCTACCCAAAGCAACACGTTCTGGCAGTGAAGCCTTAAAGTCTCTTCTGTCGAATAACAGGCTGACTGGGACCAACTTCCTTCAATGGGAGAGGAACCTGAAGCTTGCACTTCAGTATGACAGACATGAGTATATCCTTACAGACAAGCCTTTAGTAGAGCCTGCTGATAATGCCAGCGATGCCGATAAGAGTGCTTTTGAGAAATACAAAAGCGATCGACAAGACGTTGGCATCCTCATGGTCGGGTCCATGGAAAATGAGACCTAGGACCAGTTCATGCATCTCATGGGAGAACCCCAGGAGATGATGGAGGAAATCAAGATATACTACCAAAAGAATGCCCGTGTCGAAAGATACGACACTCTTAGAGAAGTATTCTATTGCAGACTCAACGCTGGTGAGGCAGTTAGCCCACACGTCCTAAAGATGAAGCGGCTCTTTGATTGCTTGGCCAGTCTAGGTCATAAGTTCACAGAGCAGCTGAAATCAGACATAGTCCTGATGTCGCTTCCAAAGGCTTATGGAGATGTGATCACAAATTACAATCTCCATAATATGGAAAAGACCATCAAGGAACTTCATGGAATGTTGGTGACGGCAGAGAAAGACCTCAAGGGCAAAACCCCTGAGGTCCTGATGGTCAATAAGGCTGTAAGCTTCAAAAGAGCTGGCAAACCTAATACCAAGTCACCAGGACAATCCAACAAGGGCAAGGCACCAGCAGTGTCAGGTAAGGGTAAGACGCCAATGCACCTAGCTGGAAAAATAAGGGCACCTAGAGGTCCGAGAATCCAAGCGGTTCATAGAACTGAAGGGAGCTCTTCAGCCTCAGAGGTGGTCTGTTACTACTGCCAGCAGCCAGGTCATTGGAAGAAGGATTGCAGGCAGCACAAGGATTATGTGAAGAGCTTGCAGAAGGGAGGACACCCTTCAGGACCTGGATCAGGTATTTACGTTGTTGAGTATAATCTCAACGCTACTTTCTCAGATACATGGGTAGTTGATACCGGAGCAGAATCCCACATTTGTGTTAATCTGCAGGTTCTGGAAAGTAGAAAGCTCCTTGGGAAATGCGAGCGGGATCTGAGAGTTGGAGACAACAGTTCGGTGTCAACGACGACTGTCGGTTCTGTTAGTCCTAGGATGCCCACAAGGCTTGTATTAGTTTTGGACGATGTCTTATGTGTACCTACGTTTTGTAGGAATATTATTTCAGTGTCCAGTTTGGACAAGCTTGGCTTTGTATTTGCCATAGACAATGGCTTATTTACTTTATCAAGAAATAATATCGTTTACAGCACTGCATCTATGGTTGGTGGATTATATATTTTAAATATTGATAACACTAACTACAGTTCAAACTATAACGTAAATAAGAAGTTAAAGTCGGATGACTCAAACCAGACAGTGATGTGGCACTGTCGTCTAGGCCACATAGGCGAGAAACGCGTCTCGACACTTCATAAGTGTGGGCTCTTGAGCCCGTTTGAATTCACACCAATCGAGAGATGCGAATCTTGCATTATGGGCAAGATGACAAATGCGTCTTTTGGCGGATTAGGTGAAAGGGCAAGTGATCTCTTGGGCCTAATACATTCGAACGTATGTGGGCTCATGAGTACACAAGCCAGGAGAGGTTTCAGATACTTCATAGCCTTTACCGACGATTTCAGTAGGTACTGGTATGTCTATTTAATGAGACATAAGTCGGAGTCCTTTGATAAATTCAAAGAATTCCGGAATGAAGTACAGAACCAGCTTGGTAAAAGTATAAAGGCACTTCGTTCCGATCGAGGTGGCGAGTACTTAGATCAAGAGTTTCTCAGTCACCTAAAGGATAACGGTATACTATCAGAATTAACCCCGCTAGGAACCCCTCAGATGAATGGTGTTTCCGAACGGAGGAACAGAACCCTACTAGACATGGTTCGTTCCATGATGAGTCACGCCGACCTTCCAGTATCTTTCTGGGGCCATGCCCTAGAAACAGCCGCATTCATATTAAATCGAGTACCTACAAAGGCAGTGGAGACCACTCCATTTGAGGCTTGGCAAGGGAAAGCTCCCAAGTTGTCTTTCCTCAAGATCTGGGGGTGCGATGTTTACGTCAAGCGGTTGCTTGGTGATAAACTCGAACCTAAGGCAGATAAGTGTGTCTTTGTAGGGTACCCCAAAGGAACCATGGGGTACTACTTCTACAAACCCGAGGAAAACAAAATCTTTGTTGCTCGAGGTGGGGTTTTCTTGGAAAGAGAATTCTTATCTAAGAAACCCAGTGGGAGTCCTGTGCTTCTTGAAGAAATTCGAGAAGACACGGAACAGCCAGCAGATATTGTAGAGGTACCTGATGAGGTAAATGATCCAAGTCCTATTCCAACAGAAACTCCTGTAGGACCAAAGAGGTCTGAAAGATCTCGTCAAAACCCAGTCAGATATGGCTTCTTAGCCACAGAGGGTAATGACTTGATAGTTGTAGATCAGGATGATCCTGCAACAGTTCAGCAAGCCTTGGCCAGTCCCAACTCAAAAGAATGGCAGAATGCCATGGATGAGGAAATGAAGTCCATGAAAGACAATCAGGTCTGGAACTTAGTAGACAGCACACCTGGGATAAAACCCATAGGTTGCAAGTGGATATTTAAGTTGAAGACAGATATGGACGGAAAACCTCAGACTTACAAAGCAAGACTGGTTGCTAAAGGTTATCGTCAAGTCCAAGGTATGGACTATGATGAGACTTTTTCGCCAGTAGCTATGATTAAGTCAATTCGGATGATGTTAGCCATTACAGCATATTTCGATTACGAGATATGGCAAATGGACGTCAAAACCACATTCCTTAACGGGAATTTGCAGGAGGATGTCTATATGACCCAGCCAGAAGGTTTTGTCGACACTAAACATCTCGAAAAGGTATGTAAGCTGCAACGATCCATTTATGGATTGAAGCAAGCTTCCAGGAGTTGGAACTTACGCTTTGACGAAGCTGTAAAAGAGTTCGGGTTCATCAGAAATCCAGATGAACCTTGTATCTACAAGAAGAGCAGTGGGAGTAACATAGTGTTCCTGGTGCTGTATGTCGATGATATACTAATCATGGGAAATAACGTCCCAACCTTGCTTGAGACCAAAGCTTGGTTAGGGAAGTGTTTCTCCATGAAGGACTTAGGAGAGGCCGCTTACATTCTGGGGATCAGGATCTACAGAGATCGATCCAAGAGAATATTAGGTCTAAGTCAGAGCACCTATATAGATAAGGTGTTGAGAAGATTCTCGATGCTTGACTCTAAGAAAGGGAACCTCTCGGTAAGACATGGCATTAAGCTAAGCAAGAAACAATGTCCTAAAACACATGCTGAGCTTAAGAGAATGAATGGAATCCCGTATGCCTCGGCAGTGGGATCTATCATGCATGCCATGATCTGTACGAGGCCTGACGTATCGTTTGCCCTCAGCTGTGCCAGCAGATTTCAGTCTAACCCAGACCAAGATCACTGGACTGCCGTCAAGTGTATCCTCAAGTATCTGAGGAGAACAAAGGACGCTTTCTTAGTGTATGGTGGGATAGAAGGAGAGCTAAGCGTCACTAGATATGTTGATGCTAGTTTTCAGACAGACCCAGATGACTTTAAGTCTCAAGGTGGGGTGATATAGGACGACCCGAATCATGAGCATGTTACATAGACGCAGTCATGAACATACTCATATGTCGTATCATGAAATCACATCCTCAGACCAAAGGACCATTGAGGTCAATATGTAATGAGTGACGAGTTTGACTCAGTCTAACGTCTCCTGTAAAAGGGTTACAATAACGTCTGTGATTGGCTCGATCACAAGTTACATAAGTTGACTAGATGGATCGCTGAAGGATTTATCCCTCATACGGACGTGTGAGCAGATATCAGTTTAGGCCACTTGATGAGTACAACTGAAATACAATAGCATGGCCATGCAGACGATACGTAGTATCAGTTATAATTCAGTTAACTCAGAATCAAGAAACAGGACAATAGAACGAGGATGACTTGTCTATGCCTCGTGGTTGTCAAAGATATCAAGAGGATAAAAGGATAGATTTATGAACGACAAGGTTAAGTCGAAATCTCGATAATCACAAGCGTTGGGTAATCATGATGTCTTGCTAGAGGCTACTCATGATGGAAAGGGTAAAATGGTAATTTTACCAGTCCGCCGACGTGTCGTGAGCCTAGAGGGTCACACACTTTAGGTTGAGTAAAACGGATGGATTCATATGGAGGAATCATGAGAGAGACAAAATCCGGTTTTGGATTAAACCAGTTTAGACCGATTTCGGTTTAGGATTAAACCGGAATCCAGAACGGTTTAGCTAGACTAATTAATTATAATCTAATTAAATAAATTTAATTAAATTAGCTAAACTGGGCCTAGCCAGAATGGGCTTCTCTACACAGTTAATTAAAAGCTTTGGGCTTTAAGCCCATTAAGGCCTTTAATTAATTAAAAGCCCGATTAAGGTCTATAAAAGGGAAGTTTTCAGATCTGAAAATTACACAATTATATTTGAGAAACCCTGGCCGTCTTCTCTCTCTCCCTGCCAAGTTTCGGCCGGCCCCCTCCCCTCCCCGCGTTCCGTCCGTTTTGCTTGCTTCGATCTTCTAGCAAGGTTCGTTGCAAGTATCCTTTGGATTGCTCTTCCTGTGTGGACGATCTTTAGAGGTTACTAAATCCAATTTAGTAACAAGGAGATTTTTGATTCAAGGTAACAATAAATTTTAATCTAGTCTAGATCTCATGATCAATTCATGATCATGCAAGATCCGTATTTATTCATGGAACTTTGAGGTTAATTTCTTGTATGGCATGAAATTAATTGTCTGGAACCCTCAAATAATTCCTTCAGATGTGAATTTAGATGAAAATATAACCACCTTTATATTTTAACTCATCGTATTCCATTCCTAAAAAAACTCATAACACATTCTTGCAAATCAGATGAAAAAATAAATTTCCACACATGTGAACTATTAAAACTCTATTTGTATAAATTTCACTTGCATACAAAAATGAAGACGCGGAAGCGAATTTATTGAATCAACCTGTTGAAGGCGATATGTCTCTTCCAGACATAGAACCTCTTTGTCGAAGATCATGGAGGAGGAAGAAATGTATTTGTTAGTCGATGACACTACGAAAGTAGGTGGCTTGACACCTTTTCAGGTCCTCTTTGGATAAAACCGCATGTGGCCAAACACCGATTCTGCGACAAAAATGATTTGTCGTAGATACAACGGGTTCGAGCTGGATTCCTCGTTTTTCGCTTTCTTTTTGGGCTTCAGGATATGACTATCTTTGTCATAGAGCTGGATCCTCCGCTAACCTACTAGCGCTTTGATGCTAGGGTCTTACATCAAACTTTTTTAGTAACATATCCAACCCAAGTATTGGAGAAATGTTGGATCAAGATTTTTGAACTCTCTAATTTTATGTTTTGTAATTTTGATTGGTTTCTAAGGAAACAGTCGATTAGACCCCAAAATATAAACTTTGATTCTCATGCGAGCAAGCTTGACTTTTATTTCTACTCCTTTTTAATAATATTTACCTTTTGTTGGTTAAGTTAATAATTAATGATATGCGAAAGGAAATTTAATGTTATTGAAAGGTTAAAATGGTGATAATGAACAGAATTATAACAGTGACATGTGTTAAAACACAAAGGTAGTCTCTAGATTCACTTGGTAAGTGTTTGTGGTAAATAACGTATCGGAATGTATATGCAATTAAGCCTATATTTTATATTTTTGTTTTGAAAAAATGATATTTTTGTGCACCCGAATACACACTTTTGTCATATTCATACTCTAGTTTTTTTTCATTACCTTAAACTACATTTTGGGACACTTTACTCAGAAAATACTAAAAATATCTAAACTACCCCTTAATTGAACCAAAATTAAATCTGGTCTAATCTGGTCCAATTTTAATTGTGTAAAAAGACGAAATTACCCTCAACTATTCATCAAATTTTCAAGTGAATGCCACTCTCTCGTCCTCCTCCTCCTCCGCCGCCGCCCCCTTCTCTTCCTCACCTCCGTGCTCTTATTCGTCACCGCGAACAAGCACTTCGATTCCGTCGAGATCCAATTAGAGTTAGGGTCTGCAATTTCACTCTCGATTTCCGAGGAATTGAAGGTGGAGGAGCAACAAGATGGACGAGGCGCGAGCTGGAGCGGCGAGGTGAGGTCGTCGGAGGAATCGCCAGAGTTGGAATTGAAGTGGTTAGATCTCCGATGAGAAACCGCCATCGTGGCGTGCTTGAAATTCGCCGGAGGCTTCTCTCGAATCAGGTCCGACTCCGATTCCGAGGACATGAGCTTGCGAACGAGCTCTCCGGCGGATTCGAGGTCGAGGAGGGAGGCGGCGGAGGAGGAGGAGGGAGGTGGAGAATGTAGCATTCACTTGAAAATTTGATGAATAGTTGAGAGTAATTTTGTCTTTTTACACAATTGAAATTGGACCAGATTAGACTAGATTTAATTTTAATTCAATTTAGGGGTAGTTTAGGTATTTTTAGTAGTTTATGAATAAAATGTCCCAAAATGTAATTCATGTACTAGAAAAAAAACTAGAGTATGAAAGTGACAAAAATATGTATTCAGGTACAAAAGCGTCATTTTTGTTTTTATTTCGACACCGCACTTTTATTGCTCTTAATCTATATTTATATGAGGATATTGTTGGCCATTTGTCTATAGTTTGTGATAAAGTTTTTCAGGTGGTTTCTCGTTAATTTCTTGTTGACTACAATGTTCTAAAGAGTGATAGACACTAGTCACGCGGATAATGTCTCTTGGATTAATCGGTAGTTAACTAATTTGATTAAAAATTAATTAGAACATTTTTCAAAACGCTAATGGTTTCGAAAAAAAACTCACGGTCAAAGTGACATTTTGGGCCGAAGTTGCAAAACATTTTATTGATGAGTATGATAACGACATAACATTTCATCGGCTCGTCATAATGTTCTTCTCTGTAAAAGGAAAATAGTACCTAAGTATGTGACGTTTACAATCATTTCATAATATTTTATCCAATTTTATGATGTTTTCTTCTGTTCAACACATTTAAAGACACTTATTTTTGCATTCTTCTAATTACCTAATCATAGTCATTTTGTACATTAACTAGTAATTTCTTAATATATTATTACCTAATTTATTATTCTTAATTAACAAGGTTCCATCCGTATGAGTTGAAGGTCGTGGCTCTGCAAGATGCTAAACGGGTCAAGCTGAATAACTTTAGGGGAATTTGCGAACGGGGTTGCGAATTACCCACACCCGGAACTTGCAATCAAATGGCTCACGAATTGGCCAGCTTTGTCTTAACTAACAGTAGTTGGGTTTATGGTGAGGGGGATATCCCACCAACTGTAACATCAGCTGTCCGGCTTAATGTCGGGTTAGTTGTTATTTTCTAAATAAAATTCGATTTTACTTCAAAAAAAAAAGAAAAAAAAAGAAAAGGTGAAATTGAGAATTGAAGCGTTTTCCCGTAGCACTATAATGTGTAAGACTTAATTATTACAACAAAAAGTTACTAAAAGCCTCCGGTAGTGATAGATAAACACAAAAACACAATGATTCAGTTGCAAACTACTGAAGACCAACGTCTAACATACATGTATTTGACACTACCAAGTCATCATTATGTGGTCCTCATCAAAGTCAGATTGTTAAGGTTTATGAAATTGCTATGATTGACAATTTGATACTTCTGCTCACACTCACCTTGAAATAGAAAACCGCTCATCAATTCAAAACCGGGTATGTGGCTCTTCAAGTTCCACTCCATAATCTGTCTTCAGAAGCTAAACTTTCTTGTTCAGTATGGTTTGTATGTGATCAGCAACAATCTGCGCAACAAGCTCGGGAGAGAACCTTCTGATCATGTCTTCCCTTGCCTTTTCCCCTTTAGCCCTGCCTTCCTCATAGTTACTCATGACACGCCTCATCAGAATCTGAAGCTTGTTAACACAAGGTTCGGCCCAAAGATGCCCTTGAAATGGCCCTTCGGTAACTTCACTTGTTCTATCAACTGGCAGTGGGTAGCTATTTTCCTCTGTCAAATATTCGGTTGGACCAGACCAGTTTGTGGCAATAACTGGCAGTGCCATGGACATGGCTTCCACAATAGGGCGCCCCCACCCTTCCCCTCTTGAAGGAAGGACAAATGCATCTGCTGCCTTGTATACTCTAGGAAGATCACTTTGAGCTATGTGGGTGTCGATCACATACACTGGAGCCCATCCATGAACTGGTTTTTCCAAATCAGATTCCTCCACAAACCCGATGATCTTATTATCAAACTCTCTACTCGAGTGGAAAGGATTGGTTAGTAGATACAAGGCAACCCCATCCATCCCCGAGAACTCCTTCAAATATGACCTCAACAAAACATCCCATCCTTTCCTGTACTCCCATTTGAAAATACTCAAGAACACAAACTCTTTCTTCGATTTCAAATCGGGGGTTTTCAAACCCAGAACCAACTTCCCTACAGAAGCAATATCTAACGGCTCGTACTGAAGCGGATCAAAAAACTCAACATCAACTGGCTGAACAACTTTGACGACCTTAGACGGATCAACCCCACTATTTACAAACGTGGACACATGAAACTCAGTAGGAACCCAAACATAATCCATCCGATTGCAGCGCTTGACATGTTCGGGACTCACCCGATCAGTCTCAAACATGGTCCTACCGATGGTAAACTTGAAATCCCCATAGCCAGTTGGTGGGCAGGGAAGGGTCTGAAACAATGGAGGGTACCAAGCACCAGGCTCACTATGACATATCACAATGGTCTCATTCTTATTACACTCAGTCTGGTAAAGCTCAACAGCCAATTTCCTGACATGTTGGGGCAAGCCATTCCAGAACTCCAGAGACTGGAGGTCACCATGATGGTCAATACCCAATTTGAAACCAGGGGCTTTCATGTGGTCATGAAGGGACAAAATGTAGGACCAAGCTTCTGAGCTGTAGCCACCACCAGAAAGAAAAGGAGCCATCCAGAGGACACAATGAGGAGAACTGGAAATGGGTTTGTTGAGTTGGGTCAAAGAGAATTTGTGGGTCAGGTCAAGAAACCCTAGAAGGGTGTGGAAGAGGGTTGAGTTGGAGGAGAGGGATGATCTCAGGAGGTGGGTTCTGTAATAGTGTGTGGTTGTGAAACTGAGTGAAATTGCAACGAAGAGGATGAAAATGGACAACAAGCAGAATACAGAAGGCCTCCATTTGGAGGGTTGGTTTTGTTGGGGATTCATAAGATAAGAGCCAGAAATTACAATTCAAATGAAAGGTACGATTTTGAACAAAAAATGAAAGCAAAGCAAAGCAAAGGCATAATTACCAGTGCAAGGAGCTTCTGGTCGGAGGTGAAGATGGAGGCACACGAACAATGAGCCAACCCGGATCGGATATGCGACCGAGCCGGGTCGGTCACTCGTCCATCTCAACCCGACCAGACCCGTTCTGGTGATGATGGAAACATACACGTGTCAAAACAGTATCTTTACCAGTTCGAAAGAAACATGACAAATTGAAGAAGAAAATAAAATCGACCCGTTGTGGCATCGACGCAAAACGGCGGCGTTTAATCACGGGGACGCAAAATCTCTGCCGGCGGCCGTTAATTAGGTTTCTGGTTCGGAGAAGATTTGATTTGACGTTGTCGGTGTTAATTTGTTGGGGATCGAGAATTAATTAATTAATGTGGTTGTGGGATTGGTTGTCGGGAAATGGAAAAGGCGACAAGTGGAGGTGGTTTTGGTGTCCGAAGGCGGAGCCGGAGGAGGGCGAATCGAAGAAGAAGGTGGTGGTGATCGGCGGCGGAGTTGGAGGCACCACCGTCGCCTACCAACTCCAATCTTATGCCCAAGTCACCCTCATTGATTCGTAAGCCCCTTCCTTATCATCCATTATTGTTGTGGAACATTGAAACACCAAACATTACTCAAATGTCTCTTTAAAAACGTTTGCTTTAATCTCATTTTGGAACATTGGTGTCTTTATGGGGATGTTTCAATTCATTTACCCAAATGAGGCTTTCAAACCCAAAAGACTAGGCTTTGTGTTACAAACTCATGTCTAAATGTTGCCAAAACCTTATTTTGTTTTGACTTCAGACTAGACTTTACTTTCAATTGCTATAAAGTATAAACTTTGATGGTCACCATCTTTAGCCTTGGCTTTTTTTCTCGTAATGGGTTGTGAATGATACCGCCAGTATCAAGCTTCAATGGTTCATCTCTTAGGTAGGGGTTTTGTTTTGTCTACTTGGTTCATTTTACAGAAAGAAAGTAGAAGCTCTAATGTGAATGCTTGAATAAATTGGAGGAAGGAAAGCTTTTTTAACAACCTAAACTCAAGGAGGTGGAGCCATATACCAATTTCACATCCTAAATCTATAGAAACTCATTGGCATCCCCCTTTTCACTTGTTTAATTGTTTTCTTAAGCAAATTTCACCTCATTTTCTCAAGTTTAGACCTTTTGATCTCTTTTCAACTAATGTTCTTTTGGCTATGAAGTTTCTTTAGAATGTGTGCTTCACACAGCAATATAGGTAGTCATATCTTTGTTTTGAATTAAAATTTTCTTTTTGGCATCTACATGATGAGCCCTAAGCATTTTCTTGGTTTGTTTATATCACAAAGCTTCTCAAGGGGATTAAATTGCCGGCATCGGGTCTTTTTTCATTATTCTTCTTTTCTGACACCAGGAAGGAGTATCTCGAGATTCCATGGGCGAATGTGAGGGCGTTTGTGGAGCCCAAATTTGCAGAGCGAACATTGATTGATCATAGTGAATTCCTCCCTAATGTGCGTATCATCATATCCAGTGCAAAAGATGTGACAGACAGTGAAGTGGCGATGGCTAACGGTGAATTGATTGAATATAATTATCTTGTTATTGCCACAGGACACGCAGGTTATCCTTCTTTAAGTAAAGCTGAGAAGCTCAGTTATTACCATTCAGGTTAATAATTCAGATGCATAGTCAATTTCCATCTTGTTTGTTATAGCCATAATGAATGTTGTCATTCTCAATCTGCTCTGACTTCATTTCATTTAACTTGTAGAGTTTGAAAAAATATCTTCTGCTCGTTCAATTTTGATTATCGGAGAAGGGCCCTCTGGTGTGGAGCTTGCTGGTGAGATTGTTGCTGATTTTCCAGAAAAGGAGTTGACACTGGTGCACAGGGGGTCAAGGTTGCTAGAATTTATTGGTGCCACAGCATCAAAGAAGACACTTGATTGGCTAACATCTAAGAAAGTTGAAGTGCTCTTAAATCAATCCGTTGATCTGAGCAATGCATCAGAGGGTATTTATCAGACTTCTCTTGGAGGGACTATCACAGCCGATTGTCATTTCATATGTAGAGGGTTACCTATGGGTTCAACTTGGCTGCAGGATACTATTTTCAAAGATAGTTTGAATATTCAAGGGAGGTTGATGGTTGATGACAAGATGAGAGTCCGGGGGCGCAAAAATGTATTTGCTGTAGGACATGTTACTGATATTGAAGTAAGTTGGCCCTGTCTTTTATTTAGTTTGCTTTTATTGGTTGTATTAAAATTTGACAATTACCCTCTAAACATTATCACCACCACGCACTAGAATATACGTGCACACTGTACATGGGCAATAATTATGGATTTCAACCCTTTAAGACTGAGCACCCTTTGATTTCTGATTTGGACATCCATAGGTGAGAGGCGGTAAAAGCATTTTGTTTTTGAGAAAGATCAGTAAGGTGATTAACAAACATTATTTTGTTGGGCATTGTGTAGGACTACACATTTATGTTGTCCATGGTAATGAAATTAATCCAATCAGCCTTAAGCAGCTTATAAGTACTACAATGATATACCTAGCTTATAGAATCATTTTATTTAGAGAATGCTATTGTCTGATGTGCCATGGGCAAATGTGACTTAAGCTTTGCTGGACTGGCACTTGCACCCAACCCCTTTTACTAGAGCCACTAAGATGTAGGTTGGTGAAGGTTTGCGGGAAATACCTTCCACAGGTATACTATCAGCTCATCATTGCAGGGATCTACAAATAAGAAGTTAGCTAACATGAATGGATAAGTAAATCGACAAGGTTTTTTTAAAATTTTTATTAACTATGAACGTGAATTAATTCCCTTTACAAACCAATAATCAAACTTACCTGCCTTTTTGGTATGCACAGGCATGGTGATTGGCAGGTAGAACAGACATATATTGGTTTGTCTTAGATGATTAAGTTATGTCATGATGCCTTCCTATATTTGTTGTATGTTCACTGTTTGTTTTATTCCTTCCCCAGGAAATCAAACTAGGGCATCTGGCACAAAAGCATGCTTGTGTGACTGCCAAGAACATAAAGGTATTGTTGATGGACGGAAAAGAGAACACGATGGCTAAATACAAACCTGGTTATCCAGTAGCAGTTGTTTCACTTGGAAGGTATGATGCAGTGGCTCAGTTTCGCCTTATTACAATGATTGGACGCCTTCCCGGCTTGCTGAAATCCGAGGACTTATATGTTGGGGATACAAGGAAACAACTTGGGTTGGATTCCTACCCTAAATCAGCTACAAAACAAAAGTGAGCTGCCTTATTCTTCCTGTTATCTTTGTCTTTCAGTTCTGGTATATAAGTTGAGCATACGTTTGTTTCCATCCTTTGATTCTTTATAGGTTTTAAGCAGCAAATGTTTGGTACTTCTTTTGTGGGAATAAAATTTACCTCTTCTAGAACATTGTTCAGATATGAATATTTCTTGTGTCTTCTGTTGAACTCTGTTAAGCTGAATACCTCATATCATATTGCAGACCAGAGTAACTGAATCATCTCTATTTTTCTGCTGGGTAGGAAACAGACACGAAAGGGGAAACAAACAGAACCAGCTACAAGTGACAAGTATAAATAAAGCCCAAACTATATCATTCCAACTGATGACGAAGCTGCAAGTTTTTTTATTCATGCGTGGAGCGATCTTCTTTGTGATTGACGCAGGCACTCAAATAATCTCATGGTGACTGATGTCACAGATCAGCTTGCGACAACCACATATAGTACGATCATTATGAAGAATATCAGCCGAGTCACGTTATGACAGTTTCTTTGTGCTTCCACAGACCCACTCCTTAAACAGACAATATTAATTAGTATGAAGAATGTGAGCAACATATGCGCAAGTTGATATACTTTACTAGGCCTCTCTAACCGAAGAAGACATTAGTGTTTTGCTGTGATCCATAGCCATAGGTCTGTAAACAGTCTTCCTGCAGAAGTGAGGGAAAGTTGTGCACTTGGTCACCATTTAGTTTGTGTCTTGTTGTGAGTGCATGGTTCACAAATACCAGACCCATATTTTGTTTAGATAGAGGCAGCTGGCGTGAGAATGGGTTTTGAAGCAAGAATCATACTGATAGTTGATGTAAATTAAGAAGATTTGGATAAACCTTACAGTCATCTAATTGCTGCAGCTCATTATATTTCAACTAGTTTCGGTATGATACAGTCTTTTCCATACCTCGTCCATTTTCCTTTTGGTTTCTCTTTCAGGTGATTTATAGGTTTTCATTTACATGATAATTGAATTAGGGTAATGATACTTTTTGGAAGAGGATATCACCGTTAGTGAACTCGATTTGTTATCATAATTGGGATTTTCCAACAAAATTTACCTATTTAAACCATGATCATGCGCGAGTGCATAAGTTGACTCCCGAGAAATAACTGGGTATAGAAAGGCATCTTGTCAAGATCGATCAAATTCTAAATATTCTTGTAATTCTTCTATACGATACTCACATAAAATTGATCGGAAAGTGGGTAATTTCTTGGGTTATCATGTGTTGTTTGTTGTATTAAAAATGTGACGCAAACTTTGCATTTCTTATTAAAAAAATGTGTACAAAAATAACGAAATTGTACTTAAATTTTGATTATAAAAATTTTAGTCAAAAGATAAAACAGAACAATTCTGTCATTTTCGTATAAGTACGCACGTTTTGTACAAAAATTAAAAATTTATAATATTTTTGTCATTAACAAATAATAAACACTCCTTGAAATAATTTCTTCAAAGTAAGGCATATTTTCTCCTAACAACAACTCCTAGCAATAAGCTAACTTGACGAGTATTGAAAGTATTGGGCATATTTCCTGTCATTACTATTGTTGTCGATTACATTCGAAGAAATTTTGGGTAGTATAGAAAAATACATGATAATCAAAATAAGTCACCACCATTGTCGATTATAAATCGCCTGTAAACGAGTCGAGTTTTTAGAGAGCCACTCAATCTCAGCTTATAAAATATTGGGTAAATTCCACATGACCCCCTAACTATACGCGTGTCTCACATGCCTCCCTTAACTACAAAATCAACATGTAAATTGCCTTAACTATCAAAAAATCACATTTTACTTTTTTTTGACTTTTTTCAAAATTATGTTAAGTTTTTTGTGAAATGAAGAAAATACTCTTGCATCTGAAAAATTAAAATAAATAAATAAAAATAATTTTGAACTATTTTTCTAATTTTCCCGTTGTACAAAAACAAAGAATAGAAAAACATTTTAGTATTAAAAAATTATTTACAAAAATTAATAAAAAAAAACGATGTTTAAAAATAAATTTTTATTTTTTAATTTTTTTATAAAAAAAATTTTAAAAAATTATTTTTACCTATAACCAAATTTTATTCTTTATTTTGTACAACGAAAAAATTAGAAAAAAGAGTTCAAAATCATTTTTATTTATTTATTTTAATTTTACATATACAAGGTTATTTTCGTCATTTCACAAAAACTTAACAAGAGTTTTATAAAAAGTCAACAAAAAAGGTAAAGTGGGATTTTTGGACAGTTAAGGCACCTCACAGGTTGATTCTGTAGTTAGGGGGCATGTGAGACACGCGTATAGTTATGGGGGTCATGTGGAATTTACCCTAAAATATTCGGTTCGAACTCATTATAATCGAACTCAAGATTGGGCTCGTTTAGTAAACGAGACAAGCTCGAGTCTAATCTTTAAAGGCTCAATAGTCTCGCAAGCCAACTCGTTTAAGTTTTAAGTACTTACACATTTATATAAATTTAAAATTTTAATAAGTATTTATAATATAACTAGATAAGCCAAATTAAGTCAAGTTGGCTCATTTATTATTTAATGAATTAATTTTTAATGAATATTTGTATTTTGATTTAAATGAACCGAATCGAGCCGAGCTCAAGTTTGTCTATTTTAATTCGAGTCGAACTCAAATTTAATTCCATAAGCTCGTTCGAGCCCGAGCCGAACTCTTTTTTCACGCCCCTTATATTTTGATTTATCCAAAGCATAAAGGTAATCATATTACAAATCTTAGTAAAACCGCGCGCTTTTTAACAGAAGCTTGCCATTTAGTTTTTTATGCAGCACGAGCCCTGCAAAAATGAGGCTCGATTCAGCTCATTTACGCCCCTAATCAACTATATTCCATTTTTAATACCATATGAATGTATATAAAGATTTAGAGGTGAAAACAAATATAAACCGGGATATAAATATAAACCGTTCGAAACGGTAGAATATTAGTGTGAAATTGTATAATGTTATGGATATGGTAAAATGTTGATGTGAAATAATAGAATGTTATGTACGTAGTAAAATTTTGAAAATGATTACGGCAGAACTTTGTTGCACTAGCTGTCACATGTCGTCTGCTAAGACAACACGCGTAAAGATCTTCAGCGATTCAACGCCTATTAGAAATCGGACGGTTCAAACGTAGTACCGATTTGTACTGAGTGCATCCTACCTACCTATTAACATAGTGAAAAGTAATCCAAGGTACACTTATATCCTATTTCTTCTTCTTCTTCAGTAGTCAGTACCATACCATCGCCGTAGCACACAGCAGACAGATTTATCTGCAGAGCTTGCGCGAGCAGAGAGGCCATACCTTTAGTCCCACAGATCTGTACAGATTCTGCCATGAAGAGAGTGTTTGGTGTCAAAAAAGACAAAGAGCTGTCTTCGTCTATAAACGACGCCTCCGATCGGGTAATCTATCACCTTCTCACATTATGACCTTGCTTGCTCCCAATATTCAGTTTCAGTTCTCTTATGCTTTGCAAGGAGTTCCTTTTTTATTGCTAATGTTGAAATTCTAGGTTTTCACTCCATAATTGAATTGGGTTATACTGTGCTCCTTGCCTGATTAGGGTTTAGGGATTCTAACTGAATTTGTGATGTTGGTATGGGTTTACTTTTCCACTGGCTAACTTCAGAATTATGGTGGATTATATGTGAATTATGAGGTGAGGTATATATGGGTACAGCTCTAGGATTGATAATTTGGGAGTGATTAGCTCATGCCCAATAATTTTCTCAGGAGTTATATTTTGGTGGCATGAAATTTGGAAGAGAGAAAGGATTTCTCCTAGTATTAGTGGGGTAACCCTTCTCTGAGGAGGATTCAGGAAAATTGAAGAAGTCAAAAGTATGATTTGAGCAAGTGTAAGTATAATGACAGTCCTTTCTAGTAATGATAGAAAAGAGTGATTTTGGTAAGTGTGTTCCCGGTTTCGTGTAAGATTGCCAACAGAATTCAAATGTATTTGTTATGATGTTTCCTGCTCTGTGGTACTTACATTATTTAATTATGGAGCATTTAGTTTGTTATTCCTTCTGAAAAATGCCTAAATTTTCCTGCTTTCTTTTCCAGATTAATAAGAGAGGCGAAACAGTGGATGAGAAGATTAAAAGGCTTGATGTCGAGCTTAGTAAATACAAAGAACGGATCAAGAAAACAAGACCAGGCCCTGCTCAAGAAGCTGTCAAAGCTCGTGCCGTGAGACTCTTGAAACAAAAGCGAACGTAGGTTTTCTTCTCACATTCATTACTCCTCTGATCTTTATGCTGCAAAAATCAGTTGCTGGCTTTAACAGGTTTTGTTTGTGTCTAGTATCACACAGTATTAATAAGCGTATAGGTGTGTGTGATTATCCTATTTATGCAGCTTAGTAGTGGACTTATTGTCCTGTCTAATATATCCAAAATTATCATGTCTCGTCTGGTTGGCACTTGGCATCCCAAAACATATCCCAATTTATTTGTTATACTTCATTGTCACATTAGAAGTGTCGCTAGGCTTGATGAAGTCAGCAACACCAGCTACTGATGTTCCCTTTGATATCCAGTTGGTTGAAATAAAGTGGAAGATACAAAAAATGAAATGAATATAGCAGTTTCATGTTTGTAGTTTCACATTTGTAACATAAAAAAGACTTATCATTTATGTGACCTTGTTGTTATTTGAGTTTTAAGTGGTTTGAACCTTTG
The DNA here is from genome assembly GCA_963920655.1 of Geranium rotundifolium. Taxonomy (NCBI): domain Eukaryota; kingdom Viridiplantae; phylum Streptophyta; class Magnoliopsida; order Geraniales; family Geraniaceae; genus Geranium; species Geranium rotundifolium. Next base: position 7,057,611 of record OY987314.1, read on the forward strand.
AACAGGTATGAAGGTCAGCGTGAAATGCTCTACAGTCATTCTTTCAACCTGGATCAAGCTGCGTTTGCAGCTGAGGGTATTAAAGAAGCTCAGCAAACTGTATGTGATATTCATCCTTTTCTTGTATTCATTTTGGTTTGCCATATTATTTTGAAGTAATCTTTGGGATTATTACTTAGACTACGATGCTACTTAGGAATCCAGTCTAGTAATACCCAATTTCAGTGCTCTAAAACTTGGGAGAACTTGGTAGAAATTAACTAATGAGGAGGGGAAATCAGCCCAAAACTTGGTCAAACTCGTGTAAACTTGGTTAATTTTTTTTTAATATAATGTTTTTAAATTGAGTACCCAATTTTCTTAATTTATTATGTTTTAACATTGACTATTTCTTATTTGACATTACAAACGGACTGGTTTTGGAATAATAGCACAACCTATATAGTGGTTTTCTGTATGAATGTTGGTTGGTGGATCAAGTTTTGAAACATATGTAACAAATCACTCTTTTATGAAGCTCTGTTATCTATTAAATTTTCTAAATTCATTGTTCAAGGATCTCATCTAGCTGTAGATACTGGGGCCTTTTGATGTTGAATACTTGTATATACGAGTTTTGCTGTCTTCTTAAAACTCCTTATTTGTCGCCTCACCGAGTTCTCTCCAACCCGAGTTTTAGAACCTTGTGTAACTACCATCACAAATCTTGTGGTTTACAGGGAAACAATACTAATGCTGATCCATATATCCTGATTGATAATTATGTGCACCATTTCTTTTTTGTAACACCTCCAGGGACCAAGTTCAAGCCAGTTCAGCAGGAGCTTTACTTTTCCCCTATTTGGAACCTGCTGCCTACCTCATGAGACGTAGGAACCATTCGCCATTGGTGAGGGTCTACGAAGTACCAATTCAAACACGAACACTGGTATGCGACTCCATTTGGACAGGTGATTTGTCATTTTGAGTAAGTTTAGGACACCATACATCTGAACATGATCTGTCATTTTGAATAATATGCATAGTTATTTATTTGCAAAAAAATTGTTTTAACATAAACATGTCAATTTGCGATTAAAGTTGTCTTTATTACAAACTAAGAACAATAATAGGTGGAAAAAGAAGCAATTGATATTAGTTAATTAAGCACTACAAACCATTATAATACACATTCAAAATTTAAAAAAGCTACCCTAGGCAGTATTTTGTTTTTTTACCTTTTCAAATTAATCAATACAATTCAAGTCTGTCCGACACACAAATCTGACAGAAATATTCGCTCTAATTGGTGATTTTTTGCTTCATAAGGAGGAAGTGTTCCTTTTTGTGACATATGCAGTTAATCTATGCCCTAGATCTATTTTTCACTTGTTGAATATGAGTTTAGATATATGTGCTGCAGGATGTCCTGTTGGCATGTATGGGTGTCTTAAATTATGACAATTCTTTCCTTTAACAACCTAACTTTGTTTTGTTAATTGTAGATGACAGCTCTAAAATTTTTCAACGGGGAATCGAAAGAAATTGTGAAAACTTTGAAACTTGAAGATATATATGTCAGTAGCCAGTTCCTTTTACTCCCAATTTCATGCACATTGGGTTATAAGTTGTCTCATGATGGAAGGTTGGGGCTTGCTGTTTGTAGAATTTGCGAGATGAGATGATGAATTTGATGGATGGTAGTAATGAAATTCAGGAAACCTTGGGTAGAAGCTATAGCATGCCTGAGAACATTGATGAACTCATTGGTCTTTAACATTGATGACATTGTTAAAGAGAGTTGATCATCTTCCAGACCGAGCTTGTGGCCGAGGAGCTCAGGTTGTTGGAGTTCACGCAGGCTTTGTTTCTTATGTCCCTTCGCATATTTGGTTAACCAGGAAAGCGAAGATATTCAGGGGGCAAACCTCTTCACAAGAGTAAATCTTCCTCAAGCTACAGCAAGCCCGCGTGAACAAATTGTTGTTTCATTCATGGACCATTCTATTCCAAACTGATACTCGTGGATTCATTATTTAAATGTCTTTGTTTGGTAAATAATCAACAAGGCTTAGTACAATTATATACGGGGACACACTAGCACACAAATCAACTTTAGAATGCGAATTGTGCCATCACTTTTCTTGCCATGACTCATCAATGAAATTAACTGTATTTTTTTATCATTTCATACCAGAGTAATAGCATCTTAATCATCTCAGATTTCATATAACCATCTCTATTATTAACATCTCTCATTTTATTTTAATTTTCATGTATTTTTTTACTTGAGTTTCCATTTTTCCAGCTTTGGAAAATTGATATATTATATATGCTAATCATTATTTGTTGATGTCAATCTCAAGCTTTATTAATAATTGTTGTTGTTCATAATATAATGAGAACAACCATTTATCTAGGAAATGCACGTTACAAATAGAAAAGTATCTACTAATCAAATTAAGAAATCCTAAATAGGAAACTTTAGTAACCCTAATTGACACCTCCCCTCAAATTGATGTGGGTCGACCAACATCAATTTGACTATAAAAAAACTGATACGGTGGCGGCACTTGACGGCTATGTCGGTGGAATGACGTTGATTTGGTGTTTGAACTCAAAACTCGAAACTCAGAGAACTTGGAGACTTCGGAAACTTGTAACTTTGAGACGCAGACATGAGTCTTGGGGGGACTTGTACCCAACTTGGAGATCATGGGATTCATACCCATACCTCGGAGACGGAGACTCTGGGAATTTATACCCAACTTGGAGATCATGAGGATTCATGCCCATACCTCAGAAATAGGAAACTTTAGTAACTCTGATTGACAGTTGATAAACAAATAATTCAAAATATGTGTTTTTGCACCCACAAACAAGTTGTTTCCTCATCTTAAAATGATGTTTCCGCACCCAAAATAAGTTTTTCTGCACAAGTGCAATGAAAGTGTGAAGTGATTACCTATTATTATAATCACTCCAGACCCTCGCCACACCTGGTTTCAATAGGTTTAATGGTGACGTGGTGTAACGAAGGATGAGAATAATTATGGCAACCTGAAAGGGTGAATGAACCCTTAGGGTAAAAGTATAACGAGTGTTTAAAGTGTAGCGAATGTGGAAATCGGTGCAACGATGGTTTGAGTTGTTATAAGTATGACAACATAATGGTTGTCATAATCACTTTGGACTCTCGTCACACCGATTTCAACTAGTACAACAAGGGTATGGTGTAAGGAACGATATTCTGGGTGCCAAAACATTCTATTTTTGGTGCGAAAACATACTCTTTTGGGTGAGAAAACAACCTGTTTTGTGTTTGAAAACACATGTTTTGAATTTATTTTATCAGCAAAAGATGATTAATGTATAGAAAACAAAAATAAAAACTCTAAAAGAGAATAAATGGAAAGTAAAAGGTAAAAACAAATAATGCGAGACAGTAAGAATGAAAATGATTATGATGGATAAAATCTGAGTTGGTCAAATGAGATCTAAGTTGATTGTGATTGATATATAAAGGTAAAAGCTAATTGGTGACTATTTAGAGTGTGTTTCGTTAAAAGCTCGCACACCTCACATTTTAAAAGGTGAGCAAAAATATATGAATGAATACATGTTTAATATAAATTTGCTAGTTTGTTTATGAGAAAGATTTGAAAATATCGATATAATTTTACATTATTGGGCAACTTAAGTTGATTAGTAGGCAGACCTAGGCGCATTTTTTAAATCTAAGTTTCTAACGAAAATAAAATAAACATTGACTCTTTAATGTACCTAAATTTAGTCAAATCTCCCCTTTTTTGGTACCCTAAATTCATTTTTTCCTCTTTCCGCTAGGATTATTATGTTGTGTTAAAATCACATAAAATGATAATTATTCTTTCAATTTTTCATTAAATTTATAAACTCATGTCATTGTGGTAAGTGGGTTGTCTTCGATGATTTACTCTAGTGAGACTCCCTCTCTCTGACTGTATTACGTCTCTAACGAGACTCCAAAAGTAAAGATTGTTTATGGTATTATGATTTTGGAGACTTTGTCGTGTTCCTCTCCTCATTGGCTTTGACTGTTGAGAAATTGAGGCAACGAGATAGAGTATTCGTCGACATCAGTAAGATACTGCTGGTGGTGGTCTATTTTTGTTGCATATTTGATGGTCGTCTGTATCTCTTCTTTTGAGAGTTGATGTTGCATATGATTTTTTTTCTTTGGAAGTTGAATTCTGAAATGAGGTATGTCCTTACTTATTTATTCTTCCCACAAAATCAAACCAAATTATAAAGAAAAAGAAGTAAAATGAATGAAACAACATCTCCTTAAACATTCATGGTGTGTATATACAATGATATATTGAGAAAATGTCACCACCATTGCCTTAGATATTGTTTACACCATCACTCAAATAACTAAAATATTGGTTTTTAAAGCCTTTTAATTTAAGTAATTTGGTATATCACTTTAGCTCAACACCATTTATTTTATATATGAAAAATTATTATTTTATTTCTGTATTATTCTATCAAAATTTTAAATACTTGTCATTTTCAAATAATTTTTAATTTATCAGAAAGTTTACAAAACCCTTCTCTTTTAAATATGCAAATCAACTAGGAAATCAACAACTCAATTTCTCAAAAATCACCATCTTCACTATATAGTTTTTAAAAATTTGAGGAGAATTCTTTCAGGCAGAAGACACGTGTAATAAGATTATACATTTTTAGCACAAAAATTTCCTCATACTTCTTGTAGTGGTAATATAAAATTGTTATTTCATATGTTGCACCCATCGTATGAACAAGAATATTATTCATATTTTCTTATAGAAAAGTGTTGAAAAACTAACTCAACTAAAAGTATAAGATTATAATTCAATAATCAATTATAATTTAATATTCTAACATAGACAATCGTGTTTAGGTTTGGACGTAGACCACAATTTTTATAAAAAGAAAATTAGAGATTTAGCAGCTCACTAGGATTTATAAGTTTTTCTTAGAGACGAGCTTAATAGGATTTCGAGACCTTCTTCTTTTCTTTTTTTGGAAGAGAAATTTGAGACGAGATTATTGAAAAGAATTATGATATTTTTTCTTTCGAATAGAAGTTTGAGACGTGTCATTTAAAAAGAGTCAAATTAAAAACCAATTAAAATAAAAACTTAAACTTATAATTAAATGACTTATTATGATTTTACTCTAACAAAGAGCATAAGCTTCAAGTTTCCAAACCCCTCTCACATGTTCATCAACATCTCACTTACTAATCAAGTTTCTATTGATTTAACTCCACATACTAATTATTTAGTAATCACACCAATAGTTAATATTGTATTGAAAGTCATGTATATTTCAGTTTAATGTACTTGATTACATTGTTCTGCGAGTATCGATTATATGAACCAACTTCTTAAATTAAATATTAAAAAATTTGTTTTACCCTAGACAATAATAAATTTCACAAAACGAGTAAATCAATTTATGTTGAATCAAAAAGTTTCATAAGAAATGAATCCTGTGTTATTTGGTCAGAATCGAAAGGAGGAGGAGGTTATGTTATTTTCTATTTTTATGTTATTTTTATTTAGAGGAAGTTTTTGTCATTTAAAAAAATACGCCCTCTTGTATTGTTCAGGTGCTTTTGTTTTGACTACAAAACTAATGAGGTTGGGCTAAACGCAATAACTAAATAATTAAAGAAGCTAACAAACATTTTTTTAGTCAAGTGCGTGAATAAGTAATCAATGTCTATTTAGGGGGGTGTGTATGACATTTTACCTAATTTATTTAATAAAGGATAATAAAAATAATAAACTCGATTGATCCTTGGTTAATTTTTGGAGATCCTATCCGTCTAACTATTATCTATCATTTTTTAGATCATCATTATATAAATTATATTTATATATAATATTATTATGATTCAATTTTCAAAATAAAGTAGTGACTACTCAAACTGATAATAATAAGTTATGAGTGATGATAATACGGTTATTTATACGAATCTAATATAATTTAGGGTCAATTGCAAAATGTGTGTATTGTTCTAATTTTGCAAAATGTGGTAGTGTATTTTTTTTTACAAAAAGGAATTGTGAACTTGCCATTTTTTTTCCAAAATATGCATATTTTTACAAAAGCTACGAAAATGCAGTTGAAATTAATTTTATATGATAAAAAAGAAATATATTTTTACCAACTGAGTGTGCTATAGTAGTTTGGGCCTACTCGCTTCCTTGGACTTAAGTCCTGGGTTTGAGGCTTAGTTGGTACTCGAAGGAGGTTATATATTTATATTTAATATATGTTTGTGTTTGCTTGTTTGTTTGTTGGTTTGTTGGTTTGTAGTCTTGTTATTGCAGAAGTTTTGCTTGTGTGCGAGTTAGTATGGTTGGTTTGCAGGTATGACCGCTTGCATTATACTTATCGTCATGTTTCAGTATGTAGCTTATTATGTACACTTGGTCTATGAACCTGCCTTTTTATTTAAATAAAATCACCTTCATTTAAAAAAAAGAAATAATTTTTCAACTCTAGTTCGTTAGTGTTTTTTTTTCTTTTTTCGCATGTCAGTGATGCTTGTCTGTGAGAGTACGAGGCTAAGAAGAAAACATATCATCTTAAATTGAAGAACAAATTATTATTTTATTTTAATTTTATAAATACTTTTAAGGACATTTTCATCATCTGTAGAAAATGTAAAAAAATATAAGCTCGTGGACGCTAAACAACCACCTTTTCATCATAGAAAATTCCACATAAATACCCTCTACTATATCGAATTTTCATTTAACTACCCAAAAGATAAAATTGGCTTGTGAACACTTTAAACTTGCCTAATGTGGCATTTAGCCCCGACAATGTTAATTTTTGGTTACGTGGCCATCACATGGGTGTTCTTTTCTGTGAAAATGGCAGAAGTGTCATTGACTCTGTCTGTTTGTTTCTGGTTTCAGTTCTATTCCTCATATACCCACCACACAGAACAAAAACTTCCTCCTACTCCCAAATCCACCGCACCAATCTGATTATCCCTGATTCATTCTCAATGTCAACACTACAAGTACCAATCAATAACTCGCTGATAGAGGCGTCGACGATGGTTTGATTCTTATATCTGTGAGTTTCAGAACTTTGTTCCTAGTTTTTCCAGACTCGATGCCTTCGGGAAGGCTAAGCTTTGCTTCCAGCAATTCCGCTTCTCCGATTGTGGAGTTCTCCCTAAAAATGTGGGTTCCTTGCATTTGATCGGTCTAATCGGTCTCTTTGTTCTTCAGATATGGGGTTATGGCCGTTACTGTCGGCGTTGCGGACGTCATTGATTCTTTCGAGTTATAGAAGCTCCGATGAGGATGCTCGCGAGGGAGAAGGCTAAGAATCAATAACAATAGAGAGAGGGTGTGGACGGAGACCCCCAAATCGTCGAGTGGGTCAATTTGTTCTGATCGACAATGACGGGAATTGGCAGCTAATGGGTTGCATCTCCTCGAAGCATGATGCGTCCCCTGCTCTCAAGCCCTCTTCCCAGACTTCCGTCAATAGAAGCTAACCAACAGCCCCATGGCTCCTCCGTCTCTATCTTTTTGTTTTTTTATAGCGATTTCTCTAACCCATGCACTGTATTTATTGAGATTTATTTTGTAGTTTTGTGTTTGTGGCTGGGTGGTACGTTTCAAGCATCACTTATGGACATGGCTATGTTTAAAACTTAGACCCTCACTTCATTTCGCAAGAACTTGTTAATAGAACTTTCTAAAAAATCAGAAATCGAAAGAGTGGCAAAATTTTGAAAATTTAATGGTTAGTTGAGAACATAGTGGCAAAATTTTGAAAATTTAATGGTTAGTTGAGAACATTTTAAACTTTTCACCAATTTAACACCGTCAGGCTTAAGTGACACGTTAGACAAGTTTAGCTTAAGTGACACGTTAGGCAAGTGACATCAACCAGTTAATCTGATGAGTAAATGTAGTTATTTTACAATTCCTTTCATGCTCAAATAAATTTATATGCTAATTAAGACAACTAAAGTATTCAAATCTGGGTACACAAAAACCAACGTCAGAGAAGAATCAGAGAAGCATAATAGTTACAAAACACGAGCAAGTGGTAGATCATAATTTATATATATACCATATTTTCTTTCTTCTTGTTTCAAGAAGAAAGATATAGAAAAAAGCATTGAGCCTTAGTGTTGCTTTTCTCTACATTCCACTCTACAAGCCCCAGTCACATTCCGTGGAACATTTTCCAAAACAAGTGAACTCTATTTCTACATTTCTACTTGGACTATGCACAACAACCACAACATGCACACACACACACACACTCACAGCTACAGTGACAGTGATGAAGCTTCCAGGAAATTGCATTAGGGCTCTGGACCTTGTTTCCAACGCCATCTCTCTTGGATTCCTTCATTTCATGTTCCTGCATTAAACAGCAACAGAACATTACTTGCATGAATCAGAGAAATGAGATCTAGCCACCAACACAAAAATTGATCTACAAGACAAAGGCCCCATGTGACCATCTTTGTTTTGTTTTCAATTAGTATTGTATTCACTGGTCAACACTTCATAAATGTAATATCCACTAAATCTAACCCCAGAGACAAAGGTACAGAACAGAACACATGCACATGCTCTCTCACCACCACTCTTGCAGTCACTTACAACTATTTACAGCAAATAAGGGACACCACATCTGTACGGCCTAAGAAATTAAAACCATAACATTTTTGTCGACATTAATATTCACACCAAACCAACCATACAATACGATATAAGAGTAATAATTTAGGTGTTTACTGATGAGTAACTTGAACTTGCACATCTAATAAAAGATGCCCAAATTATAGATGATGTCAATTCTAAAGCATTAAGGGTTGAATTTTTGGATGCCTACATTTGAAAAGCTTGCCCCAATACCCAATCCAATTTAACTGCATACATACATACGACTTATATGCAAAAAAAGTAGAGTGATGTATAGTTGTTTGAAAGATTAGGCGGGCAGCATAGCCAGGGCATGACTTCCACCACAATTTGGTAGGCCAAACTCAAAAGTTGTTGTCAAGTCTTAACCAAGAACATTTCAATCACTACAACATTCACCAGCCTCTTAATAGCGCACTGCACTAATCTTCACAAGTTCATCTAACCAAAAAGGTTTGGCATTGAAATCTCTGACAAGTCAATCTAACCTAACAAGAATAATAAAACCAACTAATCTGCGCAAAATGTGGCGACCCCAAGTCAAGAATTTGCACTAATTATGGGAGCAGTGATATATGGAGTTACATTATAAAACCTAACCTTGCAGTGCTAAATACGAGCATATCTAAAGCAATTAAGTTTCAGATTGGATTTACATAGGAGCAATTGCGAGGCTAACTAGTATCCACCAAAATACAGCTAGCTCTCTATAGCAACAGATTATCCTGAACATAGCATAGCGCTAACCAAATGTCAAAGCTGATGAACCAATGATTTCAACCTACATTTACTCAAAACATACACCCATTTACACCACAAGTCACTTGTGTACTCTAGTGTCGATTCTAATTAAGTTGTGCGCAGAAAAATAAATCTGAATCTAAACTCAACAGCTCGAACAAAAGAGTGTAAATGTATAGCTTACCGAGCTCACTTCAGTCCCGGAATAGAACATTATCGGCCAATTCCATCAACGGCGTCAAGCACTCGGGCGAGAACTTCCTGGCGAAGAAGTAGGAGTGGCTGGAATTGGAGTCCCTCAAAGTGTGCACGAGCTGCAGCGACAGATCCTCGGGCAGGTAGGTGTGCGGGTGGCCGTCTGTGCTGTCGGTCCAATTGACACGCGTTAGAGTGAACTTGCTGCAACCCTTTGGATCCTTCATCGACAGTAGCGTCGGGAAGTAGTGCTCCTCCGGGTAGCACGAATCCAGGTTCAGGCACGGAAGCCTGAACTTGTTCCAAAGCTTCCTGTCCTTGATCACCATCAGGGCGTGCCGCTTTGCCAACACGAAGAACTGAGACCCTGTCCTGAACTTCTCAAAAGGGACCTCAGGGAGCATTACATTCTCTCCTCTAGCAGTGTAGCGCTCCTGCAGATTTGACTCGTTGGCCAGAATCTCGATGAAGCTGGTGTGGTGGGACTGAGCAGAGAAAGCTCTAATGGCGGCGACGGAGCCTGGGCTCCCGAAGAGTGACCCGTGGATGTAGCGGAAGGAGTGGATCGGGACGCAATGCTGAGACAAGAGAGCGAAGTAGAGGTTCATTGGGTCGTCGATGATGGCGTTCGCCAGCAGCCTACGCGCCGCCGCTATGAGCGTCGGCGACGCACGCGCCGTCCTCTTGGCGGGGATGAACCGGCCCTCGAACACGCCTCCCGGAGGAGTCAACAGAACTGTGGGATCTGCGTGGACATAGATGTTGTAGAGACCCTCGTTCCCGTGGAAGAACTTTTCCCAGAGAGGCGCGAATGTGAGATCGGAGTTGGTGAGGAAGAGGAAGGCGATTTTGGGGTTGGGGTTGGTGGCGCCGACACGGACGCGGCGGCTGCGGTCGGGAGCGGAGTGGCGCGTGGCTCGGCGGAAGAGAGCGAGGTCGTCGAGCTCGTCGGGGAGAGAGACGGGGACGTGCTTGGGAGGGAGGATAGTGGGGGCGAAGAGGAAGAGGAGTGGGAGGGAGAGGAAGAGAGCGAAGGCGATGACGAACGCAGAAGAGAACATGGTCGATTGGGTGTCGCCGGAAAAGGAAAAGTTGGGGAATTTAATCGATTGAGGGCTGGAAAAGGAAAATCAGGAATTTTCCTCCATTGAAGAGTGAGAGTGAGTTCCAGTGGGGAAATGGGTATGGAGGAAGGAGAAGAATTGAGGGTAAAAACAAAAACTTTGGTGGGTATTTGGCGGTGGTGGGGACAGGAAGAGAGAGTAAGCGATGGTTTTAGGTTTTGGCACCTTCTTGTATGGTATTGGTAGTGCTGTTGAAGAAGATGAAGAAGAAGTGAGAAAGAAGTAAAGGCAAAATAGTTGTAAATTTGGGAATATTTTATTTTAGTTATTAAATTAATTAACTGAAGTAATTTTCTTTTTGAAATTTAGTTTTTCTTTTCAATTAATGACTATCTTATATATATTTAAGACGAGTCAATACATAGTGCAAAAATATATACATAGTGCACGAGAGAGAGGGACTTTGGAAACACTCCAATCTCAAACTCACGATCAGAGTTCAAACGAGTCATGACAATTATAATGACTCGCATTATTACATGACCTATAAACAAAACAAATACTATAATTAATTAATGAATTAAAAAACGACAAACAGTCACTACAATTGATCTGGACGTTCTTAGTTAAGCATTCTACCAAATGTAAACAACTTGACTCGGATATTACCTTGTCAGCCACTATCGAACCCATTTTATCCATTCCAAGGAAGCCATTGATTCAACTATTTGAGGCGACAAAGGTCCCATCCTCACAAGCGCTCGAGCTCACTAACTACCAGCCCCAATCCCAAACCCCCACCGACTTGACCCACTACTCTATCAGAATTTAACATTACCCAGCCCCTCTCTGGTGGAATCCAATGATAGTGTATAAACCGACCCTTCATTATTGGTTTGAATTTAATTAGATGAAATTTCAAACCCGAAATCATTCTTTTATCTTGTTATTTTTTAAAAAATAAAAATTACATCAACTTTATTTACATATAAAATCATGTGATGCACAACCGGCGAGTAGTTCCGATTGTTTTTAAAGATTTATAATGTCTTATTTGTTAGATAATTTATGATTTAACTAAATATTAAATATTTATCCAAAAACCCTAAGCATAATTTATTTTATTATATATTCATCGGTGCCATAATTTAAAGATCAAATATAAATTTAATTTAAAAAGTTTAAACTACAAATAAATTTTCTATATTTAATTTGATGGTTACTTAAATTATGCAATTAAATCTTGCCTCTTGGCACTATTCCAACTGCTTGCGACGTTAACAATTATTTTCTAGGAGAGTTTAAGCGTGTAATCAGGAACGTTGAAGTTTGTGTCGGAGGAAGAACTTCAATCAAGTGAGGTCATAATATCTTGGGATGGGAAGGCTATTGGTGCACCCATTTTTATTATAACTCTATAGTGTGTGATTTTGAAGATTCTTTTCGTGATTGACAACTATTTCAAGAGGTATTAAGAAGATACAACATTTACTGGCGAATATACATATGGACGTATAAGAGATATTTTTATCTCGGGCATGGAATGAGTTTGACGCGAAGTGCGTGTGAATAAAAATCACCTCACAAAATAAAATTTTTGAAAGAAAAGTAATTTATTATGATAAAAGTTGATTCTACAAATGAAAAAAAAGACTCCTTAAATAATAAGGTCTTAACCTAAACCTTAATTAAAAAAGGAAGACTATGCTAGCAAATTTGCTACACTATCATCCGCCATCTGGCCTCAACTGCCTGATTTTCAGAAATTTTTATTTTCCCTAATGCCATACTTGCTACACTACCCCCTTCGCTATAGTGATTTTCGGCCAATTTCCTTGTTCATTGACATTATTTGAGTGTTTTCTCGAGAGGATTTTGTTTGTTTCTTATTGTTAGCCACTCTTGATTGTGAGAGAATGTGTTGAAGTCGTAGCGTACTCGGTCCCCAACTCTGTATTCGGTCTCTACCTTCGGTCCCCACTTCCGTCTCCACCTCTGTCTCTGGTCTCCGTATTCAGTCCATCTCCGACATTTGTATATGGCCTCTGTCTCAGAATTGGGTATAAATATCCAAAACCTCCGGGCTCCAGTCTCTGACTTCATAATTTGGTATAAATTCCAAAGCCTCTAGGCTCCAGTCTCCAACTTCATAATTAGGTATGAATCCCCAAAGCCTATAGGCTCCGATCTCCGTCTTCAGAACTAGGTGTAAACCCCTGAAGCCTCCAGGCTCCGGTCTCCGTCTTCAGAATTAGGTATAAATCCCCTAAAGCCGCCAAGTTCCAATCTCCACGAGTTTCGAGTTCAAACACCAGTTATCGTCACTTCACTGCCATAGTTGTCATGTGATGCTACTGCATCAATTATTGTGTAGTCAAATTGATGTTGGTCGACCCACATCAATTCGAGGGGGGTGTCAATCAATGCAAATTAGGGTTAGTATTATGTTAAACCCATTAGTGCTAGTATTATGTAAGACTCGTTAGGATCAACACATTAGGTTTATGTTTAGTTTATTTCATATTGTGCCATATATAAGGAAACCTCCTCTATTGTAATTCAGAAGTAAGTAGAATCAAGTTGAACCATGTGTTCATCAATAAACCTTGTGATTGACATAAAGTAAGGGTGGAAAGTAATCCGGAAATCTCAGTCGACAGAACTTTTGGACTAGATATTACACAATATGAATCTTTTTTACACTATCTATGGGTCATATTTCGAGTTTTATATGGAGGAGCATCTTAGGGGGACAATATGTGGTCAAGCACGAGATTAGGAAGACTATTGGGTTTGAAAACTTTGGTATTCTTGATTGTGTGTGGTTGTCGGATGATAATCTTCATTTGTACATTCATTTTTTTCATAATGTGCTTCTTAGTTTGTTGGTAAATTCGTTGTTCATGGCTAACGGATAATAGTGGAATATGAGTTCTTAGTTCAAGGTATGAATGCTTCTTAAGTATGATATGTGAGACATAGTTGTTGGTAGAAGCATGAGACCGGGTAATATTTAGGCAGTTACAGTGGAGACATTGGCGGTTCGAGAGATTATTGTAGTTCACAATAAAAATTCCACAATCTTGTTTTAAAAATATTGAAAAGTAAATATATACCTAAAACAAATTATTCGCCAAACACATTTTTTAAAAACATCCAACTTTATTACGTAAGCAAGGTTAGCTACATGCCAAGTAGAACAACGACGAGATTCAATATGACAATACCCCACATTAACCCCCGAAACCGGGAAGTTAACAACAAACTTGGCTAACATCGTATCCAAGCACGATTCAGTAGCAAATATAGTAGCAATAAAACGATGAACCAATAAGATCACATATCAGATGCAAGACGACTCAGCCCATTTAGCATCATGCAGAGTCGTGGCTTCCATCTCGGTTGGATGGAGAAACCCCGTAATCCCGCTACATAACGCTTTAAATAGGGTTCCTCGATAATCTCGTAGACAAATCTACTCGAACCAGTTAACATTATATAGCGCCACGACCTCCACCTCAAATGGATGGAGAAACCCCGTGATCCCACTACATAATGCATTAAACAAAGTTCCTCGAACAACCCTGCAATCAATATCCTTACTCCGACGATGGTGATTGACATTACTAGAGAAATCACGAATCTTTAATAATTTAAGTCCTTCAAGCTCTTCGTTCTTATCAAGATCAGCCCATCGACGCTAGATAACCCCCGATCCCTCCCAATACCGAGTCATCAAGCAGGGATTGAACACCGGAAAAACAAACTAATTGAACTAGATGAAAAAACTATCCAGACATGGATCATATTATGTTGTCCAAAATTGCTCCCCCGAGTCACTACGGCCATCGACCGCATAACGCCTTCCTCAGGGCCCCCCAGGACGAATCCTACCTTCCCCTCCCCGATTTCGGTGAAATTCTGCTGCAACTCCCGAAAATCGTTCATCCCAGCGCCCAAAACCAAACAAAACTTACCTGAAACTGCTCACATTTACTCACACTGATGTACATTGAAAAGCAACGCCACAGAGGCGAACGCTCACAACTTGAAAGTATAAACTCTACGCAGCCGCGTCGACAAACAACAGCATAGTGCGTATGACTTTTCACAGCTTTAAGACACGTCTGAAGGTATAAACACAATAATTATAGAAATTTAATTTCGGTTTCTATTTTCAAATTATAAATAAAATTTAGTTCATAATTTGGATAATTATCTATACTTGCAATATATTTTGAAAAATAATCCAGGTGTATCAACTTCACCTTAAGGAGGGATAGTACAAATCATGAATAGATGACACATAGCTAGTCTTATCTTTTTCTATATTCATTTTGGAGCCATACCTTTCTTTTCTGAACCAAAAGCAATGAGTACGTATGACTTTAAATTAAGTATTACACAATTCATTTTATGGGTCCCATTCTATCACATCACCACCGTTACTTTAATTATCAACATTTATTTTTTAGTAATAATAGCGATGGTCCAAAAAATGTCATCTCAGAACCATTATATATTCTTTTCATACCGTACCATTTTTATTCACTAATTTTGTTTCAAATTGTTAATCGATGGTTGTACAATGTAATCCATAAATTATTATAACTAGTTTAAAGACAAAATAACTACCCCGTATAAACACTCATGGAGTCATTCTTTGAAAAATATTAAATCCTCATTTTTAATTATTCTGAAATAAATTTATTTACATTTTAATATGTGCATTCATTTTTTCTAATTTATTTTGATGGTAAAAGGTAAGTGATTGGATTATATCTGAGGGCGTGGAACTCAGATATATCAGCCGGCTGACAAAAAGAGAAATTTAACAGACTTAGGGAGATCATAAAAAGATCGCGGCAAAACATGTTTCGTAATAAATAAAAATTAAATATGTATATATAAACTCAATAATTATTAATTAAAATAAAAATAAAAGATATTTAATTATTTTTAATTTCAAACTTGTCATAAATCACTATTTTCTCGTCTAATTCAAAACGCAATATAAAACAGTTATCAAGTTAGATACTTGTACTATCAATTATGATTTGCAACACAAATGTGATTTTTTTCGGTTTAGGCTAGAAATAATTAGTATAAATTGAAATAGACCGGAGTAGACCGCAATTATTTAATGTAAATTAGAGTAGATTAAAATTAATTGATATGTATTGAATTATATTATAATTAATTTGATTTTGATTTTTACCCAATTTCTGCATGTTCTTTAATTTTGTTTATGAGATTAGGCAAGATTGCTTCACAATTCCAAATTAAATTCTAAATCAAATTCCATGGGACAATCTTAAGAAGCTACAAATTGGCAAAAAAATATAGTGTTCTGAAAATTTAAACAAAAAGATGAAATAGGTAAATACCAATTGAAAGAAACTTGTGAAATTGATTAGAACCATTATCAGACCAAACACCAGTAACCAAAACTTTGTAACTGCAACCCAAACATAAGCACTCATAAACCTACAATTTCAACACATAAACTACAGCCAAACCATTCTCATTGATTTGCAACCATTCTCATTCATCTACCGTCGTGGCCGGCGTCGGCGATATCCTCCATGGACTCTGAGTCTCGCCGACGGAAATCCTCACTGGATCTGAATATTGATTTCAAGCTCTCGAGCCCACCACATCTGTATCCATTTTCACTAATTAGTTGCAGTTAATCTTTGGGTTATATAGTTTGATTAGAGTTCTCAATTTCTTTGAATGAGACTGGTAATTTGAAATCCCAAAATTCATGAACCAGAAAAGAGAAGAGGAAGGAGATCGATAATTGTTGAGATAGAGAGGATCTTCATGAATAAATGGTATTTTTGCCATTTTGGAAAAAAACTAACAGCAGCCACTGTTCAAATGGACGGAAATGAGCATATTGGAATGAAAAAAATATAACTCCAAATATGCATTACGTCTCTGTATTCATTTATATGATTAAATAATTCACATATTTTATTTTATTCAATTTGTATACTTATAATATTGATAAATTGTTTAAATATTACATATTAAATAGATTATTATATAATATTGTTTCAAATTGTAATTATTTATAGTCGATTGGTTTTTTTAATCGGTATTTTTGTTCTGATCGAAAAAGTCAGGTGTTTATTTAAAATTCGTGGTTTTAAAATTAAAATTTTAAAAAACTCATTCTAAATTAAATGTTGAAATGAAATGAATGTATATTATTAATAGCTTATTTATAAAAATAAATTGAATACATAAGGCGGCTAATAAACTAGTGAGAATTGGAAAAAAAACCCTAGTCAGCGCAGGGTTTTTTTGCGGTTTGTACCCTTCGCCTGTGGCGATTTGGGTTGTTCGTCGAAAATCGACGATGTCTCGCGGCGGCACGGCTCTGTCTGTGAGTGCTTCTAGTACGGCTACAGTTCCGAGTCTTGCGGTGGTAGCTGCGACAACAGCTGGCGGTGAAGGAAACAGATCTAGTGGGATGGCAAGAACGGAGTCGAGTGCGGTGGAGTTGAGGACGGAATTGCAGGTGGGGCGAGCTTGGGTCGCGACGGTAGATCGGTACTGGGAGGGAACTGGTGTTATCTGGCGTCGGTGGGCAGACTCATGTAAGCATACCGAATTAGGGGGTCTCGCCTTGCTTAAACTTCAATACGTAGGAACCAGCGGTTTTGATTGGTTGGTAGATCGGTATTGGGAGGGATATGGAATTATCTGGCGTGGGTGGGCAGACTCATGCAAGCACACCGAACTATGGGTACTCGGCTTGCTTAAGATTCAATACGTCACTTGTGTGTTCTATTGTGATCGGTACTGTTGTGGGGTCAAAAGGTCTCGTTTCGAGACCGTTTAACCTCACAATTCGGTGCAATTGCGTCCGTTAGTGGCCGAGTAAGGCCCGGGAGTGCATATTTTATGCTTTTTGGTGTTTTGAGGTGCGTACGCAGGTTCGGGAGGAAAAAGGGCCAAAAACGAGGCACCGAGCAAAAAGTCAAAGGACGTTGACCAAACAGCCGGGCAGAGAGCTTAAGTCACGATCGTGCCTCCATTAGGCGCGATCGTGACTCAGCCAGTCACGATCGTGGCCCCCCTTTGAAGTATATTGCCGAATTAAATCCAACTTACAGTGGGCTCCCCCGATCTCAGTCACGAGGGAGTCACGATCGTGCCACAAGGAGGCACGATCGCCCCTTGAAGACCAACGATCGTAGCTTTACACGGGGACAGGATCGAGGAGATTCAAAATATCTTACCTACCCCAGCCACGATCGTGCCTGAAGGAGTCACGATCGCCACCAAGACAAAGTCACGATCGTGCCGCGACCAAGCCACGATCGTGACCCAGACAGAGGCACGATCGTGCCCTTCTACCCACGATCGTGCCTTCCCTCAGAATCAGAAAAGTATAAAAGGGGTAGAGACACTTTTTAAAGAGGAGGAAGAAACATAGAGAGAGAAAACGTACCAAGGAGCTTTTTAGCCATATCTTCAAGTGTTCTTGAGCGTTCTTCATCTTCCTCGACACCAAAGGCATCGATAGTTCCACCGGTCTTCATCACGCATTGAAGACACACCTTGCTCGGGATTCCAAGAGCATTTCTTATCATTTTATCTTATGTTCTTCATGTTCTTCATGTGTATTAGTGTAACCACCATGTTGATGCTAAGCTTGAGCACCATGGTTATGGGCTAAACCCCTTAGCCATGGGTGCTAGACAATATATAATGTGAATGTAACGTTTAATGAGATTAGCGATTTATTGATGAACAAATGTGTTGTGTGGATTGTTGTTTGAATGCATGTGTTGTTTAAGTGACGTTTTACAATATATGATTGAGGTGTTCTATCCGATATCGAAAGGGAAGGATTAGAACCCGGACTTAGCAACCACCGAGGGTTGAAGGCTCAAGACTGTGTCTTGGCACCTTCTATTAACCCTTAGCCGTTTATTGTCGATTGTATGCAATCTCGAGTTTTCTCAATACCGAAAGGGCACGGGAACACTCGGGATTAGGCCAACCTCATTACCGAAAGGCGAGGTCGGTATCTAAGACATAGGCTCGACCAACCGTGTAATCAATAGCTTGCTTATCTCTTGAACTTATTCACTTGATTGTTTAGCACCCTAGGCGTTTGAATCATACGTTATCATTACCACGCGCTAGTATCATTGTCATAATTGCAAACACTTTTATTAACTCGTCGTAAACCTCATATTAATCCCCGTGGACCGACTCGGTATCTTACCGGATCATATAAATATTATTACTTGCGACCCGTGTGCACTTGCACGTGGAAACCATTGTGCGACGTTATCACGTCACATTTTGGCCCAACAAGTTTTTGGCGCCGTTGCCGGGGATTAATCGGTCTACGATTGGTAAATGCTTGTGTATGTGTTGTTGTGAAACTGATATTGTTTAGTTTAATTGAAGGTACTTATCTGGTACATGACCCGAAGCTCGGGAGTGCCAGAGTTTAATTTCAACCCAGAAATCGAAGCTTTGTGCCGGAAAAACAACGCTTTGAGGAAACGTATTAGTGGAACTATGGCTCAATCAAGAAGTATGGATGAGACTCCCGCGAGAGTGGAACAAAGACCTCCCATTCTGGGGAGAGATCGGGAAGAAGTTCCCGCTGAGGTAAACAATAATGAAAGGTCGTACTTTGGATCCGAGGATCACGAAGACTATGATGCCGAGGATGACGACATGCCTCAATTATCTCCGCTTCTCCCTAGAGGACCGCGAGGGAGGCGGGGGATAGGAACTCCGAGGTTTCGTCAACCAAGACATAGAAGACGGGTAGACAATTACCACCAAGCTCCGGACTTCGAGCTCACATCAGTAATGCTGAGTCTACTGAGGACAAATCCGCAGTTTATGGGCAACAACACCGATGCCCACAATCATCTCAAGCTTCTAGAAGACGTCGTGGAGACTACGACCAGTGGTTATCCTGAAGATCTAGTCAAGACCAAGCTACTTCCCATCTCTTTCGGAGGGGCGGCAAAAGCATGGTACATGACGCTACCACTTCGTGAGAAGCGAGATTGGGTGAGTCTTGAGAAAGCATTCTTGTCGAAATATGTGCCACCTCGAAAGGAGGGTTTGCTTCGGAAGGACATCAACAACTACACCCAATTCCGGGGGGAAACTCTTGGAGAGACGTGGGAAAGATTTAAGCAGTTGCTGAGGAAGTGTCCGGACCACCAAATCTGTGATGAGGTCTTGAACAAGACATTCTACTGGGGTCTGAATCAAGCGTCTCAAATGGCGGTGAATGCCGGATCGGGAGGGTCACTTCTCTCAATAGCCCCGGGCGCAGTGTTTGATGTGGTGGAGCAAGTTGCGCTCCAAAGTTATGAGTACAATGAAGCCGAAGTGGGCCAGAATAACCAAGGATCATCCGTCGCACGAAAAGGAGAAGAACAAGAGACAATGAAAAGTCTCTCAAACAAGATGAACAGGCTTCTTAACATGGCGCAAGGAGAGCAAGGAAGGAATTTGCGGCCTCAAGCGGGAGTAAACCGCATGGAATACAACAACAACAACAAGGGCAACTTCGGGGGACCGGGAAATGCACGGGGATACCAAGATCGTCCGGTGCAGAACCACCCCCAAGGATATGGAAACAACTACCAAGCGAGACTACAGGCCAATGCTAGTAGCTACGGCAGAGTGTATCCAGATCGTCCCCAAGGTGGCAACAATGGCCAAAATAACCGTCTGTCAACCTACGACAAGGGTCAACACTCCAACTCCAAGGGCGATGAGTCGCTCAGAGATGTGTTAGAGGCCTTCATAAAAAGCCAAACGGCGGTGACCGACGAGCTAAGAAGAAACCAGAGGGACAGTGAGGCACGATGGGAGCAACGTAATGCTCAAAGACCAGCGGGAACTCTTCCAAGTAACACCGAGTGTCCGCAGGACAATGGGAAGAGGCATGTCAATGCCATCTATGTTGGTACAGAGGTGAGCTCCTTGTCTAAGTCTTAACCTCAGAAGATGAAGGACCCCGGAAGCTTTGTAGTGCCTGTCGGGATAGGCTCGTCTCAATTGATGGCACATTGTGATGTAGGTGCCCGAGTGAGTATGATGCCTCTTACCTTGTATAAGAAGCTCGGGTTGTCAAGCATGGAGGAGACGGAGGTGGTGTTGCAACTTGCCGATCATTTGGTGGTTACCCCAGTGGGAGTTGTTCAGAACCTATTGGTGAAGATAGGCAAGCATCAGGTGCCTACAGACTTCGTTGTTCATGACTACAAAGCAAGCCAGGATGTGGACCTCATTTTGGGAAGACCGTTTCTAGCAACCACAGAAACTTGCATCAAGGTCAGAAGCGGAGTGCTAACAATATCCATTGGAGGTGAATCAATTACCTTCAAGAACCCGACATCCGATGAAAGGTCAAGCCCTAGAAAGAAGGAGAAAGGGGCGGTTGTGGTTTCCAAGAAGGTAGTGAAAGGGCCAAAAGCTTCCAAAGTAGAAGTAGACCCGAGACAAGAAGGACGAGAAGTTAGGCCAAGATCCATGAGTTACGAAGTAAAGGCCATATCTGTGGTTGAGGAACTCGAAAAAGTTGAGTTCGAGAAGTTTTTGTTTGATGAACTCGAGGATGAGGCTAAGGCCGAAAAAGAAGCAAGAGCCGTACAAGAAATATCCGTGCTAGAGACGCACGAGAAGTTAGGAGCTAATGCTCCCGGAAAGAAACAGTCTCCTCGGAACCGGAGGAAAAAGAGCAAGAAAAAGAGGAAAGGCGTTGTGACGCCAAAAGCAATGAAGACGGTTTGGATACCTAAGAGTTGGGTAGACCAGCTGTATGTGGAGAGCACCAAAGTGACGGTGCGGAGGGCAAAAGACCTATAGTGGAACTGGTGGAAGCCACCGGATTGCACAGAGCCCGAGATTGGAAGAGCGGTGTAGAAACCGCCGTATTCGTTGGGCTAACGACGTTAAACAAACGCGCTATTGGGAGGCAACCCAAGTTTCTTATCTCATCTTTGTACATTCTCGTAATTTAGCTATTTGGGTCTAAGCAATGCCCTAATCTTTGTTTGTTTTTCGCATGAAGGAACCGGTGCAATCACGACCCCTATGACGTACACCTCTCCTTCGCAAAACGAATAAGTCAACACCCGGGACAAACCATCACGCCAAGTCAACCATTTTATTTCGAGAAAGGTAGTATGTACTTTCTCCTATGATTATTAAGTTGAGTTGATCTTGCTTAAGGCTTGTGATCGCCTTGGAACCTTGAATGGTTTACCCCTCTATGTGGGTTGTTATGCTTTGATTAGTGGTATTGTCCGGTTTATTTTACATAAGGATGTCGCCGTGAAAGTTAGGCGCAGTTGAGTCTTAAGTGTGGTGTGTACTGGGTACACACCACTGTCGGGTTTAGTTAAATTTGGGTATAGTAATACCCTAAGTGTGGTGTGTGTCCCACACACCACTATTGAGTCATTTGATATGTTTGCTTTGAGTGTCTTAGTAGGTGCATTGATACTCACATGAAGGTAGGAGATTTGGATGATAAAGGAACAAAACAAGAAGAGAAGAAAAAGGGGGAGATCAAGACTCACGGGAGTTTTATTGTGGGGAACCCAATCATAGAGGGGAATCATTTACTTTTCCACCAACCCCTCTATATCATCATCCCATTCCCATCCCCACACTCACAAGAGAAACTCCCCCCCCCCCCCCTTTAAACCACTCAACGTTCAAGTTTTCTTGCACCCAAGAGAATGAGCCGTAGAAGAAATCTGGTGGAAGTGTCCTCATCGTCCGACGATGATGAGGTGAACTCAACACCACCAAGATGGCCGGCCCCTTCACCCGCCCGGACTAGTAGCTCGTACTTGCCGCCGGACCTAATGGAGCTCCTAGAAGCAAGGATAGCGGATGTCACAATGGACATCATGCAATTCCGAGAAGAGTTCAAGGAGTTTCGCTCCGAGACCTCCGGCAAATTAGAAGAGATCATGGAGCTACTCACGAACTTGACCGTGCTAGTCCGGGAGAGACCTCGAAGAGGGCCTCCAGACCGTTGAACTGTGGGTAAGATGCACCTACTTGTAGAAATGTATGTAGTTACGACGTTTTTCGGGATTGGCTAATTTTGAAGGAACTGAAGAAACATGTTACAAAGAATGTCGTAGCATCTTCTACGACATCTTGTGTGACATTGTTGACGACGTCTCGGCAAGCATCCTGATCGACAGAAATCAGGAAAGTGCAGGTTCGGCAGTGCAGCAAGAAAGCGATTAGGAAAGTGCAGAACGACTCCTAATCTGAAAAGAAGAAAGACGGTGATTAAGTGGAAACCCTTTAGGGTTAGTACTCATCCACGATAGCTATAAAAGCTTAGGCTACCCCCTTAGCAATCGTGTGGTTCTTTATTTGTTTCCTAGCAACAATTTGCAAGGTTCTTAGACGTGAAGGTTTGCGGGCTGAGAAATTGCAGATTGTGCTTAGGACTTTGTGTATCACATAACTATAGAGAGTTAAGTGATTGAGGGTTTACTGAAGTCGTGAGTTGAAGACTGCACGCAACCACCAAGCTTGAAGAAGACTTGAAGACGACAGAGCAAGGCGATTGCTCGAAGAGTGGAATCAAGACGTTCTTGGATTCAGGGGGAGACCCTGAGATAGATTGCACTGTAAGACGTAGCATAAAGTATAGATCTAGGAGGGATCACAGGTACTTGTATGTTCTGACGGATTACTGATAAGTGAAATCTTTCCACTAGGCTGAGAGCCCCCAGACGTAGGTGACGTTGCACCGAACTGGGTAAACAATCTGCTGTGTCATTACTTATAGCTTTCTATTTACTGTCCTGCTTTATCTACGCAAGAAGTCAGACACAACATTATAGCATTCCGTGTAACATTGTGTGTGGCATCTTGCACGACTAAGCCGATCAAAATTTCAATTGGTATCAGAGGGGGCACCTATAGCTTTAGGTGAGTTCCTAAACAAATATTTTGATCAAAGATGGACAATACCAGAGAAGGAGGATCCATAAATCAGCCACCTGTTCTAGATGGGAGCAACTATGGCTATTGGAAGGCTCGAATGTGTGCCTTCATGAAGTCACTAGACAACAAGACATGGAAAGCTGTACTCAATGGTTGGAATGCACCACAACTCAGTGACAGTGATGGCAATCCTATCGGCCCAAAACCAGAAAAAGACTGGACCGATGATGAAGATGAAGAATCACTGGAAAATTCTCGAGCTCTGAATGCTATCTTCAATGGTGTTGACAAGAACGTGTTCAGACTAATCAACACATGCACAACTGCCAAGTCAGCATGGGACATCTTGGCCGTAGCATATGAAGGAACAACTAAAGTTCGAGAACAGAAACTGCAATACCTGACTACCAACTTCGAAGCCCTCGTCATGAAGGAAGATGAATCAATTGCAGATTTCAATGTTCGCATTCGTGATCTAGCCAATGAATCCTATTCTCTGGGAGAACCAATGTCTGATGAAAAATTGGTAAGAAAAACCCTACGTGCTCTGAGTCCTAGGTTCAAGATGAAGATCACAGCAATTGAAGAATTTCATGACCTCAAGATCTTGAAATTTGACGAGCTGATGGGGTCTCTGATGACCTATGAGTTGTCTCTACCCAACATCGACAAAAGGAACAAAGGAGTTGCTTTCAAGAGCTCAACACACAAGCAACCAGATCCTGAGGATTCGGATTCAGATGAAGACATCGAGGCTACAATGGCCCTTCTCACAAAAAAGTACAACAAAGCCATGAGAAGATTTAGTCGAATGGGTGGACGGAATGTCACAGCAAATACTAGAAACAATGCTCCACAAAAAGCTCAAGCTGGAGGTAGTCTTGACAGACCAAACAGGAGTGGGGAAGAAAACAAAAACAAAGGACTTCAATGTCATGAATGTGAAGGATTCGGCCACCTCCGTAGAGAATGTCCAAATTTCCTCAAACAACAAAAACGAGGATACAATGCCACTCTATCAGATGATGACAATGAAGATAGTGGATCTCAAGAGGTAAGCCACTTTGTTGCATTCACTACTACTACTCCTACATGTAATGTTGATAATGCTGTCGACATCAATAATGATCCAACTCCAAATGAGAATTGGACTAAGGAACAACTAGTCGAGGCATACAAAGGCTTGCACACTAGATGGATCAAGGAAACTCTGAAACTTGATCAACAAGGCGAAAGGATCATTAGTCTTACCAACGACAAATCTAGATTTCTAGAGACGATCGTGGAGCTGAAACGAGAAATCGCCAGACTCAATGGAGAAATTAGTCTCATGACTAAATCGATAAAGATGATGAATCCGAGCACAGAAAGCCTTGACAAGATTTTATCGGTGGGAAAACAGTCCAAAGATACGACGGGACTAGGATACACACTTGCTGTCCCCTCAACAACAGGGACAAAGTTTGTCCCACAACAAGCCTTGGCTGACAAGAAACAACAGGATGCCCCAACTCATTCTACAGGACGACCTACAACAAAAGCCATAACATCGTCTACAACCTGTTCTTGTCAAGAAACTGTCAGAAGACATCCTCCACGCAGACAACAAAGCTACAGAAGACCAACTTATCAATATCAATGGATATGTCATTACTGTGGTCAACCAGGTCATATCAGACCTTTTTGTTTTCAACTTCTTAAGAGGAAGCAAGCTCAGAAATATCAAAGGCATCTCCCATCTCCTCCGAAGACAACTCGCCTTGAATGGAGACCTAAGAACCTGACCTATCGAGCTAATGTTGCTTATACATCATTAAGTGCTTCAACGAACAAAGACTGGTATCTTGACAGTGGATGCTCTCGACACATGACAGGTACTCCAGAGTTTCTCTCCAATCTTAAATTATATACAAACTGCTTTGTTACGTTTGGAGATGGGATCCGAGCTCGAATCATTGGAAAAGGAGTGCTCAAGCATCCAGAAGCCACCTGTCTGACTGAAGCATTACTTGTAGAAGGACTTAAGGCAAACCTGATTAGCATCAGTCAGATCTGTGATCAGGATTTAGTAGTGAAATTCACTAAAGAAGCCTGTATAGTTAACAACATCGATCAGGTCACTATTCTACAAGGAGTTCGCTCGACAGACAATTGCTATATCTGGTCTCCCAAGACACATACCGAAGCAACCAAGTGTCTTGTCTCCAAAGCAGAAGAAACCAAACTATGGCACCGAAAGCTTGGACATCTAAACCTTAGAAGTATGCAAAAGGCAATCTCAGAGCAGGCTATCGCCGGAATCCCAAACCTAAAAATAATAGGGGGAAAGATCTGCGGAGAATGTCAGATTGGAAAGCAAACCAAGATGTCACACAAGAAGCTTCAACATATCACCACCACCTCTCGAGTACTTGAGCTGATATATGTTGACCTCATGGGACCAATGTAAGTTGAAAGCCTTGGAGGAAAACGATATGTCTTTGTATGTGTAGATGATTACTCACGATACACTTGGGTTGACTTCCCTCGGGACAAATCAGACACCTTTTCGATCTTCAAGAATCTATGCATTCAAGTCCAACGAGAAAAAGGAGAGACAATTGGCAAAATCATCCGTCTTCGTAGTGATCATGGTCGAGAGTTCGAAAACAGCAAGTTTGCAGATTTTTGCAACTCAGAAGGGATCGCACATGAATTCTCAGCGCCAATCACTCCTCAACAGAATGACATTGTTGAGCGCAAGAACAGGACTCTACAGGAGATGGCAAGAGTTATGATGATGGCTAAAGACATACCAACTCACTTCTGGGCAGAAGCACTTAACACTGCTTGCCATATCCACAATCGGGTCACTCTTCGACCAGGTATGTCAGTAACTCATTATGAAATATGGAGGGGGAGAAAGCCCAATGTTAAGTACTTCCATATCTTTGGCTCCACCTGTTATATACTGGCTGATAGAGAGCCTCGCCAAAAGCTTGACCCAAAAAGCGATGAAGGCATCTTCCTTGGCTATTCAAGGAATAGTCGTGCATACCGAGTCTTCAACAAATGAACCAAGAACATGATGGAATCAATCAATGTTGTTGTTGATGATAATTGCGAAGATGCCTCAGAAGATGCGACAGATGAAAACGGAGTCTATCCGCCCAACAATGTCAGGAAGAATGCTACTCCAAATGTCAGAGAAGATGCTAGCAGCAAAACAGAAGATGATGCCGCCAATAACGAAGTAGTTCTTGAAACCA
This sequence comes from Geranium rotundifolium, assembly GCA_963920655.1. Taxonomy (NCBI): domain Eukaryota; kingdom Viridiplantae; phylum Streptophyta; class Magnoliopsida; order Geraniales; family Geraniaceae; genus Geranium; species Geranium rotundifolium. The sequence goes on from OY987314.1 coordinate 7,084,545, forward strand.
GCAACAAGAATCCCTCACGAAGAGTCCAGACTAACCATCCTATCTCTGGAGTTATTGGAAATCTGAATGAAGGCGTACGGACTCGGTCCAAAGCTCCTGAAGATTATAACGAGATGATAGGAAATATTTGCTTCGTTTCAAAGACAGAACCCAAAAACATCAATGAAGCCATCAATGATGAGTATTGGGTCAATGCTATGCAAGAAGAGCTGATTCAATTTGAGAAAAATCAGGTATGGGAACTGGTGCCCAAACCAAGTGAAGGAAACATCATAGGCACCAAGTGGATCTTCAAGAACAAATCTGATGAGCTTGGCAACATCACTCGCAACAAAGCAAGGTTAGTTGCTCAAGGATATACTCAAATTGAGGGTGTCGACTTCAATGAGACATTTGCTCCTGTGGCAAGACTTGAAGCAATTCGTCTCTTGCTAGGGATATCATGTCATCTACAGATAAAGCTCTACCAGATGGATGTCAAAAGTGCGTTCTTGAATGGGGATCTCAATGAAGAAGTATATGTGTCACAACCCAAAGGATTTGTTGACCCTCACTATCCTGATCATGTGTATAAACTCAAGAAAGCTCTCTATGGGTTGAAACAGGCACCAAGGGCTTGGTATGAAAGGCTCACAAAATTCCTCATCCAAAGCGGCTACACTAGAGGGGGAGTCGACAAAACCCTATTTGTGAAGAACGAAGACGGGAATCTAATTATAGCTCAAATCTATGTCGATGACATTGTTTTTGGAGGGATGTCAAGCAAGATGGTAGATATATTTATTCAACAGATGCAATCAGAATTCGAGATGAGCATGGTGGGAGAGCTTACTTATTTTCTAGGCTTCCAAATCAAACAACAAAAGGATAGCATCTTCGTATCTCAGAGCAAATATGCGAAGAATATTGTCAAGAAGTTTGGGCTAGAGAAAGCCTCACATAAAAGGACACCAGCAGCTACACATGTCAAGCTAACTAAAGATGATTCAGGAGAAGCCGTCGACCAACACCTTTACAGGAGCATCATCGGTAGTCGCCTCTACCTCACCGCAAGTCGACCAGATATTGCCTATTCTGTCGGAGTATGTGCACGATATCAAGCTAATCCTAAGGTTAGTCATCTATCCCAAGCCAAAAGAATTATTAGATATATCTCTGGGACTACAAACTTGGGTTTGTTATATTCATTCGACACATCCTCTACCTTGGTGGGGTATTGTGATGCCGATTGGGCTGGGAACACATCAGATAGGAAAAGCACATCTGGAGGATGCTTCTTCCTTGGCAACGATCTCATATCATGGTTTAGCAAGAAGCAAAACTGTGTTGCCCTGTCCACTGCCGAATCGGAGTATATTGCTGCTGGGAGTAGTTGCACACAACTACTTTGGATGAAACAGATGTTAGTCGAATACAATGTCAGACAGGATGCCATGACTTTGTATTGTGATAATGTCAGTGCTATCAACATCTCCAAAAATCCTGTCCAACACACCAAGACCAAACACATTGATATTAGACATCACTTCATTCGAGAATTGGTCGAAGACAAGAAGATCATCCTAGAGCACATCCCAACAAAGAAAGACTTAGCTGATATTTTCACAAAGGCACTAGACGCGAGCAGATTTGAGGATCTCAGATCATCACTTGGTCTGTGTTCCATCAACGACCAGTAAAGGAGATACAGAAACGGTTGAGAGGAAGTGTTGGTACCTCTTCATGAACCGGTCTAAAAACCAACAAATGTCATTGGGCCAGGCATATCAAAAGCCCATATAAAGGAAAAGGAAAGATACAGTCAGACGCTAAAGAAGATTTGAATCGTTTTCAAAAACCTAGTCTGCTTCCTCTCTGTGCTCGCTCTCATCTCCTTCACCATTCACTCTCTGCAAATCTCTCAAACAACAATGGTGAAAACTAGAAGCACAGTAGCCCCAAAGGAAGCCACTGCTTCAAAGAAAGCTGAAGCAAAAGGCGCCACAAGCAGTAGAGCGAAGACAAACAAGCATGGAGTGCGAATCAAAGGGCCAAAAACCTTGAAAAAGTCAGAAGAAATTATTAAAGAGGCTTCACCAGAGAAAGCCCCAATACCAGTTTTTGCTCGAGTTCCCAAGAAGTCCCGGACCGGAAGTGCTGCTTTCTCGATGTCTGACCTAACTGGACCAGAAAGAGAGAATGATCTTGGACTGGAAAACCGAGAGGCCTCCATGCAAATCGTTGCAGTCCCAACACCAACAGGTAACGATTTCTTGCCGATACTTCTAGAAATAGTGATCTGTTAGAATCACTACTGGAAAACCAGGACCCACCTAAGGAAGGTGTGGTAGAAGAACTGATACGTCCGGAAGGAGAAAAAGAGGATCTGACTCCAGTCAGTCATGGGCTGGAACGCATTGCGGAAGGAGAAGGAGGAGAAGAAGAAGGAACAGATGTCATACCAAAAGCCACTGAAAAAGTTGTAGAAGAGGAAGAAATAGCTGACTCGGAAGAAGCCGAGAAAGAAGAAGAAGAGAAAGAAGAAGCCAGAAACGGAGAGACCGATTTGGAAGGAGCTGAGAAGAACAAGGATGCCACCACCAACAACACAGAAGAAAACACTCTGGATGCCAGAGAAGATGTCATGGAAGAAGCTGCTGAGACGGCACACACAGTGCTGTCGACCCTGAAGAAAAAGGTTCTAGAAGAAACTGAAAGTTTGGCTGTCATGGTTGGAAAATTGAAAGAAACAAGGAAAAGGAAGGAGGGAAAGTAGGCTGGAGGTCCCAGCAACAAAAGGAAAAAACCGCATGTCAAAGAAAAGGGGAAGAAAGTAATTGCAACAAGGAGGTTGATAGATGAATCCACTGATGATGACCTTGAAGAGGTCCCTGCTGAGGAAGAAAGGACAAAGAAGGCCCTAAAGACGGCCACGAAAACCATGAGTGTAACTTACGACAACGTGTCGTTTCACTCAGCAGAAGGCGCAAAGAGGTGGGAGTTTGTATTTCAGAGAACGGCGTACCCAGAGAAGACATTGTCGTCGGAGCTGCTTGGGCTAAAGGCCATTATACAGCTCCTGGAGAAGGCGGAATTGATGAGAACCGTCTCCGACATTGGCAACCACTATCCCCTCCTGGTAAAAGAATTCATTGCCAACTTGCCTACCACATTTGGTACCCCAGATGCTCCAGAGTTTGATAAAGTATATGTTAGAGGCATCCGTTTTGACATCACCTCCGACATCATCAATGAATTCCTGGGAAGGAAGAGGGTTCGATCTGTGCCACCACCCGATCTGAGCAAAGTCCTCCGAGAAATCACCGGAGACAAAAGCAGAACATGACCATCCAAAGGGACAGTGGCAACTTCAGATCTGACTTCCAAGTACTCCATTCTCTTTCAAATTGGAGTTGCAAACTGGGCGCCCTCAACCCACGCATCATCGATCAAACCTGAGCTAGCAATCCTTATCTACCAAATAGGTACTGGATCTAAACTTGACTTTGGACAATTTGTGATTGATCATCTTGTTCACCATGCTAGATCTCTTGCTGTGAAAATTCCCATAGCCTTTCCATCCCTTATCTCTGAATTACTCGTGCATCAACACCCTGGTGTGTTGAAAACGTCGGATAAGGTGGGGAAAAGAGGAGGAGTAATTGTGGTGAGCCACAAATTGTTTGAAGCAAGGCATGCTCCTGATCTAGCCAGGCCAGAAGCCACGGCAAAGACCAGTAGAGCCACAAATGCCGTCCCTCTCACAAGGACTACCAGCAGGGATGCCGTCATGCTCAAACAAGAAATTGAAGTGCTTGATGAAGACATTGCAAACTTAAAGACGGCTCTGAAGCACCTCTCGCAGCGCCGGACTCACTGCGCCAACCTGCTGCACTCAATGTCTCATCCAGGCTCAGAAGATGATCCCACAAATGATCCAGAAGATGCTACCCAAGAAGCCTCCACAGAAGCTACAGAGACTGCAAGTTCCAACAACAGCTCTATTTGAAAAGTTTTATGAAATTCTCTGACTCTTGAACAACTAAACAACTTTTATGGTGTGTAATATTTTGTGAACACTGTATCATGCTTTCTCTCGACAACTGATCGAGAGCAAGTGTGAGTTATGTTTTGGATTTATTTTGCTTATTTCCCGGATTTGTTGCAATATTTGTTTACTTTGGCTCTTTTTGAGCCAGCAAGGGGGAGTAAGTGTTTACATTAGAAATACGCGCGCGATGATACAAGGAAGAAAGATAGAGACAACGACGACACGAAGACACAAGACGCGACGATACGCGCGACGACACTGCCGATCGACGAGACGACGAATGCGACGAAGATTGCAACGAAGAATGATGTCCTTAAAAATAGCCAAAGGGGGAGATTGTAGTTACGACGTTTTTCGAGATTGGCTAATTTTGAAGGAACTGAAGAAACATGTTACAAAGAATGTCGAAGCATCTTCTACGACTATGTCGAAGTATCTTCTACGACATCTTGTGTGACATTGTTGACGACGTCTCGGCAAGCATCCTGATCGACAGAAATCAGGAAAGTGCAGGTTTGGCAGTGCAGCAAGAAAGCGATTAGGAAAGTGCATAACGACTCCTAATCTGAAAAGAAGAAAGACGGTGATTAAGAGGAAACCCTTTAGGGTTAGTACTCATCCACGATAGCTATAAAAGCTTAGGCTACCCCCTTAGCAATCGTGTGGTTCTTTATTTGTTTCCTAGCAACAATTTGCAAGGTTCTTAGACGTGAAGGTTTGCGGGCTGAGAAATTGCAGATTGTGCTTAGGACTTTGTGTATCACATAACTATAGAGAGTTAAGTGATTGAGGGTTTACTGAAGTCGTGAGTTGAAGACTGCACGCAACCACCAAGCTTGAAGAAGACTTGAAGACGACAGAGCAAGGCGATTGCTCGAAGAGTGGAATCAAGACGTTCTTGGATTCAGGGGGAGACCCTGAGATAGATTGCACTGTAAGACGTAGCATAAAGTATAGATCTAGGAGGGATCACAGGTACTTGTATGTTCTGACGGATTACTGATAAGTGAAATCTTTCCACTAGGCTGAGAGCCCCCAGACGTAGGTGACGTTACACCGAACTAGGTAAACAATCTGCTGTGTCATTACTTATAGCTTTCTATTTACTGTCCTGCTTTATCTACGCAAAAAGTCAGACACAACGTTATAGCATTCCGTGTAACATTGTGTGTGGCATCTTGCACGACTAAGCCGATCAAAATTTCAATGTATATAGTGGGTCTTTAAGGTTTTGTGTGTTTATGTCTTTCATATGTCGTAACCCCGTGTTCAGAGTTAAGTGTAGTGTGTGTCTCACACACCACAATCAAGTCATTTAACAAGTTTCAAAACAAGTCCAAGTGCAGGTATGGGTTCGAGTGTTCTAAGAATGAAGAAGAAGAAGAAAAGAGTGAAAAAGGCAAGAAAATGGGTCTAGTCACGATCGTGACCATGGAGGCACGATCGTGGGTTGGGAAAACGCGCTAAGGCACGATCGTGCCCCATCCAGGGACGATCGTGACCTGGGAAATAAGTCGAGTCACGATCGTGCCCTCCCTAGGGACGATCGTGGCTGAAAATATTCGAATTAATTCCAACTTACCGTGGGCTCCCCCGATCTCAGTCACGGGGGAGTCACGATCGTGCCTCTGCGCGTGTAAAAGGACTTCAGACCCTTTTCTTTTTCACTTTTCGCGAACCCTAGACTTTCAGCACGCAGCCGCCGCCGTTTTTCACCGGAAAATCGCCAGAACTCGCCGTTTCTTGCCTCCAATCACCGGAACAAGGTATTTCCCTCGCTCCCTACTCCTTTTCTAGCCTATATTTGCTAGTTTCACCATTTTCCATCCACAAAAAACCACTTCCACCATAGATTCCGGCCACTTCTCGCCGGAATTTATTGACGAGACCAACTACACTACCCTAACCCACGCACTACCCACACCTCCACACAAAGCTTACCTTGTTCTTGTCCGGTGACATTTTCCGGCGACTTTGGCCGGTAACCTTAGTTGCTCACTTGCATTCTCACGCTCACTCACTCTAATGGCACCTAAGAAACCCGCAGACCAAACCGTGCTCAACTTATGAGCAAGAAGGCTCGAATCGGAGCCGGCACCTCGGGGTCACGAGCACCACCGGCCCCACAAGGTACCCGTCTACCGACCGAGACGCCCAATATGGCGTGCCTTCGATTTTTGTGCACGGGCCCGTATAGACGACGGTACGAGGCTTTTCAAGACCGGGTGGTGATGACCGGCCGGTTCTTCAACGAATTCCTATGCCGGAGCTTAGGCATTTGGGAAGAGCTTCATGAGAAGGCCATCCGGCTAGGATGGCCCGGGATGATGACTTGGAGACCCCTGGTCTTCGAGGATTTGACCCGGGAGTTCTTTGCCACCGTCGAGCCGGTGAACAAAGAGAAGACCGAGATCAGCTTCCGGGTTTGTGGGAGGAAGTGTAAGATCACGAGGGGTGACCTCAGGCTATGTTTGGCTTCTCGGAGGGAGAAGCGCCTGAGTTTGGTATGTCCAACAGTGAGATGTGGCATCACATCACACTGAACCCGTATTGGGAAAAGACCAACAAGGCGAAGGACATCCCCGAGGACCAACCAGGGATGCTCATGCTACAACGGTTCCTCGCGGGAACCTTATTCTGTAGAGAGAACGGTCAGTATGACGTTACTCTCAAGGAATTATGGATTCTGAACGCCTATCGAACTGACACGAGGGCGCCGTGGGAGCGGACTATCTGGGACCAGCTGCTCGAGATGCCGTCGAGACAACTGGGGGGCATAGGAGCGGGCTGTTTAGTCACTACGATCGTCTGGGGGCTTGTTAGTGGGGTGAACTACCCCGCAGGTCCTCCGATCTTCGAGAAGGACGCAGTGAGGGGCCAGGAGATCAGGGAGTCAACCTTCGAGGAGATCGTGAAGGAGACTTACCCTCGCTTAGAGCGGATCCGGGTGAAGATCCAGAACAGGCAACCATTGCTGACGAGGATGGCACCAGAGGACAGAGCGAGAGCCCGAGCAGCTGCAGCACGAGCAGATAGGGCCTAGGCAGGAGGAGCAGGAGCGGGAGCTGAGCAGGAGCCACAGCCTGAGCCGGAGCACGAGAGGATGCCGGGACATGATGAGGGCGATGCGCATCCAGCAGCAGGAGGACTCCGAGCGGTCCAGGTACGAGTGGGCGAGGATGCATGCCTTCCAAGGGCATGTGGACCAGACATTGTACCAGCAGCACCATGATGTGTGGGGCCTCGCTAGCTTCTACCAGTCCCGATTCCAGGAGCATCCAGCCTTCCAGGGAGCTGTGTTCCCGGCCCCCGCCGGCCCTTACGTGCACTTCAAGTATCCAGACCCGAGCGGAGCGGACCCAGGAGAAGCAGGCCCGAGCGGTGCACATGACCAGGCAGATGGAGGAGCAGGTGATTTCCTCTTCGACGACCCGACATATTGAGAGGTATCATCTGCTGTTGTTGGTTTTTAGACCTTGTTTATTGTTGAAACTTGTTGAGACTTGTTGACTTTAGAGATTTTTGTTGTATTTGTGTATTTTGGGTCGGTTTGGATGACCCTTTTATTTTGGTGATGTATGACTTTACATGTTTAGTTCATTGCATTTGACATGTTAGTTTACTTTGCTAAAAATTGATGGTTGTTTAACTTCGAGTATGTGGGGCATTTGCCCAAGTTGAGATTGTTGAGATTGTTGTGAGCATGATGAAGTGATGGCATGATAGTGTAAATGTCGAATTTGGGATAAGTGTGGAAAAGGCCATTGTGGGCCAAAGGGTATGGACACATTATAACACGTTGTGTGAGAATGCCATGCTTTCTATTTACAGTATATGCATCCTCATCAATGCTTCGTGATTATATGATTAATGGATCGACCATGTGGCCTCCGCCAAAAAGATCATAGACCAAAGGAAAAGATTCGTAGGCATTACCCGCCATCCATAGTACCCTCTCTTGCCAAAAAGCCTTGTTCATGCCTTCCAGGGGCATGTGGACCAGACATTGTACCAGCAGCACCATGATGTGTGGGGCCTCGCTAGCTTCTACCAGGAGCATCCAGCCTTCCAGGGAGCTGTGTTCCCGGCCCCCGCCGGCCCTTACGTGCACTTCAAGTATCCAGACCCGAGCGGAGCGGACCCAGGAGAAGCAGGCCCGAGCGGTGCACATGACCAGGCAGATGGAGGAGCAGGTGATTTCCTCTTCGACGACCCGACATATTGAGAGGTATCATCTGTTGTTGTTGGTTTTTAGACCTTGTTTATTGTTGAAACTTGTTGACTTTAGAGATTTTTGTTGTATTTGTGTATTTTGGGTCGGTTTGGATGACCCTTTTATTTTGGTGATGTATGACTTTACATGTTTAGTTCATTGCATTTGACATGTTAGTTTACTTTGCTAAAAATTGATGGTTGTTTGACTTCGAGTATGTGGGGCATTTGCCCAAGTTGAGATTGTTGAGATTGTTGTGAGCATGATGAAGTGATGGCATGATAGTGTAAATGTCGAATTTGGGATAAGTGTGGAAAAGGCCATTGTGGGCCAAAGGGTATGGACACATTATAACACGTTGTGTGAGAATGCCATGCTTTCTATTTACAGTATATGCATCCTCATCAATGCTTCGTGATTATATGATTAATGGATCGACCATGTGGCCTCGGCCAAAAAGATCATAGACCAAAGGAAAAGATTCGTAGGCATTACCCGCCATCCATAGTACCCTCTCTTGCCAAAAAGCCTTGTTTATGAACCATGCATGTTGAAACCTAACTCATTTGCCTAACTGTGACACGAACCCGAGTCTCCAATTGCTTAGTTGCTTCAACGAGTGGGGGGGGAGGGGGAGGGTGGGAAGGGGTAGTCAATTGTATAGGGATGAAGACGGTGACATGGGGTTTTGGGGAAATAAAAAGATAGAAGGGCCATTGGGAGAGAAAATTACTGCTAGGAAGACACCAAATGTGACACTTCGAAAACTGCTACGTTTCGGGTTTGAGGACAACAAAAAGGAAATGGAATAGTGTAAGTGAAGTACTTGGCATGCCGGAAGATCCTAAGAAGGAGAGAAAAATGCCGAAGGAAAGAAAAGCACTAGGAAAGGAAAAACCAACAAACCGAACCCGGACGAAAGTCCAAATGCAAATCGCCAAAGTGGTTGAAATTTAGCATTGTAGAGCAAACCAAAAGCAGAAGAAAGTGTCGGTGATCTAAGCAGAAAAGAAGGGAAAGGATGATTAGGGGTAAAAAGGGGTAACAAGTGATTGAAAACGAGTCTTGGGGAGAGATTGAAGTGTAATGGGGTTTGTGAGGTTGAGGCAACTTAGGAATGGAGTACCATTAATCTTCCTGAATTATCCCTCTAAAACACCCACCCGAGTCTTACCTACACTACAAGCCAAATAAGCCCTACCGTATGAATTCACTTTTGGCTATGGTCTAGAGATCATCGGGATCGGTTCGAATCATTAAGGTATGATCACCAAAGTATTGAGGAAAAGGGATTTATGTGATGCATGTTGTGTAAGGGCAAGTGTAGTTTAACATGTATGCGGAGTGAAAATGATACCCTTCGTGCACGGTGTCCTTTGCATGAGTATTTCGAGTTCACATGAATACTTGATTGTCATTATGAATTGTGCTTATGGAGTCTCAATGTGTGTGTTAGGAATAGTGTTGTCGTGAGTCTAGTAGTGTCGTGTTTTGTCGTTGTAGGATAGTGGTAAGTTGACCCGTTCGTTTCATTTATTTCGGTTCGGGGGTGTTTGCCTAAAACCCCTAGGAGATGCCGAGCTCCTCCTATTGAGTTGACTCAGGGTTCTTAACTCGGTGAATTTTGCAGTACACTTGTTGACTTATCGGGACGATAAGTGTTTAAGTGGGGTGTGTTTGTTGTGGGGTCAAAAGGTCTCGTTTCGAGACCGTTTAACCTCACAATTCGGTGCAATTGCGTCCGTTAGTGGCCGAGTAAGGCCCGGGAGTGCATATTTTATGCTTTTTGGTGTTTTGAGGTGCGTACGCAGGTTCGGGAGGAAAAAGGGCCAAAAACGAGGCACCGAGCAAAAAGTCAAAGGGCGTTGACCAAACAGCCGGGCAGAGAGCTTAAGTCACGATCGTGACTCAGCCAGTCACGATCGTTGCCCCCCTTTGAAGTATATTGCCGAATTAAATCCAACTTACAGTGGGCTCCCCCGATCTCAGTCACGGGGGAGTCACGATCGTGCCACAGGGAGGCACGATCGCCCCTCGAAAACCCACGATCGTGGCTTTACACGGGGACAGGATCGAGGAGATTCAAAATATCTTACCTACCCCAGCCACGATCATGCCTGAAGGAGTCACGATCGCCACCAAGACAAAGTCACGATCGTGCCGCGACCAAGCCACGATCGTGACCCAGACAGAGGCACGATCTTGCCCTTCTACCCACGATCGTGTCTTCCCTCAGAATCAGAAAAGTATAAAAGGGGTAGAGACACTTTTTAAAGAGGAGGAAGAAACATAGAGAGAGAAAACGTACCAAGGAGCTTTTTAGCCATATCTTCAAGTGTTCTTGAGCGTTCTTCATCTTCCTCGACACCAAAGGCATCGATAGTTCCACCGGTCTTCATCGCGCATTGAAGACACACCTTGCTCGGGATTCCAAGAGCATTTCTTATCCTTTTATCTTATGTTCTTCATGTTCTTCATGTGTATTAGTGTAACCACCATGTTGATGCTAAGCTTGAGCACCATGATTATGGGCTAAACCCCTTAGCCATGGGTGCTAGACAATATATAATGTGAATGTAACGTTTAATGAGATTAGCGATTTATTGATGAACAAATGTGTTGTGTGGATTGTTGTTTGAATGCATGTGTTGTTTAAGTGACGTTTTACAATATATGATTGAGGTGTTCTATCTGATACCGAAAGGGAAGGATTAGAACCCGGACTTAGCAACCACCGAGGGTTGAAGGCTCAAGACCGTGTCTTGGCACCTTCTATTAACCCTTAGCCGTTTATTGTCGATTGTATGCAATCTCGAGTTCTCTCAATACCGAAAGGGCACGGGAACACTCGGGATTAGGCCAACCTCATTACCGAAAGGCGAGGTCGGTATCTAAGACATAGGCTCGACCAACCGTGTAATCAATAGCTTGCTTATCTCTTGAACTTATTCACTTGATGATTGTTTAGCATCCTAGGCGTTTGAATCATACGTTATCATTACCACGCACTAGTATCATTGTCATAATTGCAAACACTTTTATTAACTCGTCGTAAACCCCATATTAATCTCTGTGGACCGACTCGGTATCTTACCGGATCATATAAATATTATTACTTGCGACCCGTGTGCACTTGCACGTGGAAACCATTGTGCGACGTTATCACGTCACATTTTGGCCCAACAGGTACTGTAAGGAAAAGAGGTGTCCCTGGTGTCGATGGGTTGATCGGGTTAAACATAATGTGCTGGGAGAATTTGAATTTCGCGAGGCGCATATTGATTGCAGGGTTGATCGAGAAAGCTGGTTTAAAGCGGTATGCATTAAGATCACGGGGTTTCTCCATCCGTATGAGTTGGAGGCCGTGGCTCTGCATGAAGCTAACTGGTTCGAGTCGATTGGTCTCCGGAGTTATCATGGATGCCTGTGTAAAGCATTTTGCTGCAAGATCACGGGATTTCTCCATCCGTATGAGTTGGAGGCCGTGGCTATACGTGATGCTAAACAGGTCGAGCTGCACAACTTTAGAGGAATCATTAGCGAACGGTGTTGCATACTACCCACTATTGGAACATGTGTTTTTTGCTTTAATTGTAATCAAATGGCTCACGAATTGACCATGTTTGCTTTAACTAACAGTAGCTGTGATTATGGTGAGGGGTATGTCCCACCAACTATAATTTCAACTGTCCGGCTTGATGCCGGGTTAGTTGCTATTTAATTAATAAAATTCGCTTTTACCTTCAAAAAAAAATAGCTTATTTATAAAAAAGAATTAATAACTTTATAGTTAATTAATAGCTTATTTAAAAATATTAATTATCATTCCTTAAAAAAATATTAATTACCATTACCACGCTACCTTATATAGTTAATTTAACAAAATAAGACTTTTTGTTTTAAATGAAAAAAAGAAACAAAAAGTCAAAATCCCTAATTTCTTTTTCTCTCACACTCATCTTTCTCTTCCGTCTCTTCTTCTTTCTCTCACCATTCTCTTTCTCATCGCCTCCAATCCACGCCAGACGCCCGATAGGCGCCGGCCTTGCCAACTCCAGTCTCCTCCTCGTGTCCCGCCTCTCCTCGCGTCCCGCCTCTCCGCACGTCCCGCCTCTCCTCGCTCCATCCTCTCCTCGCGTCCGACCTCTCCAATTGACGTCGGCAAGCTGCTCCTGTGAGTTCTTATGCCTCATCCTCCTTCGGAAAAGCTCGATCAGGCACCGATTATTTCTCAGGTTAGTTTTTTCGAATCAATAATTTTTGTGTTCTAATTTTTGAATTTGTTAAATTGTTTAGTTTTCTGGATAATTATTCTTACTCTGATTTGGGTATAGATTTTGGTTTTAAGAAATTGAATAAACAAATGAGTTTTAATGTTTACATACTGCTACAGCGAGTCTCCAAATTTGGAGACTTCCTGTAGAAGTTTCCATATATTTGCATATGCATATTCATATATGGAGACTGCATTGGAGGAGAAAATATGCATTTGTGTCCTTTTTTTGCATATATGGAGACTCCTTTGGAGATGACCTAAGTGACCTCAAACGAAAGTTCTTAAAATAAGTATAATAATTTGTAAAAGAACTCCAACTAAATATAATAAGTTGTAATTAACCCTTTCTTTTATTTATCTTACCATGAGAAGTGTCAATCAAGTCCAATAACATATTTTCATATTGTTTGTCATAATTATTAAATCCATCATGCTTTCTTATCTAATGACTATTATTCTTGTCTGGCGGCTTCTTGTCCACTTCCTTATTTCCATCGCCTTTTATATCACGGCTAACTTCTCAACCTTGATCATGGTTTATATTGTGATCGTTTTCATGATCATCGAGTTATATATCGTCATCTCTGTCTTTAATTAAAACATGATTACATGTCATATTCTTCTCAACGATCTTGTTTTGTCCATTTACGATAAATGTGAGTTTGACCTTTGCCTCCGGCCACACTTGATAAATATGGAGAATAATTAACGATACCAAAATTTGATGCAGTATCAAAAGTTTCATTTATAACACTTATACTTTTTACTTGTATCAATGGTGGATCCCCACTTGGATTTTGCCAAATTTGTTTCACTTGACAGCATGTGATTATTATAATTTGTATTTTGACTTTTATCTTCAACTTCTGAAAAGTTTTTTTAACATCAAGTAGCACCTTCGTAACTTCATTAATAGATATTGAAAACATGTTGTATGTCTTTACTTCCAGTTGTGGGTTCTTCTCTTATGTCGAGTTAGAATGAGAGCAAGAAGATTTCATATCCCCCATTCGACTCATCTCCTCCACGTCATTTACCATTTCAACATTATCGCTTGTGTACTTGATGATTGTAAATAGTTTTGGGACCTTATAGGAATTGTCAATTGTTTATGCATGAGCATCCCTGTCGGAATCCTTTGCATTGGTAGCATAATTTATAGGCTCATCCATCTACTTATGAGCATCTTCAAAATCTATATTGATAACTTTATGTATCTCCTTCAAAACCTTGCTTTTCAGAGCATGCAATACTTTGTGTCTCCTTGCACTCAACCAATTGTTTCTCACAATGTTCGAAATTTACTTTTGCAACTACATATCTCTCAATATCAACTTTAGTATCTTCTTTAATACGTTCTTGAACTTTTTCCTTATTATTGACGTGTGAGAAAATTGGTTTGTCTTTCTTAATAGTGTGATTGGAATGCAGTGAATATGATCGTGGGAGTATACAAGCTTGTTATTCCCCTATTAAAACATATATAAATACTCATCATCCTTGTAGACTAAATTTGATTTGTTTACATCCCTAATTTTGAAAAGAAAAGGCAACGGTCACTAATATTAACCAAAAATTAAAAAAATTAATCGATCTCATGAATTCAAAATAACAAAAATGTGCTTTTATGTAAGAATACATATAATGATTTCTGAATTAAAGAGCAAAAACTATTATTTCTTACCACTTTTTATAATTGAATAAAATTAATGAAAAATAACTATTTTATGAGAAGTATAAACACTTTAGGCTAATTTCATGTAAGTACTTCAACTTTGACTCATTTCGAAATCAATACCCCAAGTAAAAAAGTTCTTTTGGCGATAGCCCAAGTTTAATTAGTTGCAGATAAGATACTAAAGAGTTAAATCTAACAGAAGTAGTATGCAAAAAGACCAAAACACCCCTCGATATTATGATTTGAATCTAACAGAAGTGTATTATATGAAAGCCTTTCATATAACTGAAAACATGAAAGCCTTTCATATAACTGAAAACCTATCCAAACAATGAAGAACTACATTCGAACAGGTTTTCTTAGACACATTTCAGGAAATTCAAATGTATCAACTCATAAACAATTCAGATCAAGGTTATTCCAAAATATGAAAACCTTTCATATTTTGTAACTGAAAACCTAAACGCCTTTCATATAACTGAAAACCCTCGTTACACCAGGGGACCCCTCGTCACACCACTTCCCCGAGGGGTATTAGTGTTTTCCTATAGAAAAATACTCGAAACCCTCGTTACACCAGGTGTCCCCTCGTCACACCACTTCCCCAACGGGTATTAATGTTTCCTATAGAAAAATACTCGAAATCCTTGTTACACCAGGGGACTCCTCGTTACACCACTCCCCCGACGGGTATTAGTGTTTTCCTATAGAAAAATACCCGAAGCCCTTGATACACTAGGGGAACTCTCGTTACACCACTCCCCCAACGGTTATTAGTGTTTTCCTATAGAAAAATATTTGAAACTCTCGTTACACTAGGGGACCCCACGTCACACCATTCAATTTCATGAATTGTGTCTCAGAAAACCTGTTCGAATGTAGTTCTTCATTCTTTTGACATGTTTTCAGTTATATGAAAGGCGTTCAGGTTTTCAGTTACAAAATATGAAAAGTTTTCATATTTTAAAAAAACCTTGATCTAAATTTCTTATGAGTTGATACATTTGAATTTAATGAAATGTATCTCAGAAAACATGTTCGAATGTAGTCTTCATTGTTTGGACAGGTTTTCAATTATATAAAAGGCTTTCAGGTTTTCAGTCATATGAAATGCTTTCAGATTTTCAGTCATATGAAATGCTTTCAGATTTTTATTGTTTCCAATTTCTCATATGAAATTCATGATTGACTCCTTCAAATAAATGAAAATGACGGTGATTTTCATTCGAAGTAGATATTCCACATCCAAATCCCTCAATCTCTCTTTCCCAATCAAAGTTGCGAAGCAATTCTCTTCACATTCTCGCCTCCGAAATTCTCAGAATTCGAGCCCTTCTCTTGCCGATTCACAGTTTCGAGCCCTCGTCGCTGTCGATCGAGATGTTGGGGTCGGATCTTCAGTTCTGGAGGAGCCGTGGCGAGAATTGGTTCTATGATTCGGCGGAGGCTCGCCGGAGCCGCGGCGGATAGGATGAAGGACGGAGGAGATAAGGGAGGAGACCGAGGATTGGAGGGAGGAGAGGGAGTGCTCAGCGTGTTTGAGAGAGAAGAGCTGGGAGAGAAGCTCAAATTTGTGATATGCTGATTTTACCTATATACCCTTATGGGTAGTATTTGATTTTTGTTGTTGTAATAATGGGGTAAATAATGGAAACCATTGATGAGATTGCATCCAACGGATGACACTGGTCCCTTTGTACCTATTTAAAACATGATTTCTAGCAGATTGCATCCCGTTGGTTTCATAAGATTTCCTACTTATTTGGTGAACTTTTAAGTGGTAATTACATATCAGTACACCCGTCGAAACTTCATTCCAGGATTGGTACCCCAAGTTTGATTTTTTTTCTCAATTCCCCAAGTTTTAAAAGTTAACACTTAAGTTCAATTATGTTAGATTTAACATCTATATTTTTTAATGACCAAAATGTCACTCGATATATAAATTTCAAATTGTATGATTATTTGATAAATTATGAAATGACAAGTTTACCCCTAATTAAATAACCAATTAAACCAAAAGATTGAGGGCAAACTTGTCTTTTCAATTTAACAAATAAAAGAACTAAAATATCCTATATAATGACCAATTTTCCCTCACTCATCCACTCATCTCCTTCCTCTCAACACTTTGTCTATCCTCTCAGCTTCTACTCCAAAACTAGAGAACAGATAACCAGCTCCATCGTCGCCTAGCCCTCCTCCGGTCGCCGCCGAAACCACCGTCCCTTTCTTCGATGGCGGAATCATGAACACGACCTCTCAACTCTCTCTCATCTCAACCTCCGCTCGTCCTTGTCCAAGAACCTCAAAACGTGGAATCGCATGGAAGCACGAAGCCTCCTCCGGCTTGTTCTCCGGCGCCGGCATTCACTCGGGATCGGGACCGACGTTTATGGTTCAGTCCCTTCTCTACCATGAATCGATTCGTGGACTTGGAGAATCTCCAGATCTGCCTCAAACTCGTCGTCGTTGGGGTTAAGGCGGAGGAGGAGCCGCTGATTCTGGTTCTGGGAGATCGACGACGGAGATGGCTTCCCGAGGCTTACCTTTGGGTGCCCTAGCGGTCGCCCTACGGGCTGTTCTGGTACAGCTTCGAGGTCGTGATCGAGCAGTGTGGTGGAGTCTCCATTTTCAAATCTTGAATTGAACCTAAATTTGGGTTCCAAAGACGATGACGAGAGTATGAGTGGTTTGGATGTGGGTTTTGGTCTCTGTATTGATTGATTTGATTTAAACTGATTTTTTCTATTTCAAGCAATTTTATCAGAGAGTTTTGGTGATGATTTGGTTACTGAGTGATGGAAGGATGTGTTTGAGTGCACAATCCATGTGGATATGGAGGAAGTTACAGTGAGAGGGGAGGGAGTTATGTTGGGTATGGAAGGAGTTATAGTGAGAGAGAAAGGAGTTATGTTGGGTTTCTTTCTTGAGTTTGAGAGACAGAGAACGAAGGAGAGAGAAAGAGTTAGTGACAGTGGAGAGAGAATGATGGTGGAGAGAGAGGAATATAAAAAGGATAATTTAGTCATTTTTCATGAGATTTTATATACATATTTAATTTGTTAATTAAATTGACTAACATACCCCTCCACTACGAACTTAGGTTATTGTTGAAGAGAGGGTAAAATAGTATTTTCACATTCAATGATAATTATAAATTCATAACTTACACATCAAGAGTATTTTTTGACTTTTTACAAACCACATCAGTTAAATCTAATAGAATTGAACTTAAATGTCACGTAACGAAACTTGGGGACCAAGAAAAAAGTTTCAAACTTAAAATACCAATCTTGAAATGAGGTTTCGACGGATGTACTGATTTGTAATTACCCCAACTTTTAATTCGCAAGCCTTTGGGCCTTCCATTAAGTTGGAAGTCGGCCCAATACATGGTGGCTTTATACATGTTAAGTTAATAGATTAGACCAAGATGTATAGAGAATAATGATTAATTGTATTATTTATATTTAAATTTAATTAAGCGGAATGTTTATATAAATATTGAAAAATATGAGACCATACTTTTTTCCTTAAAAAATACGGAGACTTGAGCTCATAAACACGTACGGGTTTCAGCTAAATTGGCATAGAAAATTGCAAAACTATAAAAGAAATATACGTTTCTAAATAGTATTACGAAAAAAATTTATTTTACATTGCTCACTTAATAAATGAATGATGAAATGAATAACAATGGAAAATAAAAAATCAAATTATACTATATTACTTTTCTAGAATTGAGACCAGTGTCTTTTAAACAAAAAATAAAATAATGACAAATCGAAAAGTTATGATATGTCATATAAATGAAAACTTTGTCTTATTTGAGGCTTCAGTTATAGACAGTCATGAGAATTGACTGGGTTTTAGGAAATTCAAAATTCTATGTTCATATTAATATTGGTAGATCACATTTACCATCATAGAAACGAGGGAAAATTTTAGATAACTCCTCTTAATTACACGCGAGTCTCAAATGAATTACTTTAAGTACAAAATCAATCTGAGAGGTGTTAATTAGTATCAAAAAGTCTACTTTAACCTTTTCTGTTAACTTTTTTAATATTTATAAAAATTAGTAAAAATGAAAAAAACTATGTTTAAAAATAAATTTTATTTAGAAACAATAACTTTAAAAAAATTATTTTTACTATTAACAGAATTTTATTTATTTTATTCATTATTTCAAACAAAACTTAACATAATTTTTTTAAGCGAGACTTTTTAATACTTATTGCACCTCTCCAGAAATTTTCTTTAAAAACAAACAATACTCAAACACATAGAGAGGCATCGTAGATTCTGGATCCTTCCATTAGAGTAAAATATATCAAGAAATCTGTACCGTCCAATTTGGTGGTCTTTAAATGAAGTTGGTTTAGCCGAGTGTACAGACCTTGCTTCTCTCTGGCATTTGCGTGGGTGGTGGCTCCAAGAACCAATCTTTCCTTGTTTTGGGAGAGCAGCGAAAAAGAGTGACAACAGTAAGTAGTACCACATTCTGGGAGTGTCGAAGACGGCCTCGCAGGATGATCTCAAGAAGGCCTAGAGGAAAGCGGCCATTCAAAACCATCCCCACAAACCTTGTTTCTAAGTATTGCCACTGTGTTGGGTATTAGTTGAGTCAATTTGATGTTTGGCAGTTAGAGAACTATTTGAGGTTTTCCTTAGCTGTACAGACCTTGATTGTCTATTGCGTTGATGACTAATTGCTTATGTGGAATGTGTTGTTCAATTTTTACCTAGTGGTTTTGTTTAAACCTTGTTTGGATTGCAGTTTAAGGAGTTGGCCCAATTGCTTATGAGGTATTGAGTGATCCTGAGAAGCGTGAGATATATTTGACATATTTCAATCCTTCTTTTGGTGGTATGAGTGATTCACTGCTATTTTTCTTGAATTCAGTGTACTGAAAATAATTTACAAAATTTGGCTTGTGTTTTGAGCTAGGCGGTGGAAGCAGCAGAGGACGAAGGCAGAGGAGGGGTGAAGATGTGATCCACCCACTCAAAGTTTCTTTGGAAGATCTCTATAACGGGACATCCAAGAAGCTTTCTCTCTCTCGCCATGTTCTCTGCTCAAAGTGCAAAGGGTGAGTGAGTGAGTTGGTAATAAGCTGGAATTTGGTTTTGGTGTCATTCGTCATCTATTGCCACTAATGTTCCTTAAAAATGCAGGAAAGGTTCCAAGTCTGGTGATCTTGATCCATCTATGATCCAGCAGATGCAGCATCCTTGCAATGAGTGCAGGGGCACCGGGGAGACCATCAACGACAAGGATCGTTGCACACAGTGCAAAGGCGACAAGGTTGTCCAAGAGAAGAAGGTTTTGGAAGTCCATGTTGAAAGGGCATGCAGAACGGGCAGAGGATTACATTCCCAGGAGAAGCTGATCGTGTTTGTCCTACAGCAGAAAGAGCACCCTAAGTTTAAGCGCAAGGGAGATGACATATTTGTGGAGCATACGTTGTCCCTCACAGAGGCGCTTTGTGGTTTCCAATTTATTCTCACTCATTTGGGTGGCAGGCAGCTTCTCATCAAGTCCTGACCCGGGGAAGTCGTCAAACCAGGTAATTAATAATGGATTCATCCAATGTTGAGCCTTGATACGTTAGTGAACATAATTAATTGATTGATGGATTGATCGTTTTGAATATACAGACCAGTTCAAGGCGGTGAATGATGAGGGTATGCCAATATACCAGAGACAGTTCATGAGGGGCAAACTATACACACGCTTCAGTGTGGAGTTCCCCGAGTCGTTGAACCCTGATCAATGCAAGGCTCTTGAAAAGGTGCTGCCTTTGAGAATGTATGATGTGAACATAGAGGAGGAGATGAGCAGGAAGCAACAAGCGCAGGCTGCCCAAGGGGCTTACGACGAGGACGATGACATTATTGGTGGCGGTGCTCAGAGAGTGCAATGCGCTCAGCAATGATCAACACGCAGATAAGACTAGTTGTTCGTGTTTATATAAAGCTTTTTGTTCTTGTCTTACTTTATAATCTTTATGTTTCACAATAAGTAATGTGAAGCGCTTTTTATATGTACTGCCTGATTAAAAAATTATCAATCAATGAACAAGAAGGTGGCCAACATCTTCAGAGAAGTTTGTTGGATGGGGACATGGTAATAATTAAGAGATTTCTTGTGCTACAAGTCTCCTATCCATTTTGACTCTTAATATAAAAAAAGAACAGATCAACTGGCTGATGTGATGAATGAAACAAAAGATGAGCAGCGTCTTGGCCTCCACCATGTTGGTGGCTCTAGTCTTGTTCACCATGATCAGCGTCATCGCTACTGCTTGCTATCTCTGCAACAGCGCGCCTTCGCCCCCGCTTCCACGCGCCACACCCATCGGGGACCCTCATCCCCGACAGCTGGGCCTTGATGAATCCGCTCTTCTCAGGTACCCCAAACTGCTTTACTCGAACGCCAAGACCAAGGAAAGCGCTACCTGCTGTTCCATATGCTTGGCTGATTACAAAGACGATGACACAGTTCGTTTGTTGCCCGATTGCGATCACATCTTCCACCAAAACTGCGTCGATCCATGGTTGCTCCTCCACTCCTCTTGTCCCTTGTGCCGCAACCCCCTAACCGAGGTGGTCCTCAACTCGTAGGAGATTTATCAGTAATGTATTTTGATTGTTTCATTTCATGTATTGTTTTATTTTTAAATGGAAATAGTAATCAAAGTGAAATTCTAATCTAGATTTGCTATTACATGGTATTAACTTTTTTCCCAATATAATAGAGAGATTTTATACCCTTGGACGGCAAGAAAATTAATTCAAAAGGCATTTATGTAGAATGATTTCATATGAAAAAGACCCAACAATCATGTTCAAAGTCAACAATTTCTGTAATCTAAAATTTATATGAACCAAAAAAAGGATTGAACAAGGCAAATGAATAGAGCCCATCCAAAGGTCAACGAGGCCACAGAGCTGTGTTGTGCAGTTATAGGAGCCTCACCTCCATCTCGTGGCTCCGGCGATGGATCTGTCGTTCTCGGCGGTTGCGAACAATTCGTGTCCCCTGAAGAAGGCGGTGGCGGAGAAGAGGGAAATGGGTGATTTCGATTATTGTGGACAACAACAGAGAGTCTCTGGCCGAGGTCACAGTAATTTGAAACATTGCAGATGTAATAAAACACACCCACTTGGCTCAACAAAACAATGGCAGGACCGTAATTATAGATCTCCAACGGGTTGTCGGACGTGCACCTACTGTACTCCTCCCAAGAAACTTGCACCACATTGTAATACCCACTATCGAAATCGAACACTACACAAACATAGCATAAAAAAGATGAATACAAAATTTCATTACAAGCTACAACAATGACATAAAAGATGGAGGAAGGTGTGATTTAATTTTATTACACAGAGAATCGCCGATTTGGAACAAGTGTAGGGAGGACCAGATGCGGTAGAAGTTGGGGAAGGGAGGGATGGCCCAGCGGGAGTCACCAACCGTGCGTCGCAAGGCAGCCGAGGCGTCGCCCAAGGACCCGACAACGGCTACTACTGCTACTGCCATTGTTACGGCGAGACGAGGTCTCTGTTGTGCCATTGGGATTTGGGGGAGTAGGGATTGTCGTGATGAAGGTCAAGATTGATGTGCTTAATTTTGTATTTATGATTATGTAACTCTTGGGTCCATACTAAGAAATGAAAGATTTTTTCTAGTAATTACTCCGATTGTACAAAACTTGTGAACCGAATGGACTGCCAACTGCAATAATTAATTTTTACTGCACATTTCCACATAGTTTTCATATTCAGTGATATCCAAACTATGTTTTCGGGAAAAAACTAGAAAACTAAGATACTCTCTCCTTAGGATTTTATTTCTAAAATAATTGTTTCTAATGCCTGTTTTTAATATTATTGTCAATGTCTTGGTTTTCAACCTCAATTGAAGACCTTTTGACGGTGTTAGGAGCTCCTTCACCTCCATTTCACCATCAAGGAAGCTATGGAGTAGAGGTGTGAAGAAGTTGAAGCCAAGATTTATGAGATTTTACCATTATTGGTCTTGAATTTTGTATTTCTTCATTCTATTTTGAAATTCTATTGTTTTCTTATACTATTGATATTTGAAAACCTCATGGTTATGGGATAAACCATCATAATCATGAGTGCTAGTGTAAAACTCATATATTATATTTATCGTCCTATTATTCAAGAAGTGTGTGTCATTCTTGGTATTTTCTTATTTTTAATTGTTTTCTTGATTGACCAAACAAGAGTATTTGATTGAATGTTGCTTGAGAGGGAATTTTGCACAAGATTTGGGGAAAACCTATAAACTAAGGTTTGACTAACTACCATTTTAGGTTTCTATTTGTAAGATAGATGTTTTCAATGCCTTCTCAAAGATTGTCGATGCCTAGCGGTAAGACAATATTACCAAGAGGCGGGATTGACGGTTTATGATTTAGGATAACAATTAGCACGTTTTGTTAGGTTTTATCAAACTAATTTGAATTTGGGTTTGAAATTAGCTCATGTGGTTTTCCTACTTTCCCAGGTTCTTCCCCTTTTAGTTGTGTTTTAATTTCAATAAAACCCCCAAAATTGAACATTTTACCAAAAACACAAATTAGCTAGGTAATCGACCCCATTTCGGTCAATATGGAAATCGACTTGGGATACTTCGTGTTTTATTACTTATACGAACGTGTACATTTGCGTACGAAGTCGAGTGCCAAGAGTAGTGCACTCACAAGACCCAACACTTTCCCTTGATGATGAAGTCCACAAAGTCTCAAATTCAATAAGGTCTGAAGTATATAATATCACTGTGTGTACATTTCCTCTTATTATTCATAGCCAAACTCCCATTACAGAAATTGTACTAATTGAACTACAAATAAGCCACTTATAAGAGAAATTCCAACCCACAATTCTTAAATCCAAAAATTATTATTCAAAGTATCACCTTATTCAATTCTAACTCAAGTCTCCAAAAATTAAGGTTTAAAATGTGTACACCAATACAATTTTTCAATATTTAATTAACAATAGAATGATTTTAAATATTTTATTTTATTCATTTATCATAATTATAATGTTGAATAAATTATTTTAATTGTTAAATAAATTATTTTTAAATAGTTAAATAAATAAATAAATTATCATTCGTTTTATATTATAAAATATTCAATTCAATTATTTATTACCAAAAGTAAATATTGTATCATGATAAATTAAAATTTGAGAAATAAACTGGCTGTTAAAATTTGATTGGCTGATGAAACAACATATTGGAATCATTGAAACAGAGAAGAGCCTCCAGTGAAAGCTCGTCCAATCTAGAACCACATCATTGAAGACCTCGATCTCGGTCCTCTACTGGCAACGGCTCCGTGAATCAGAAAGACCTTCCACAACTCGTTTCGGAATTGAGTTATTATCTTTTTATTATACTCATTATTCATACCAGAAACAAATTGACTGTGAAGAGAATGCATGAAAGTCTTCAATAAAATCAAGTCAAGTTATATGCACTCATTAGGAATTAAGTATATAAACAAGAATTTATTTACAAATTGACATACGAAACACAACAGAAATAGTATTGTAAGAGAAAAAAGAGATGATTTTGTAATCCATATTCTATGGATACAAAAGTTCAAAAGCAAAAAATTACCTTGTAGCTTTTGTTTCTATATTTGTTTCTGTTTCTGGTGTTGAACATTGAGCCAATGGCTGCAAGAACTGGGTGTAATGGAATTCAATTTGTAGCCGGTGATGAATTGGCGTCGATGCCCTCAAACCCTTGTTGATATCGGCTTGCAATTCCCTTATCGGAATTGCAGCTAAGAAGCTCTTGATGTACTCCTTGCACGACTCCTTCCCTCTGCAACTCACCCCTTCTTTCCCATTGTTATCTGAATCACTAACGCTAGGTTCTCGAGCTCCTTTCGCTGAACCTTCCTTGGACGCACCATCTATTTCAGTCTTATCTTCCTCTTTGGATTTCTCTTTGGCTGTGGTTGCTTTTCGATCAGATTTCTGTTTGGACGCTTTTCTCTCATTTGGTGGTAATCGATGGATCGTCGTGTCTTTGTCGAATTTCAAAACATAGGCCTGGTTGCATCCTTCGAACAACCTCTCTCCCAAAGTGTCAATAATGTAGTAAGCTTCCTTGTCAACTTTCAGCACAAAGAAATGGTCATTCCAACTTATAATGTATACAGAAGGAGCACCATTGCTTATTGAGTCTACACTGCTGATCTCATCCCAGATGTCATCAAATGACATAACACCTTCGAGGAAATCGAAACCAGTATGACCTTCAAGTCCTTCCGGGTGGAAGAACCCAACAAAGGACTTCTCTGGGATCACGGATAGAGGGCGGATTTTGGCTTGGAGGATTGTCTCGAGATCAAAGTGTTTGTCAGGGAAACGCTCCTTGTAGGTTTCTTTGTCACATAAGTTCCTCCACTCTAATGATCCATCTGTTATTAGGTTGTCGAATTCAGACTTGATGGGAATTTCATGATTGTTGCAAAGCAACCAGTGGGCAATAACGGAAACCAGGGCTGTGCACGCGCTCTCTCCAGCAGCTCGTTCGCTCCTTTGATCAATTGAAGCATGGAAGACTTGTGTGTGAAGCTTCATGTGTCCATCGCGGCTAGTGACTTCCTTCTGCTCCCAGCTTCCTACAGCAAAACTGTCATCCCCAAATTCAGAGATGGAAGATCTACCGGTGGTTGATTCTTCTTCTGATTTTTGCCACTGCCAGACCATTTACCATAATTTGAATTGAGAAACGCAATTAACTAAACACACAAAAAAACAGAATATGGTTGGATATGAATATTTTTACCCCATAACCAGATTCATCAGACGAGCTGATCTGTCTACGGTACAAATCAATGTTATCTCCGCCCCCCTTTCCATTTTCCTTTTTAAGAAGCGGCTCTCCTTTTGCTTTCGGGGATCTAAACCCAAGTTTCCTCTTCCTCCAAGATAAAATTTTGTTTTTGGAAATCTGCTGCAAGGATTGCTTACAGACTGAATCCTCGGGATGTAAGCACCCAACATCGGACTTACTGTTGCTACAACGAACCAAGGCTTCATCTTCTTTACTGATTGTTGTACTCGAGTACACTAATCCTTCAACATATTTTGCATCGTCCAATGTTTCATAACTGAGCGGTTGCTGAACAATAGAGGCCTCCTGACCCTCGGATTCTCTTTCTGCGTCTTCATCAAGTGAATGTGTGTCAACTGCATGAGTACACTCAGCGTCACCACCTCTGGACGAGGACCTACTATTGATGCTCTCTTCTTCACGGTACGCTTTCTTGGCTTTTCGAGCTGCCACGTAATCTCTGAAAATCTTCACTTTCCTCAGACCTGCTTCTAGAACAGAAAGTTCTTTCTTTCTTACCGAGACTGAATAACAAGGTGACAGTGGAAAAAGCATCATTGATCTATGCATCGTCTCTGAAGAGTAGCGAGCAGTTCCTAATTCCAATATGCTGAGAGACAACTGCATTAAAGATAAAATTGCGGTCAGCGATGGATGATTATAGAAGACATAAAACAATACAAAACTTAATCACATCAGAAGGCACTCACGCAAAGTAAAGGTCTACACTCAATAGTGCCAGCAGCAAAGATTATATACACTCTCACACAAAGTAAACAGGTTACATCACAAAACTACACTCTCTACAGCAAGCAAAGATTATACTAGTATTCTATCTCATGATAGAGCTCAGTTCATTATGTATACCATTTAATACATGACTAAATCTTTGAGCACGATTAGGCACGCCTACGGAAGTAAGAGTACAAAAACTTATATGATTTTCTCACTAAGATTCATAAGTAGCAAGTTGCTCCCTACTTTTGAAATTGAAACTCACTCAATGCCCATACTTGTATATTTACCCAGACCAGAAAGCAACTCATCTACAATTGATCTAATAACAACTCTTTCATTAAAGATTCAGCGAATTCACCAACAACAGAGAGAATAAAACAAAACTTTAGGAAATCACTAACCTTTCATTCCATACACTCAATCATTTCCAAAAGGAGTGTCTTATTTGACTTTTTGTAAGCATTAAGGATTATGGGTGGAGTTTGGATTCTGTCTGATAACCCAGGAAATACAATTAAATTACAAACTCCTCAATGCAGAACAGAAAAAGAATGAGTCTAAGAAATCACCCTTATCCTTTTGGGCTTTCCATATATCTGAAACCGTGAATCTCGCATAGCCAATCCTTCAACTCGCCCCACCATAATCTTCGCTTCTATCTTCCTCACCACCATTTATCGATCTACTTTTTAACGGTTCCCACAACAAAATGGAGATTTTGGGATTGTGCCGTTTATGTTTTGATTTATTTTCCACGCCTCAAGTCCCTAACTTACTCATCATCATAAGAAACAACGTTTATATTTCCAAATGTGAATAACTTTGAGTAGTTTTTTGCTTTTTTATATTATCTTGAAATTTTTTCCTTATGCTTATTTTATTTTATACTTCTTACACATTTCTCTTTAATTAATATTTTTGTAATCAACTGCGAATAGCTCCTTTTTTTCAGGACTCAATTTTTAGAAAAATATATATACATATATAGGAGATATCAACTACAAACCAATTAAAAATGTCAAAACGTACGAATTGTATAACATGCAGTGCAATATTGTATAACATGTTGGACCTTGCCACGTGTCGCAATCTGAAATAGCACGCATCTCAAATCCGACGGTTATACATGGTTTGGACGTTTTATATAGGTTTGTAGCCGCGCGAGACTACACATCTGTGCTACTTCTGTGCTACTTGAGAGATAATTCTAACATTTTTCATGCAAATATTCCGGGATGGCCGTATATATTACAACGAGTTTGTTGCCATGATGCAGAAAGGAAGCGTGTCAGGAGGCGTTGGGAAGAAAGGCTTGCAACATAGTTTTAGCATCAACTTTAGAGATGCTGTAAGAGTTTAGGTTTCATTTTGTGAGGGACCAAAATGGTATAGTAAGGAGATCAAGTGGGTTTTTTAATGTGGAAGTTTGCAGATTAAGTTTCAATGTTTTCTTCTGCAGAATGAAACAACGTTTATTGTGCTGTTTGGAGGGACTCTGTGTTATTCCTTAATTCATTCAAATGTGTTTGGATTGTTCTTTTCTCTCTAAGGAGGCTACAATGTAATTTCAACTATAACTATAAGAGTTCCATGAGAGAGATTAAGATCTTGATACTTATTTTCAATATCTCAATTATGTTTTGATGATCATTCTCTTGCTTATAAGTTAGTTATAACTCCTGTTTTTAAATAGACTTATCGCTTCATTTATTTGTATTTGCACATGAAATTTTTATCACAAATTTATTAAAACCACAAGAAAAATGAGATATTGAATTCCTGATTTATTAAATAATTCAATCATAATCAATTGTGATATTTTCGACTTGATAATCATTTTGAACATATTAAATTATCAAACTTTATATAATAAATATAAGGGATGATTTTAGAAAACTACAGCCCATCTGACTCACATAACTAGTTTTTTGTTTGTGTTAGTCAATACCGTTAAATTTCAGTACAAAATGATTAAATTACCCTAAATATATCATTCAAAATTTTAAATTCACGTCGAAATTAGTTGAGAAAAGTGTGCGAGTAATTGTACTTTTATAACATTATCTCAAGTCCATCCATGATCATTTGGACACTTAGAGACTGATGCATCTGTTACTCAATGTACTTCCATGTCTATGATAGAAAACAACACTCACTTGCCACTTCTATTTGTGTCACAGATCAACAGGCTGTTCCAACTTCCAATCCAATCATTGAGTGAAAAAAGGAACTTGGAGGACACGCGGCGGCTTCGTATATGTCTGTCATTTATGACTAAACACTGTTACCAGACGTTACGATCAAAACGTTAGCCGTAGAAAATACGATACGATTACAAAAACAAAGTTCGTTAATTACCAAAAATAAAAGCCCTATTTCCACTCTCTCCACCCAACTTTCTTTCTCTAGCCTAAAATTCGAGCTTCACCGGAGCCACCACCACTCATGGCGGCGGCGCGTGAGGAGCGCCATCACGATCCCGCCGGTGGGAAGTTCCGGAAGCGGAGGCCTAAGGCTTCGACGCCGTACGACCGCCCCGCCGGCGGGTGGTTATCTAAGCTGGCCGATCCCGCCCACCGCCTCATTTCCGCCGGAGCTCACCGCCTCTTCTCCTCCGCCTTCCGCAACGGCCTCTTGCCCCCACCGTCGCCAGGTTCTTTTTTCCTCTATAGAGAGCTTTAATTTATTTATATCATTGGAGCATGATGTTGGAAATGGTTTGCTTGATTGGAATTTTAGGGCTTTTGAAGGAAAAAAAGCTTCCTCTTGATTGTGGAAATGGTTTTTTTCTTTGCATTTGAAAATGTAACTTCATTTCTTGATCTGCTGGGGCTTTGGGGTTTATTATGTTTGAAACGATAATCATGCTTTTGGTTCATTATTTTGCATTGTAATATACTGCAAAGATTGCTACATAAGTAGGTTTATGTATAATTTTTTAAACACCTGGGCAAAAGAATGTGTTTTAGATCTATGTGAAGCCTTGCATATGTGAAATTAATCTGATTCCCTTTATTCCTTACTGACATGCGTGCTTGTTATGCTGTAAATGTGTTGTTCCCTCTAAATCATGCACATTAGTTTGTAATAATGTGGAGAAACCCCAGTGTATTACAATCTGTTTATTGGAGTATTCATGAGGACTTTTCTCGGATTGTTTAGTTGAGTGTTAAGGAGGAGGTCTTTTAGGGTTTTCGGTTATTTTTTTGAAAATATCCAGTTCAACAAATTTATAACTCTCATGGTTATTATTTTTGAAGTTTCCATGTTCACATAACTCACATTATGTATTCATCTTCACAGAGGCTAGCCGAGAGCCTAGGGATAAACAAGAAGAAGCAGTTTCTTCAGTAAGTTTTGAGATTTAACTACTTTAACCGACAGATATCCTTGTATACATACATCTCTGTACGATTAATTTATTTGACATATTTGCTTGTAAAATTGTCCTTAAGGATCCTCCTGGTGCCCAAGAAGTACTTAACAACCGAAGTAATAATTCTAACAGAGGCGGGCTAACTGAACTGGAGCAAGTTTTAATGCAGAAGACATTTTCCAGGCAAGTGCTGGCTTCTTATTTAATCAATAGTTGTACGTATATCAAGATTCAAACTTAAGACCTCACTTATATAGAAGTGGGCTCTTTGCCGCTTAACCCAACTTATATGAGTAACAGGGTTCGATTGTTTGCTTAAGTAACTGTAGATGATAATTTGTATATGTATTTTCTGAGCTGCAATAGTTCATTGGTCTTGCACGTTCACATTTATCTTCTTTTTTTTCTTATCAGCTGTTAACATTTACCTGTATCAAGAAGAAAATTATGCTGATTGTTAAGCTGATGCCTCATTCGTTATATGTGATTAGAACTACCATTTGGTTATTTCCATAAGTTAACCCCGAATAGATTTTCAAGTTTATGCTCAATTACACCTCAAAAAAAAAGTTGGAAAATAAGGGATAACTCTGCACTGGAATGAATTGTTGCGGCTTGAAGCCCGTACTTCAACAGGTCTTTACTAGTGCTAGTTATGTATCATTTGAGTCAAATGCATGCAGCCTAATGAAAAGTATAATATCACATAATGAAAACATGTTTTAGTTTTATATTATTTGATGGTGTACTTTTCATTGGACGGAATTGTACCTTTTATGGTTTTTAATTTTCACGTTTAAGGGATAGTTTTTACTTACTCCTCCCTCAATGCATATATTAGTAGTTTCGGAAATAACTCCTAGCTAAAATTGTTTTATCTTTTCCTTATTCATTGCTTATCATGGCAGTTGAGTTGTTTTAAAGGTTGGTCTCATCAATTGTGAGTATTACTTGTTTCTCAAAATGTGCTTATATTGTTGCTATAATTGGTTATAACCCTGCTGATGCAACTCCACCATGTCCTTATCATATTATCGTTCCTTGTAATCCACTGTTCTTATGCTATTATGCTGAACACACAAAATGTCGTTTACATGGCAGAGCTGAAGTTGATCGATTGGCAACCCTATTATGTTCAAGATCAGATGAAATGCTTGTGAAGGATGAAGAGAAAAGGTTTGAAATGGCTCCTTCAAAAAAGGTGACATTTCTTGAGATGAAGGAGGGATACTCAAATACCCCATTGCAAGAGAACATGATTAAGAACCACCCCACTTCAACTCCTGTTGTCAGGGTAGCTGTAAGAAGTTCACCCATATTCTTACTTCTATATTTTGTACTCCTGCTATTATGGGTGATACCTAATCGTCATTGATAAGAAAAATGTGATATATTGCCTCCAGCACTCTTTTCACTATGGCTATAAATATCCTCAGGTTCTTGATGATGATGTTGCATCACCTGCAGAGATTGCAAAGGCTTACATGGGAAGTAGGCCTTCGAAAGTATCCCCTTCAATGCTAGGTTTGTGGAGTCAAACATTCAGGGAAGATTCAAATGTAATAAACAGTCCTCTTCCTCCGAGGTCACCTATCACGTCACTTGTACCTAGGGCTTCTGGCCACTTCTCTGTTCCTCTAAATGGTTTTATGACCCCAAGATCTCGAGGCAGATCTTCCATACATAATATGGCTCAAACTCCATATTTCCGTGTTAACCGGACCTCTACCATCAAGGTTGTATTTTAAACAAATGTTAAATAACTTGTGTTTATTTTGGGGTTTGTTATTTCTTATACTTTGGTAGTTTCAGAATGCTGGGCCTATAAATGATACTTATAGTGGGCCATCATCATCAAAATATGACTTGAAGCTGAATAGGCCTTCTGGATCTCAACAACGGGTATGCTTCCATAATCTAGTCATATTATTTGCATGCTGCTCTTGAATTCACCGTCAAATTTATATTTCTTGACTTGTTTCATTCATCTTTAGGCCTTGAAATGCCGGAGTTCAGTATTAGACAATGACATAGGATCTGTTGGGCCAATGCGTAGAATTCGTCAAAAAGCCAATATTGTATCTCGAAAAGGTTTAAGTTCTCCCATTCATGTCCAGTACCCTTCATCCTCCATCAGAATGCTAACAGAAAAAGACGATAACAGCATGCCTGATACAACCTTTACCCCTGTCCCCTCCAAGTCCAAGGAAATGGCTTCAAAAATATTGCAGCAGCTTGAAAAGTTGACACCAAAAGAGAAATCTCCAACAAAATTTTCTCCATCCATGTTACGTGGCAAGGCTCTACAAAGTCTGGAAAATCCAGATTCATCAAAAGTTTTTAAGTGTTTACATGATAATAATAAGGTGGATGGCTTAATTGACTTATCTCTACCCGATGCCCAAAAG
Organism: Geranium rotundifolium; assembly: GCA_963920655.1. Classification (NCBI taxonomy): domain Eukaryota; kingdom Viridiplantae; phylum Streptophyta; class Magnoliopsida; order Geraniales; family Geraniaceae; genus Geranium; species Geranium rotundifolium. The sequence goes on from OY987314.1 coordinate 7,116,161, forward strand.
TCAACTTCTCAGAAGAAAAATCAGGGTGCGGCTGATGCCCCAACAAAATTTATGTCTCTATGTAATGCTTCTGCTGAGGTAAGTGTGGATACTATGGTATCAGACACGGTTACAGTGCCAACTGTTAACATTGATAACACTAGGTTGACAAATACCATTGCCCATCCTCCCCTAAAGAAACAGACTTTCCAGGTGAATGCACGTGAGGTATGTTTGTCTAAGGCTCAGCTAGAATTGTTCAATAGTTGCCTTAGCAAAGTCTGTTTGAGTCTTTCATCTGCCTTTGATTTTGGCGTCTGACAATATTCTATTGTTAAGACTTAAGATCATTTACATAGCTTTTGCTAGTCCTTTGTCGTTGAGGTTATGGTGATCACTGTTGGCAAGACATAGGTTGTGACTCTTTAATCTATATGATCTATTATAATTGATTAGAGTATGTCCTCATGCAAAATTTGGTCAGGTAGATGTAGAGTGTTGCTATTGACAATGCTCTATAAAACGACTGCAAGTTTGTCATGATAAAACAATCCATGTGCTGTTTTTTCATAAAATTACTTCAATAGTCTTTGTATCATATCTTGATGTATTTTTTCATATATCTCAATGCATTTTTCCCCAGGATTTTCTGGATCTGGATGAATATATCTTGTCTACTGGAGTTGCATCCACTGCTGCATCTGTTGAATCTAGAGCTAAGTTGGATAATTCTGTGCCAGTAAGCAAGACTGTTACACCCGAAGCTGTGAAAGTGGCGAAGTCTTCATCTGAAAGTAAGCCACCTGCTGGTTCTGTTTTCAATGAAAAGATTAATTCGGGTGCTTCTGATGGATCTGTGGTTGCTGAGAAAAACAGTGGTCTTCCCTTCTCAGTTGCCTCCAGCATGACCGTCCAGCCAGCTTTGGAAGCTACTCAGACTTCCTTTGCATCTGATAAACCTGCTTTCTCAAAGGAATCAAATGCTCCTCATCCCATATTTAGCTTTGGGGATAAAGATGCCCCATCAAATGAATCTGGTGCTGGTTCTCCCGCATTTAGCTTAAGCTCCAAAAATGCTGACAAGTCGCCACAATCTTTATTTGTTTCTTCATCAACACTTGCTGATTCTTCTGATTTTAAGTGGGTTAGTACCTCTGCCACTACTGCTGGTGCAGTTGATTCTGTGCCTGAAGTGCCTGTGTCAGCCGAAGCCCATTTGAAGAACAATTCTAAACCTGGACTGAAATCTGAAGTTCTTTTTCCGACACCCGAAACTGCACAGTTTTCTGCTATTCCAATGCCCAAACCATCCACAGGCATGTTCACTTTCGGTGGTTCCAGTAGTTCAACTTTAAATAATGACTCTCATTCGTCTAGCACAAATCCGTTGTCTTCATCTATGCCACATATTTTTTCTGGTAGCATAACTGGTCAAAATTTATTCAGTAGTGCTGCTTTTGCCTCTGTAACAAACTCAACCTCTGCCACTTCCATTTCAAGCAGCAATCTGCCTCTATCTGCTCCTACATCTTCATCAATTGCTGCACCTATTGTTAAGTTTGGGTCTCCAGTAGCTCCTTCAAGTTCAGCTTTACTTTCATCCGCAGGTCCTGGTGTAGATACGGGAGTAGCCATGGTCAAGCAGGACACAAGCTCTGGAATGTCTTTACCATCTACTAGTATAGGAAGTAGCATTTATAGATTCAGTGCTCCAGCTTCTTCTATTGCCAGTTCTCAGTCTCTGGGTTCTACTCCCTTTGGTAATAGCAGTGGATCTTTCAGTGCTCCAGCTGGGTCTGCTGATGCAACTGTTACACTGAACTTGCCAACTCAGTCAGGTTCATCTGCACCAACTCAGTCATTTGGCTTGTCCAGTAGTTCATCCTTCTCTTTTGGTAGCTCGGCCTTTGGATCTTCTACTCCTACTGGTACACTTCTCAGTACAGGCTCTGGGTTTGGAGCAAGCTCATCTGCCGATATAGTTAGTTCAAGCAGTGGTACTGATTCTGGTTTGTTTGGTTCCAGTGAACAGCCTACTAAATCTCCCATATTTGGCTCGTTTAGTCCTACATCTTCCTCTACTGGATTTTCCTTTGGAGCTACTCCAGCACCTGTTGCTTCTACTACCACCGAGTCTGTGTCTATGCCGTCTGGGTCGGGTACTACTGCTAGTCCACCTATGCCATTTGGGTCATCTGCCTTATCTGGTGCTATTGCCAACATCCCTTCCATGCCATTTGGATCAACCATTGGTTCATCATCAGGTTCTCTTTTTTCGTTCACTTCAGCTGCAGCTGGTTCAACGAATGGCACTACCTTGTGTTGTGGTCTGCCCTTCCCTTCAGCCGCAACTTCTTCACAGTCTGAATTTGGCAATTCTACCCCAGTCTTTCGATTTGCTGCTGCTCCGGCTTCTGCAGGTAATGATCAAATGAATACAGAGGACATCATGGCTGAGGACAATGTTCAAGCATCCACGGAAACAGCTCCTATATTTCCTCAGCAGCCATTCTCATCAGCCCCGTCCAGTTTTACGTTTGGTTCTTCAGCTCCAGTTGGTGCCAATCCCTTCCAGTTCGGAGGGCAACAACAGAATACAGCATCCCAGCCGTTCCAGTTTGGAGGCCAGCAGAGCACCACAACCCAACAGACACCATCGTCTACATTCCAGGCTTCTGGTAGTCTCGATTTCAATGGTTCAGGGAATTTCTCATTGGGTTCTGGAGGTGGTGATAAGTCAAATCGAAGAATAGTGAGGGTTAATAAAGGAAAGTATCGGAGAAAGTGAAAATTTTCAACAAGGATCAGGTATAGCAGGAGCTTGCTATCTCTGGGGAGGCTAAATGTGATTTGTGTACTCCAGCAATTTTGGATCGGAACTTCACAGTTTGATGTGCGTTAAGTGGTCACTCAGTTTTGTATTAGTATTGATTTTAGTTCATAGTTTTTGAGGTGTGGACAATTGTGCTATTCACTGTGTTCTATGTTCTTTCATTTGTAACATAAAGGGAAATGATCTGAATTTGTGTAATATCTCTATTTCCATAACGATGTCCATATTACCCATACTTTAATACACATATTATGGATTCTGTGTATCTTTACTGTGTTATTGATACATTTTTTATCCTCTTATTCAAAATTTAAAACATTTTGCTGTCATTTTTGAAAATTTGACAAAAATGTCTATATTGCTTTTTCTCCTTTCCACGAGTTGGCTGGAGCTTCAACAAGTCCAACCCAACCCGCCTATGAAATAATATATCTTCACATGAGCCAATGTTAGGCGCTTCACATCTATAAGCTCAAGAATTTAGAACGTGCCAAGTCAATTACTTTCATGGTTACCGTCGATGAGCTCAACGATGGAGCGTGTTGGTTGAGCGCATCCTTGGAGCTCTCAACTCCATTTTGCTGGAAACTTGGGTAGGAATCTAGAGGGTCCATTGATCTCATACTAATTATGTATATGTTGAGGCTCATCTCATGAAACGTATCCAGGTTGACTCTCTCTCCATCAGCAGCTCGAACTGGGGCATTCACTTAGAGAGTGATTCGGACATGGGCGGCGAAGAGACATGCAACCAAAATGGGGCATCAATACACGAATTTTAATTGAAAATTCTAATGAAAAAATTGGTGATAACATTACAGAGTTTGATGTGTGACAACAAAATTGTTAGGGTGCTCTTATAAATCAATTTCTTAGTTACATACAGATAGGCGAAAACTTATTATACCTATGTGTAATAAATTATCACTTACTATTTTATCTTATCATTTTGCATGGTTGTGGTATCTATCCCACTTTACAACGTTGGTGGGACGGCCTTGACGCCTAAGTTTCATTTTAAGTTATCGTTCATCTTCTTTTTTTCAATATTGTACGTATCGGAAAAATATTACTTTACTACACGTAGGATTGATTACTTTCATTTTACTACTTTTAAATGTAAACTTCACTGCCTTCAAATTGCAATACTGATTTATTATTTTATTTAAAAGAATAAAATACCGCCATTTATCATTCAAAATTTTAAATTTCGTCATTTTTTCTCTCTCTCTGTTCTTCTCTTCTCTTTTCCTTCTCCTTTCTCTCTAAAAATAATATGAGTTGCTCCAATTTTAAGATGAATAATCATCAATTTCACAAAAGAATGGATGCTTTTTAATTATCGTTAGTAGAAAAATAATTTGCGGATAAATATTATTACTATTATATTTCTTGTTTTGTCTTCAACAATCATTTCTTCGGTGTCATTTATGATATGGTTACTTAATTTTCTTTATTCACAAGAAAGAAATTTTTTATACATTTTCTCAATTTAATATATGTTATTACTTAATTTTCTTTATTTACAAGAAAGGGAAAAAATATGTAAGTAAAATGAGCAGAACCTCAATGGAAAAAATTTATATATAAAAAGTTAGCAATTTTCACCCAACCCACCCGCAGACCCGTATCCACTAAAAGAGTTAAGCCCGTGGGCTGCTGGAGGGTCTTCTAATCCTTAACCCACCACAATTGTGCAGATGGGTTGAAAATAGTGTGGGTGAGTCGGTTTTCCACCCAAATGCATATAAACAAACAAAAATGACTTTGCTGCTAAATAATTAAAAAGAAAAAGAACTTCAACTCTTTAGAAATAAATAAATAAACTATACAAATATATTATAATTTACATTTGGGCATGAAACATAAGAAAATGTTATTTAATTTTATCCCACATATTCTTTTCTACTTTATTCAGTGAGACTATCCTCTGTTCATAATAAATCACACAAGAATAGCCACAACAACTAAGCCCCAACCAGGATATTATACACTCAAATTCTTAAATCAAAATCTGGTTGACCTCATGTTAATCTTCTTTGTTGCTTGACATTGACTTTTTAATTAACATGCAACTATACTCATAAGAACACACCCACCATTGATCATGCCTTTGCTTCTTCTCCTTCTTCAGTTTTACCATTCTTGGTACCATGCTCTCTTTTCTCTGTTGAAACCTGTAACCCTGCTTCTAGAAATGAAGTAAATCACATCTCTTTCATGGCAACACTTTTGATTCACCTGCAAGATGTTTAATACAGTATTAGTATTTTTAGGATTAAGCCAAAATACTTTCTTGTATTCCACTTCTCCTTAACTTGGGAGAAAAGTCTAAATGTATAGTGTCCTGTCTCTGTAGCTTTTCAATGTCAGGATGTGAAGTCACCATATCTGTAACATTCATCCTTACCTACTTTTGTTTTGTTTTGCTTGGTTTAGTTGGTAGTGAATGTAATCAATGCATTATATGCACATGAACAATGCTTTTGTTTCATTTTATGCACAAGATGGATTTTAAGCAATCCAAGTTTGAATATAACAAAGGATCATAATCGGAATTTTACCTTTCTTCCCCTTCCAAGTTTCTCAGTAATTGAATGAAGCCAAGAGTGTGTTTCACTGGCATGTGGTGAAATGGGAATCTTGTCCAATTGCACCAAGCACCAAACATCCTACTTCAAGCAATTTACCTGTTACAAAAAAGAAGATTTGAGAACATAAACTATTGTTTCGCCTCTCTCTCCCATCACAGAATAATCAATGAACTGAAAGAGACTTGTTAACATAATGAAAGCAGCTTCCCACTCATAAAAAATTGTTTGAGACTTGAATGGGTTTCACAAATCAATCTTCTCAACTGTTTGTTTTATTAAGACAAGTTGTTGTTGGTTTCAGAAGTAGGAGAAGAATCATTCAAGATTGAGTAATACATCTAAATATTTTATTCTCTCAACATATTGGTTGGACCTTGTGTTTAGCTCCAACCCCTGGCCCTCCCCTCCCCTAAGTCACTCTCTTCCAAAACAACCCTAAAATTATTTTTATATCGTGTTTTTGCCGACACTCCTCTGCTGCATCATCCCATTCTCAGCAGGCATTATTCATTCAAACCAACCAGAGTTGCCACTAGGCTTGTGTTCAATTCCATCAAATACCCCACACATTATCATAATAATTTCAAGAACTGCTTTTGAATCTTCCTTCAAGAAAGCACATTCACTTTCCAGAAGAAAGAAAAATAAAACCCAAAGTGCAGTAACCTTCAGTTACAAGTGTATTTGCGCTAAATAATGAGACAAAATAACTATAATTGACGAACAAGAAACTCCCTTGTGGTCCTCAAGGTTTAGCCTAGTGACAAAATAACTATAATTGACAAACAAGAAACCCACTTTCCAGAAGAAAGAAAAAAAAAACCCAAAGTGCAGTAATCTTCAATTACAAGTGTATCTGAGTTCAATAATGAGACAAAATAAGAAGTAACCTTCAATTACAAGTATATCTGAGTTAAATAATTGGCAAAGAAGAAACTCTCTTGTGGTCCTCAAGTTTTAGCTCTTTAATGGTATTGGTTCATTTACATGCAAACACCCAAATTGACATGCAAGACTCTTCCTTATTCACTACAACTCTCCTCCTAGCCTAGAAATGAATTTGGTTGGCTAGCATTGGAGCCAAAATTGAAATTTTAGAACCACTTGTTAAAGTCACAAGCTGCTTTGGAACCTTTCTCCTCCAAATCACTATAATATATCAGTGAAAAGGATAAAGCAGTAGAACCTGAAACACACACCTCACAATTTCTCCAAAAACAAATCAACAGTCGAAATGGACAGCAACCCCATTGGACCAAGTTTGTACCACTGACAAACCAATACCAACTCAGATTCAATGAAATTTGCTTGTGAAAACTAAAAACCATTTTCCACCACCTAACTAAGTAATTAACTTGGAACATTTTCTAAATTGTAAGTGTATGTGTAAGTGCATTAAGTATTAATCACATATATACCTCTTCTGCTTGGCTTGTTGGCCACTTTGACCGGCGCTGCCGTCCTAGCTTCTGATGGCGGGAACAATACCCCATCAATGCCCTGAACCGATATTCTCCCGTCGGTGTAGATATCAGGGTCGAAGAGATACGCCTCGCCTTCCTCGCCGCCGTGGCCGAACTTGACTGACCCGTCAGCCTCCCGCGCCACCACCTTGTGCGGCAGGCGCAGCGTGTCGTACCCGATCCTCCCGAAGCGCCGGACGGCATTGTACATGCTCTCCTCCGTCTGGTACTCCTGGATTATGTGGTAGTACATGATCTGCTCCGGCGCCCCCGGCTCGCTCAGCTGCTCCGTCGTCAGCTTGGCCATGGCCTCGTCGTTCGGGGCCAGGACCGTCAGCACGTACCCCTCCGACACCAGCTTCCCCATCTCGGTCGCCAGAGAGGTCAGGTTCACCAGAATATCGGCCATCTCGTTGTACCCTCCGTACTGGAGGAGGGTCTGTATGAAATCCTTCACCTGGCCCTCCCCGTCGAAGTGGCGGCGCGACCCGCCGGGACCCGGCGCCGGGGCGGGGGCGAGCGACGGACCTGGCGCCATCGCCGAGTAAATTGGTAGAACCGGGGGAGAACCGGGTTTGGTCGGCGGGGCCGGTTTTCTGAGGCGGTTCGTTCTGGGGTCGATTTCGGGCGCTCCTTGGGGTTTGACGGCGGAGATGGAGCGGAGGCTGCGGCGGCTGTTGAAGTCCTGCTGGACGGATCGGGGGACGAGGAGGCGGTCGATCCCGTGGATGACCCCGTCGGGACGGTCCACGGCGTTGAGGTCCACGACCCTCGCCGCGCCGACGAGTTTCTCGCCGGAACCCAGGGTCGAGAGCTGGAGCGGGTCGGGGGAGAGCGTGAGGTGTCGGGTCGGATTGGAGGGGGTTTTGGGCCAGTGGTGGAGCTCGATTCGGTTGGGGACAATGTGGTGGAGGAGAAGGGTCTGGAGGGACCTCAGATTTCCTGGGGCGAGGAGGAACCGCTTGAATTCGGGATCGAGGTCCTTCTTAGGGGCGAAGATGGTGATGTTGTGCTTCCCCACCGCCTCCTCCAGCTTCTGAAGAAGAAGCGCCTTCTCCACCAGCTCCGCGAGCTCCGTGTAGTGGGAATCGAGCAAAGCCACGAGGACTGAATTGGAGCTGATTTGGCCAGTTTCAGCCTGCAATGCAGCTCCCAAATGGGAAAATAACAGAGAGGCGACGCAGAGGAGCTTGACGATTGGACCCATTTCGACAGCCATGGAAGGAGCAGAGGAGGTGGAGGGTTCTTGTAGAGAAGAGGAAGAAGAAAGAGATATATAGGGAGGTTTGCTTAAAATATTGCTAATTATGCATTAATTTTTGGGATTAATGAGATAAGACAAGAAGAGGCGGTGGTTGGGCTGGGGCTGTCGGGTGAAAATAAAGCGTCGGTTGCGGGGTAAAAACGTCAAAGTCTGTGGAAATACAAATAAAGCTTGCCGGCGTTTCAAGTTTCACGTTTAGAAACCTTCTTCACATGATAGCGATGTTGGGCCAATTATCGTGTTTCTGGTTTGGGCTGGACTTTCCCATTTCCACCTTTTGATATCTAAATGCATAATCATAGTGTTGAGTCCAACAGAGATTTGTGAGGTTGATGAGAGGGATCATGGCAGCTCTTCCGGCGAAGAGCTGGTGAGTCTCAGCGGCAGAGGGTGGAGGTGGTCTGTTAACACCCTTCCTCCCATCATACATCACCAGCATTCTCTGGGGAAGAGGTGAGGAATGGAAGTCTGGAGGATGTTGAATTGCCCAGGTTGCATAAACCGAGTAAGTATGGTGTTGATGTTAGTGCTGTTACTTATGTTGAGAGTTTGGTTTCTGTGCTCTTCTGTTCTGAGGCCTAAGTAAGTAGCACTTGTCAAATTGTACTTTCAACTAGTGCCTCAGCAGTGAGCAGCTGCACCTTTGTGCCTGTGGGGGCTTCTGCACCAAAAATGAAGATATCAATGACACATTGTTATATACTCCCGAGTCAATGGAGTCATGTTAGTACTGATTATATATTACCTATTACTTATTTTAATTAATAATTACTTAGTTATCTATTATTCCATGTTTGTAGGCTAGTAGTAACTCTCATGTATAGAATAGGCGATTTGAGAGTTCTCTTGTTAATCTAGCTCTCAAACTATCTCCATTCACTCATAACTTGATCCGCATATTGGAGACCGTGACAAACTTATTATCTTATTGTGAGCACCACTCTCCCTTATCTAGAAGGGTATTGATGAGAATTTGACTGCATCCATTCCTTGTATATTTATATATGGAGGTGAGTCTAATAGAGGAAACCATTGGATTGCTCTTTAACCATGTCTAGAATATCTCCACCGTTTAATTTTAATAATTTCATGTTAAACCAAAACTGCATACTTGTATTTGGCATAAATTAGTGACAAATCTGTCAAAAACATCACAGATACTTTTATTTATAGACCTCTGAAATTCATAGGGCCTTTGAATGTCTAACTCAAAATGATTGATAAATTAAAGGGGTAACAAACAATTACATTGGCCAATCATTGCAATTACTCCAAAGCAAAAATAGTAATCCTCAACGGAAAATCATGTTGGGGGAAACACCACACCCTAACGGTATATTGCCGTAAATAGTCTTACATCAGAGTATTCTTGCAAGTCAACTTTTCTTATAACTTTTCCCTCGCTAACTTCTACATCTTCAGAATCCATTCCCGACCCTGAACTCTTTAACCCACAGAAAACAAAAAGGTAGTGAGCAGCACTGATATTCTAATCTAAGGGTAATAGATGTGAGCAGAATTGCATTGTACAAGAACAAAAGCACTACATTTACATTAAATAGATTGTAAGAAAAAGTCATTTGTATAGCTTAGCAATACACGAACAAGGCAGGGAAGCAACTTTAGGAGTGCCTTACTTGCAAATGCAATACATAAAATATGCACTCGTTCCTTCTCTAAAATGGATGATATAAAGTATCCGCTTTTCTTTTGAAGACATGAATAATTCATTTCACGGATTATCAACTATGTCCTAATATGATTTAGTTATTACCATGTGAATACTTGGCATTTGAGGTACATGTACATGAGGACATGATGAGAAAGTGAAAACTAACTCCACTGATCTTAAATTTTTATGGAAATCAAAGAGGGCGTAGAATATATGATGAAACAGATGGAGATATGTACATGCATGAAGAATCATCATTAGTGATTTAAATTCATTACCTATAGACATCAATACCAGCAGTACTTTGCAGCATGGCAAGGACAACCGATGACCTGAGTGCATATACAAATTAATCATATCTATTAAGCGGTATTGACTACAATAATAAACAAATACTCAAATTAGAGCGATATATCAAATTGACAAGAATAAATTAAGTGAAAAGTCACTTCTGGATGCAACAATTATTGAGGGAGATAGCTAAATGGAGAAGAATGCACATTAAGTTATAGATTGTGCACAATTTGGAAGGATGGAACTGAGAGAGATTACCAAAGCATCATAGCCAACAGTTACGCATCAGAAAGTGCTTTGTAGCCATCCTTCTCAAGGAGTTTAGCTATGGAGATATCCCCTGTCTTTACAATTTTGCCATCCTCCTAAAAAAATAATCACAATCAAAAGGAATGCACACAGATAGCAATAACTATTTCCCTCTGCTCTTTTGCAGGTAATTAAACCCAGTCTTATTTATAAATTGTGTGACTAGATTCCTAAGAAACGGTATACTAAAGCTGTATGGACTGCAATCAAGCAACACTTATAATCTGCTTGACAAAAGCAACTCATAACATGGCCAACTATATTTTCATCACTGACATTTCTCCCACATTTCCAAATGACTTACCATTACATGGATGTATGCTGGTTTTATAAATTCCAGAAGACGTAGATAGTGCGTAATCATCAATACAGAGTTCTTTGGAGTCAAAATCCCATTCACTGCTTTTGCTACATCTCGAAGGGCATCAACATCTAAACCAGAATCTATTTCATCCAGTATTGCCAAATCTGCCCCCAGAACCTGTAATATGCAGAAGTCAACTGAGATGCGATGGACTGTATTAAATTATATCAACATCTTTTGAGACTGTTCATTCCATGATGCAACTAGGCAAACAGGTCTAGAGAGCAACTTGAAGAACTGGCGTAGTTTCAAAGCAAGAACAACTCATGGAAGCTAAAGCTTATCTATGTAATATATTTTTGAAATTTAAATTCTCGCTTTAAACAATGGAAATGGTTGTTCAAGCAGAAGTGTAACTTTTTTTTTGAAGATAGTCATTAGATCATGGTAGTGGCTAGTTAGTTGAGATGACATTTGTTCACTGGGTCTAGGGTTTCTGGTAAAAAACTAGTATCATATCAGACTATCATAAACCATTAGAACCTATTAAATTAATGAAGTTCTCTTAAATAAAATAACCGTACACAAATACTATAAATTCATCATGGCTATATTTTTGCGGGACAGGAAAATTAGAGCCAATTGAATCTCAAGGAGATTGAGGGGAAGAGAAAAAAAATGAAAACAGGAAATTTTATTTTTTTCCTTTAAAGAAGTTTTACCTATGTTTTACTATCGTTCAACTTCCTATAGATCCGAATAAAGCAAGAAAGTAGCATTTCAAGGTTATACCATTAACTGAATGTAAGATAAACCCAAATGCACATGTCAAAACAATCTTATCCTGCCCCTTTCTCCATCACCATAGAAATACTGTTAACCATATGAAAGACACAAAACATAACAGTAAATGATAAAAATCCTACTCGTAATAAATAGATATGATCGAAATTATTAGAATGATATTCATACCGCAAGTTGCAATATTTCATTGCGTTTCCTCTCACCACCACTAAATCCTTCATTTACATTTCTATTAAGAAAGTCTGGCTTCATATTCACCATCTCCAGTTTAGGATAGACATAAGCATAGAACTGCAAACAACAAATAATGTTAGTAACTTGATAATACTAACATTGCTTTGAAGAAAATACATCAATCACCTTGTTCTAGAAATAAAAGAGATAACATTCCAGTACTACAACCCAAAAAGAAATGGCGAAGAAAAGGTTGCAGTAATCGTTTTAAGTAGAGAAAAATATGATTATGGTTATACTAAATATCCATTGCAGAGGCAAAAAAGTCCTAGAACATGCATATCTAGTCTCTAGAATAGATCAACCAAAGGATCAGAACTCCCTTAAAAAAGTAAGCTTAAATGTACAAGAGACTGTGGCCTCCACATTCAATAATCCTGCTTCTGTTTACCGGCTATCTCCTATCGTATTATACCCAACCTTGGAAAAAACAATAGCAACTCTCATGCTCAGTGTTCCATGACCATAAGGTACACACATGCATATGAAACAGCAATTGTGCTGTCAATTGTAGTTTCTTTTCTCCGGGTTTAGAGACTAACATTCTAGCTGCCTAAGTTTGGCAACAAAATTCCCTACTCTAACATTGCAAAGTATAGTTGTAAGGAAGTACAAGTTGATGAAATGCATGCCTTAACAAACATGCAGATAATTATCTACCTCAAACGGGCTAAACTCTGGTTGTCCGAGTTTTCTTCTTCTTGCATTATATGCCATATGCAAAAAATCATTATTGCTCACACCTGGGATCGCAACCGGGGACTGAAAGCTCATAAAAAGCCCAGCAAGAGATCTTTCCTCTGGTTCCATATCTAGTAAATTCTCCCCTTTAAAAACAATACTGCCTCCTGTGACTTCGTATTCTGGATGGCCAACAAGAACCTGCAGTTCATGAGACCTCAGTAAGTTTCTTGTAAATGACCAGTACAGAGGTGCACTTAAATCAAAAAGTGAAAATTTGAGCATTTCGCACATGTTTAAACAAAAAAATGAAGTTTATGAGAAAAAAATAGAATTAAAATACCATTTGGAAAATGGATACAGATAAACCAGGAAAACCATCCTTTGTTAATTATCATGAATAACAAAAAAAAGCCAGCGTGTAAACATTATACATCATCAAGTGCATAGTTGTTGATGCAAATTTTCAATTTATAGTTTGCAGTTTCACTTGAGGACATGAAAACCAACCTTTGAAAAGGTGCTCTTTCCTGAACCATTCTTCCCCATCACTGCATGGACCTATTAGAAGCAAACAGCTTTAGTTCACATCAGAGCTGTATCAATTAGCTGCTTTACTAACTTTCCTGGTTTATGAAGCAACTCATATGTAATAATTAAACTGAAACAGCAACTCGGTCCCAAACATGCAAATTACAAATTCAGCTCGGTTACACGGCTAAACCAACTTGGTTCTAAACATGCTCAATTGATGCCAAAAACTAGTTTTCAAAAGTGGAAACATATGTTCTAAAACTCTAAGGCTACAGTTTTCTGAATTAAATTCAAATCAACAATTGTGTGTACAGTAAACACAAAAACAAATCATAAACTGTCCGGGTCAGGATCGATTCCTCCAATTCCCAGAAGAATTATCGCAATCAGGTAGGGTATGCGATGAGGACGAGGTAGAGAATCTAGATACCTCTCCTTCATAAATGGTGAGGTTGACGCCGGTGAGAATCTCCTGTTTAGTCTCAGAGATGACAGCAGTTAGATCTTTGACCTCGAGCAGCAGCTTCTTCTCAATTTGTCCGTCTGCGCTATAAGACGCGGTTGAATCAACGGTGGATTGAGCGGCGGAGATAGGGCGGCAGCGGCGGAGACGGAGGGGATGGATGGCAGGAGCTGTAGATGAGAGGAAAACGGACGGCGAGAGTGTAGCAGGAGATGGAGATGGAGATGGAGGTGAAGATAGAGGAAGAGCGCAGAAGGCGTGACGGAGGAGAAGAGGCGGTAGAGCCGCCATGAGAGGAGAGAAATGTGATGCTGAGCCTTAGAGGGTGGACCAGTTTCTGCTTCCTTGGGCTCTCTTCGTTTCGGCTTTTCCTTCTATCCAGGAGTCAACTCAGCCTCACCCTCCACGCTACTCTAGTGTAGATGCGAATGGGGATGACTCTCGCCCGCCTACTTCGTATAATTATTTTTGTTACACAGATAAATTACTTAAAATCACGGTTAATTATATAATTTCTTTTTGTATAAAATTACGATCAATTAAAAGAGTCTATAATCACAATAACTCACGCGTTTTTCAGAACACATTAATAATTTTGTTAATTTTAAGATTTGAAAGCCAAAATTAAGTCTATAAAATAATTATTGGTCATAAGAATATACTTTTTAATTAGGGTATTGTTATCATGATAACAACCTTTTTTATTTGATCAAATTAGACCAAATCACAATTCACCATCGAGGTCAAATGTACGATAGAAAAACTCATCGCCCTCCTCGACTCGACCAACTCTACAAATGCCCCCGCACATTACATTATCAATGATTCTGAAAAATTCTTCTTACTTGTTATTTATTGTGCATTGTTATTGGCATTACGAGGAGGGACACAATTATAAATTAAGGATTTAAGTATGTATGGAGTTTAGTGAGAATTGGAATTAATTGCATGAGAAAGGCTAGAGGTATTAGGGTTGGGACCTAGATTATGTATTGTAAGGTTGCACCTCCTGTGTAGGCTTGGTGGTGAACTGGTTTATAGAAAGGTGTCTTAGGGGTAATTTCGTTAGGATGATTAGAGTAATCTAGGCCCATATTTACACCTCTTTTTTAGAGATGGGGATGTGAGGGCAATAACCATATGGGACTAATGTCGAAAATTAGTTGTTTGCGGTTTCCTAAGACTAATTACCTAAGACTTTTGGCATAGGATTGACCATTTTAGGCTCGAGTAGACGATTAGATCCTTGATGGCCCTATGGGTTCTACATCTTGGGTAAGAAACACACTTAACATGCCCTGAACTTAATTTAAACACTCTACCATATGTCATGTCGTTAGTGTCGTCTCTTTTACTTCCCAAATGCTTGAGTACCCCTAATCCCTTTCAGTATTGTGTGAGGCTTTTAATGTGATTTTCGCATTGAATTGAGAAGAGAAATTGATGCGGGTATTCTTGAATTGTTTCAACCCAACCATCGTTTTTATTACTTGATCTCGATTGATTAAGAATGATTAGCTATGATGTCCATTAGCTGGTAATTCTCGTGGGATCGATAACTTGGGATCACAATCTTGGTTGCTTCTATTACGTAGCGATATACTTGTCGTTCACACAGCGTGTGTAAATCAAGTGCAAATCTCGCGCAGGTTTTGCCATGTCAAATTTTTGGCGTCGTTACCGGGAATTGCTAGGTATCTAGTGTCCTTAGAGTGAAGTGCATAAAATCGTGATTCAAGTGTTTTATTTGTTTTGGTTCAAAAATGCCAAAAAAGAATGTCTTGTTTTGTTTTAAAGGAAATTCTCATAATTAATTTTGTGTGGTGGTGTGCGCTTAATTTATGAGTATGCATTAAATCTCATCTATTGCTGGGATTAACTTCCCAAGTATGAAAATTATACACCTTTCTACGCTTATTTTTTCCCTAAGGTTATGATTGTCAAGACAGCTAGGTTGAAGAAATATGGAAAAGAAATGAATGATGGGGAGAGATAGGTTTCTCCATGCAAGGGAACCAACCACAAGCTTAAAGAACCGTCGATGACTATTGGGGCCAAGTCACATGGGAATGTCTTCATGCATAAAGGGACTACCTATTGAATCTCTTGACTACAACAATAAACACGATTGAAATGATCCATTTTACGGGCACATAAGTGAAGGCCCTTATGTGCACATAAGCTCATTCTTGAAAAATGTGACCGTTTGAGGCAACAAGTAGTTAGTGAATAGGCGACTTAACTGAACCTCTTCCTGTTTTCATTAAAAAGTAAGGCGAATGAATGGTTGAGAATTCTTTTCGAGCAATCAATTGACACGTGGGAGAAGTTGTTTTATACAGTTACAAGGAAGTTCTTCCTACCTTCTATGACCATAAACCTTAGGTTAGCGCTTCATCAATTTGTGGAAGAGGAATTCAAAACAAGGCCGGGGCATATGATAGACTCCAATCACTCCTACAGAAAGTGTGGAATAAACTCCAATCACTCTTACAAAAATGTCCACATCATGCATGGGAAGTAGAAAATCATATAATTATCTATTATGAGATTTTTCCAAAGGATATAGTCATGATAGACACATCTACGAGGGGCATTTCATGACCAAGCTGGAGGAAGAGGGGTCCACACTCGTAAGCAATGTCGCAACTAATAATGACCTCGAACACTCTGAAAGAGTAGTAAGGTGGTATTCGTTGAACTCAACGGTAATGACCGACATCATAGGGCAAATAGGACCGTAAGGAAAGTCTTACAATCCGATTTCTTTTGGCCACCTATTTTTTATCATGCAAGTAGGTTTTGCAAGTGACGTGATAGATGCAAAAGGGTTGGTAACATCACGATATAAGATGCCCATGAACATTTCTATTGAATGTGAGCTTTTTGATGTATGGGGCATCAACTTTAGGGGACTCTTCCCTAAGTCGCAACACCACGAGTATCCTCGTGATCTTGTATTACGCGGGGCATTGACTTTGTGAGACCTTTTCTAAAGTCACAACACCACAAGTGTATCCTCGTGGTCGTGAATCACGTGTCTAATGCAGCTCAACCTACCACTAAATTAAACTCAACCATACTAATGACAAGTAAGAAGAACCGGCCATTATAAAAAGGAAAATAAGTTTACGAACCCAAATATCGATATCACATGAAATATGGGTCTAGGCTATGATCGTTAAGTTTTGAGTGAATGTGTTGGGGTTTGGACAAAATCAAATAAAGAGGTTTGTGTTGCCTAGAATTACGTTTCAAAACGAGTAACGATTTAAATTCTCAGTCGTCAAATTTCAAACTATGAATAGCTAAAGAGAGACACGGGGATGATTTAGGCATATAGTGAAACATTCAAAGAGTTGCATTAGCAAAGTTTCATGTGATTGGTGAAATTAAATTTGATTTATCAGACATGTAATTAAGTGTTCTTACCAAAGTTTTCCCTCCGAAAAAATCGAAAGTCTCATTTAATCTAATGTTGGAATAAATCCTAAAATAAAAATAAAAATTCTTAGGAGCAATTAACCACCCATTTTCGGTGCTGGGCCCTATATGTGATCGCTCGTTCCGGATGGAATGAATAAATATCTACAACTCAAATGCCCTTAATCATCACAACTTCAAGGCAAGACTCCTCAATTTACACTTCCTACATCCCTAACTTTCATGAACAATTTAAATACTCATCTCATTCTCTACATCATTTATTCCCCCAAATCAATCTCACCATCTCATGCATCATCATCTCACAAACACAAATCATAATACAATTCTCTATTTCACAAATTCAAACAATCATCACCTTAACTTGGAAATCCCACCAAAATATAATCAACAATAAATTCAAATTCTCAGCAAATTTCAATAATCTAGTCCATCAAACTAAATCACAAATCAATTTCAATAATTCTCATCAAAATATAAACCATAAACTCAATCGATGCCAAATCTATACACGAGTATCCAAATTAACCTTGTAAACTCAAATTCTCAATCCAAAGCACTAGTTTCTAGCAAAATCTAAGAAAATTATTGAAGAATTCACAATACCCAATAGTGAAATTTTAGATTTAGCTTCTTCACCTTGCTTCCAAGCTTCAAACTTCAAGCTTCTAGCTAGCTCTTTATTCCTCTTGATTTTGTCTTTTTCTTTTCTCCAAAAGCTTGAAAATCACCTTAATTTTTTTTTTTGATTTACTATTAGTATTATTTCCATGATATATGTACTCCCGTTTTGAAAATAGGGAGCACTTTAATTTTGAGAGAAGGAAAAAAAAACCAGAGGTATAGTAAAGAGAAATAAAGGCCTAATGACATACATTCATTTAGCAGTGAAAACTAACAATATTAATTTGAAAGTAAACAAAAATGAGTAATGTGAGTTTAAATTAAACTCAACCAAACTTTCATAGGGATGACAATATTCTCCGTCCCCAACAGGAATCCCTGAATCTGAACGAAAATGGGAATTCTTGAATCCAAAAGAAAATGGGACGGGAAATTCCTAAATCCGGATGGGAATGGGGCGGGGACGGGGTGAGGTATCCCCGCCCGGTTCCGCACCAATATATTAAAAATATTTTTTTTTAAAATTTAAAGTTATATTTAAAATGCATATTTGTTGAAAAATAATATCTTTTTATTAAAATAAAATTTCATAGTACATGTTTGATGAAAAATAATATTTGAAGTATATATTTTTATTAAAATAATAATTTTTAATACAAATTTTATCAAAAAAGTAAATATGTTTTAATATTATTTTGAGTTGGAAATAGAAAATGGAGAATTTTCGAACCCGACGGGAAATTCTCGTTCCCGTTAAAACGTGAAATCCCCGATCTCTTTCTAAAGGGAACAGGGTTGGGGATTGACAAATCTACCCTGTCACCATCCCTAAATTATCACAAACATTTTAAAATTATTTATAGTAATGTAAGAAAGTCGGATAATTGAGTGTATTTTATTTTGTAAAATTATACGTAAAAGCTGTACACAAATAAAAAGTAAACAGAAATAACATTTACATTTTTTTACATGCATCGTCTTAGTTCCCACACAGTGATAATTTTGTAAATCCCCATTTTGTCCTTCCTGGAACTAAACCCAGTCCTTTTTTCTACATCCTTCGTTTCTCTCCCCTCCCCTCCCCTTGGTTCATTTCTCTCTGCAGCAGCTCCCTCAGATCGACGATCGGACGCCCATGACTCTGATGACTCCTCCGCCGTTGGAGGTAACTAACTCTTTCTTCACTGTTTTTTCCATTATCCTCCTTCACTCCTATCCAATTCGATCTCCGAAGATTTCCTATCGCCATCGCCGTTGCTCTTAATTGACCTCAATTTCGCCATTTCCGCTCCTCCATGCTTAGCTCCTAGGGTTTCGATCATCAGATCCACGGTCTCGTGTTTTGACTTTGTCTTTGCTTGCAGCAAGAGGACGACGAGATGCTAGTCCCGCACACCGATTTCCCCGAGGGTCCTCAACCAATGCAAGGTAATTTTGCTTCTCCGTGTCTGCGGACTGTCAACCTTCGCTTGGATCATTGTTTGTTTGTTTCCCGAGAAGTAAATGAGTGTTTGGAATTTTCGAACTTCTTGGGAACGAGAACTTACTAGGACTAAGTTAAGCCTAATGGCGCATGCCTGGTTGTTTAGGAGACTCTGGAAATGGGTGGAAACTCGGATTTTCTTTGTGCTTACTTTTGCAAATTTTAACCTGAGAAAGTTGTATTACACACACTCGAGTGGACAGTATCATCAAATTGTTGCATTTGTCATCCTACATTTTCGTCAGCTAATTGAAGGGCCCGACTCTTTCGTCATATCTTGGGTTAGTATTTTGCTTCCAGTTAGACACAATTTTGATGTATTGATTTGGCCATTTGTTGAATGGAAGGGTTCTATGAATCATTTCATATATGTTATGAAAGATTTATTCATCTTGGACAAATCAGCTAATACATGTCTAGAGTATTACATTCAAGTTTTGTTTCTCACTGGACATGATGTAAAATGTACTACGTAATCATCTGTATTGGCTATCGACCTCAGTATAAAATAGACATCATTTCGGCTTTTATATAATTTATGTTTTATTTGTCAATTACTTTGTCAGTGTCACAGCCAGAAACTGCAAACACTGTAGATGCTCAGTCCGTGGATGAGCCGCCATCGGCAAGGTTCACGTGGACGATTGAGAACTTCACGAAGCTTAATACCAAGAAGCTTTATTCTGACGTTTTTTATGTTGGAGGCTACAAATGGTATTTGAATTACGTCCATATATACCATCTAAATGGGAACTTGATTTCGTACAATTTGATTATTCATTAAATATTGCTTTAATTGCAATGGCAGGCGGGTGCTTATTTTTCCTAAGGGGAACAACGTTGATCATTTGTCTATGTATCTGGATGTCGCCGATTCAGGAAATTTGCCATATGGGTGGAGCAGATATGCCCAGTTCAGCCTAGCTATCGTAAATCAAATTCACAGCAAATACACCATTAGAAAAGGTGTTCACCCTACTTCTTTTGTCTATTTTGGCTTTAATATGACTTGTGCTTTCAGTATTATTAAACTGACCTAATATCAATAATATATTATTTGTTGCATGGTTTTGTGAATGTGTTGTTAGTGAAGTTCTGTAAAAATGCAAATGCTTTATATCCTTTTCTGAAATGCCCAACCTTCCCTATGAATAGTTTAACAATACACTATTATCAAGTTTGTATCTCGTAATTGTCAATTTATAATTTGTCCTACAGTTTTGGGACATTGGAATATTAGGTTTCCTAGGGTAATCAATGTCAATAATTTATGAAGTAAAGGTGTTAATTATTTTGTTATCATATAATCTCTATCCTCTTTATATGTTGTTTTTATGTAACAGTCAGATCCTATATCAGTTATTTCTTAGAGAGTATTATTGTAATGTACAAATTGCATTGATTCCATTGGCCATCTCTCAACATGCTTGAAGATTTGTTTAGGAAAGCAATTATGTAAGTTCAGTAATTGGTAAACAATAGATGGTTGGTTGATCACGAACTACGGGTTGACTGTGGTTATATGCAGTACATGGCGTAGAATACAGTCATTTCATGGTTTGATGCCTTCACATTGTGTCTGAGTCTGACATTATGGGTTTCTACTCCTTGTTTAACATAGTGTAGTTGATTACATTCAACTAGAATTACATGATACTTGATGCTTACTAATTTGCATTTTGCAGACACACAACATCAATTCAATGCACGAGAGAGTGATTGGGGTTTCACTTCATTCATGCCTCTTGGAGAATTATATGACCATGGTAGAGGTTATCTTGTGAATGATACTATCATAATCGAGGCTGATGTCGCTGTGCGTAGGGTTATTGATTACTGGTCACATGACTCAAAGAAGGAGACTGGCTATGTTGGACTTAAGAACCAAGGAGCTACTTGCTACATGAACTCTCTTCTCCAAACACTGTACCATATTCCATATTTCAGAAAGGTTATTATCTGCCTTCTTAACTTGCATTTTTTTTTTCATTTTAGGAGGAAGCCATTTCTGAAATTGTTTGTTTCAGGCTGTGTATCATATGCCTACAACTGAGAATGATATGCCCTCTGGGAGCATCCCTCTGGCTTTGCAAAGTTTATTTTATAAGCTGCAGTACAGTGACACAAGCGTAGCCACTAAAGAGTTGACAAAGTCATTTGGATGGGACACATACGACTCTTTTATGCAGCATGATGTGCAAGAACTCAATAGGGTTCTATGCGAAAAGCTTGAAGATAAAATGAAGGTATCAAGGTTTTGTTGTAATCTGTCATACTCTCAAATCTCAATTATTATTTTTATAAAGGAAAAGTAGCTACCTCTACATAATACACATGTGTGTTTTAGTGCATATTTAATTTTTTTTTTCTTGTTGTACTGATTCAGGGAACTGTGGTGGAGGGTACAATACAGCAGTTATTTGAAGGGCACCACATGAACTACATTGAGTGCATCAATGTTGATTATAAATCAACAAGGAAGGAATCCTTTTATGGTATATGTTATAGATCACAGTGGATGACTATGAGTAGTGATGAGTTTCTTAGGCATTCTCAAACTTAATTATGTTAAATTTTGTAGATCTTCAGCTAGATGTCAAAGGCTGTCGGGATGTTTATGCTTCTTTTGACAAGTATGTGGAAGTAGAACGTCTTGAGGGTGAAAATAAGTATCATGCCGAACAACATGGGTTGCAGGTGAGATATCATCAGATCACGTGACTATAAATGCTAAGTTGAGTTGGCGAGGCTTTACAACGATTTTTCAGTCCATAGTTGATTTGTTTTTGGCCTTTTTGGACTTTTCCAAATGAGACTCGGTGTACGCTTGTGGAATTTAGTTACTTTATATTGGTTTGATTGACAACACATTTTGAGCTGTTTGTCTAAGGTTTAGCTGATTGGTCTTCAGGATGCAAGGAAGGGCGTCCTATTCATTGACTTTCCTCCTGTCCTTCAACTACAGTTAAAGCGTTTTGAGTATGATTTTATGCGGGATACTATGGTAAAGGTTAGTATTATGAGCATGATTCTTTTTTTCTGCCCTTGGCGGAATTGTTTCTTAGCTGTAAATTATAAATGGAATGATTTAAATAAGCTTGTGTCAAGTAACATGTATGCAGCCTCCAACAATAACTTTTTGTCAGTGTCTTGCCTTAGGTGGGTGGTGTGGTGTTTCTACATTGACTATATTAGTATATTGAAACAAATTTTATAAAGATTTTTAGTTCTCGAGTAATAGCTTGGTGGAGTAAATTAGATCCATACCAATTTAAAATTACAAAAGCATTGAAATGCAATGCCTTTCTAATTTAAGATGTTACTGTTATTTATTCTTTTTCATATGAGTGTATCCCTATTCTCATGTTAATCTTTCCCTTATTTTTAAATTTTGGTAGTTAATGATTGTACTCTGGTATTTATCTATTCACTCTCTTGAGTTCAACATGTTGGTATGATTATTAAAATAAATAATCTACAATATGACCAAGGACTGTAATCATTTAATTATTCTATGTAACCATTTTGGTGCCACTGTATGGTTTCTGTGGTTGTTTAATGTTAGGCCATACATAAACATATAAATTCATTTTTACATTATTTCTCACATTATCTATATTTTTGATGGTAAACAGATTAATGACCGATATGAGTTTCCTCTGCAACTTGACTTGGATAGGGAGAATGGCAAATATTTATCTCCTGACGCAGATAGGAGTGTTCGCAACCTTTACACTCTCCACAGGTACTACTACCTATAGGGGCTTGGCCTTAATCATCCTTGTTATGTACGTGGCATCTAAACTTTTAGAGCATCAAATAAATTTTCTGCCTTTTGAATCCCCGGAAACCATTCTCTTTGGTGATCTGAGTAATCTCTATCACAATCATGATTCTCCATATGATGCAGCCACATAGGCATAATATACAATTATATATCACAGTATCTCTAAAATGTCAGTAGCAGAGCTTGTAAACTGATCATTCAATTGTTTAAAGTAAGTCTAATTTCATTAGTATTAATCATCTAATTTCATTGTGCAACTGAATGAAAGCATCATTTTCTTACAAGGGAGTGGTTTGAAGCTTGATCAATCCATTGTTTTACTCACTTTGGACTTGCAACTTTTCAAGGAAACTTGCAGTTTATAAAGATATAAATTGTAAATTATTATTGATTAAAATCTTGAATACTGACTTACAATTGGAGGTCCCTTTATATAGGGAACAATCCTACACTAAAATCATACCTTATTATACTTAACTATTCTAACACAATTGATAAGCCTTAATATCTGTATCCCATTGCTCCTTTCCAATATTACCTTTTACATTTGTACATAAATTGATAGGTACTGTGTTCCACTTGAACTATCAACCAGTAATGTTGGAAAATAGAATATTTGGCCCAAGTCATATAAGACTAACATTTTGGGACATACAGAAATAGAAAAGATTTACCAAGTGGGATGAGGGGAGGGTATTTCTGGAAGGACCTGAAGCTGCTTTGTTCTTCAAGTATTTCTGTTGAATTCTTTCTCATGTGCCCCATCGAGTAGCATATCCGTAGCAATATTGAGGTTCAGTATTAGAAACAAACTTACATCCTTAAGCAAGTGGTTATACTTTTAAACCAAGGTGTGCTTGATTTTCTTAATAAAAGTCTTGGTTCAAGCCTTATGGGAAGCTGTATTGCGGGTAAAAAAGTGGTTAAACTGCTTTAATGATTGCTACCTATCTCAGTCATTCTGGTCCTATCCATCATTTTATGAGGATGAATACTATTGCTTGTATTATGAGTTTCCATATGTGGGTTTCTGTATCATGCAATGATTGTTTAGTCACTATATGTTAACTATCATCTCTGTCAATTTGCTATTTCAGTCCAAATATTCCATTAAGTTCTACATTGTTATTTTCATATTTTAATTCACGAACATTGTTTTCTCTCTAATGATATGCCTAGGTAGATAGTAAAGTACTTTCTTGTGTGCTTTCAGTGTTTTGGTTCACAGTGGTGGGGTGCATGGCGGACATTACTATGCTTATATCAGGCCAACACTCACTGACCAGTGGTAAGAATCATTTCACATGTGCTATTGACACAGCTGGCTGCGAGTATGCTTTTCATTATTATATATTGATTGAAATTTTGCTTAGCATGCAATATTTACTATGTGTCTCAACTAATGCTCTTTGATACGATTCCGAGGTGATGGACAATGCATAACTGATAACTGGTTCCTTGCTGACATTGAGTCAAATCTGCACTATT
Organism: Geranium rotundifolium; assembly: GCA_963920655.1. Taxonomy (NCBI): domain Eukaryota; kingdom Viridiplantae; phylum Streptophyta; class Magnoliopsida; order Geraniales; family Geraniaceae; genus Geranium; species Geranium rotundifolium. The sequence continues at coordinate 7,140,415 of OY987314.1, forward strand.
GGCCTGCTATGTTTTCATTCTATTTAGTCAATCTTGTTTCATGTTTCGTTTCTCTTTGGTGCCTTTGCTTAACATAACTTTCATATATAATACTTCATGTTTATAATTTTTGAATTTTCACACGGGAAGCGTACATTCTGTGCTGGTCTTATGAAAGGGTGTTCTCAGACTTTTATTTTCCCCATGTTTAAGTGACTCAAAATTTATTTGTGCGTCGTGTCCTTTACATTGATAGTATTCTTTCTACTAATCCTGACTTGAATTGGGGTTTTGTTGCATTGAGGTTTAAATTTGACGATGAACGTGTAACTAAGGAAGATATCAAGAGGGCATTAGAGGAGCAGTATGGCGGTGAAGAAGAGGTAGTATTTCTAAGTGTTATTTGAACTTGCACCTCCCTTCTAGTTTTTTTTCCTCATGGTATAATTAGTGACTTTTCTGTTCTCTTGCAAGTAACAGTTACCCCAAACTAACCCTGGGTTCAATAACTCGCCATTTAAGTTCACCAAATACTCAAATGCATATATGTTGGTCTATATACGTGAAAGTGACAAGGACAAAATAGTTTGCAATGTGGATGAGAAGGACATTGCAGAACATCTCAGAGTATGTTGATACTTGATATGTATACTGTTGATTTGAAAAGTTGTTCGATTCTGCGGCGAGCTTATTGATGCTTAATTATCTGAACATCTCGTTTTAGGTACGTTTGAAAAAAGAACAAGAAGAAAAGGAGCAAAAGAGGAAGGAAAAGGCAGAGGCTCACTTGTATACCATCATTAAGGTTATTACTTTGTGACCTCTCTCACTTAACCTTTTCTCTTCCTCTATCTTTGGGCAGCAAGTACAATCCATGCCTTGTTAGGCATCATCATCTAATCATATTATTTTGTGCTCTAGGTTGCTCGCAATGAGGATCTACTTGAACAGATTGGAAAGGATATATATTTTGATCTTGTAGATCATGATAAAGTCCGCAGTTTCCGTATTCAGAAACAAATGACTTTTAACTTATTCAAGGTATTTTAAGTTTTTTTTTGTATTTTATTTTCAAGCCTCATATTCTTTGATTAGATTTTGCAGCGTTTCCCTGTACTAGTATTTATTGTTTCTTTTTATACCTCTCATATACACGTGCTACGATTATCAGTCACTACTGCTTTAAATATTTTATAGACCACCATCTTTGAATTTATGGGTCAAATAGACTGTCTGCAAAGTCGCGATTCCTTATTTTTTTTTCATCCGTGTTCTAAACCTCTGATAACATACTGGATTAAAGATTAGCCAACAACTGTAATTTTTCATTAGTAACTTAATATGTTAGTGTGCCTCCAAAAAAAAATCCTTGGCAAAAACGTTTTAAAATCCATTCGTCTTCACAGCTGTCAGACACTGCTCAATATGCAGCTCTTCATGTTTACTTTTTTCTTTTGAAAAAACTTTATATAAAAGGTTAGGCGTTTGAGAGTGAGGCCTTATATTGGGGTGGAAAAAGGGCGAGAAAGGTTAGGATGGAGTATTATGTTGTAGGCAGATAGAGGTATTAAAATGCTGGGCAAGGAATATACGATTGTGTATGGCTTCTGTCACTACTGGTCTCACCGTCTCAGTGGTGTGACCTTTTTGTGTTATTGTTGTAGAGCTTGGGTTTCAATATATGATTAAGGCTTGATCCTAGATTGTTAGATGCAGCAATTTAAGGTTCCTCTATTTTTTTCTCCAGTGGTCGGATTTGGTACAAATAGGCCTTTCCCCGTCATTAAAGTATGGACGGTGATCTTATCACTTTGACAAGATTTTTTATGTAATATGTTCAGGAAACCTTATAGCTGTAAAATAACTATTACCTTTTGTTTTACCAGAAGTTAAAATAATTTGAGCAGTATTTTAAGGGTTCCTTTCTCAGGAAGAAGTAGCCAAAGAACTTGGGATCCCGGTGCAACTTCAACGATTTTGGTTGTGGGCAAAGCGACAGAATCATACATATCGCCCTAACCGACCACTAACACCCCAGGAAGAAGCACATTCTGTAAGTCTATTGAATCTCATTATTTAGATGATATAGCATTTATCAGTTTTCAAGTAATTGTAATTAAATTTAATTAGCTTATACTCCCTTTGGTAGTGTCACATTCTCTAATTTTTTTCTCTAAAATGGCTGTCCACTCACCTGTTTGGGAAGCTACTTATGCATGAAATGTCGCCATTATCCCTAAGATAAGTTAACTTCCTTTGGTTTGTTAAAGCACACAAGGGTATATGGGGGGAAAAAATCCATACTAAAGCAATTTATCCTTAACTTTTACAAAAATGAGAAAGTAGACAAAAGAAGTAGTATATGAAGTTCTTGGAATAGCTGGCTGACTGTATTTACCTCTTGACCTACCTTCTGTGCCATGGTTATTTATAAATAATGTTTTGCGTCAGTCATTATGTGGCAATTACTAGTTGATTAGTAACTGACAGTAACATAATATAAAGATAAGGTTGTTGTAATGAAGAATGGATATGATGTAGTGATACTGACTTCTTTTTAATACTCTGTACATCGTAAAAAATATATGGAATCGTCTGGGAAAGGGTTTTAGATAATACACCCTCTTCCCAAAATATGTGCCCCATTTACTTTTACAGCCAGGGTTCAGGAGTATGCGGGTTAGTGTTTCCATTCCTACTGCTACTACATGCCCATGATCTCCATTTGATATCCCACTAAGTGGTTGCAACTAGCTAAACCAAGCAAGTTGTTCGTAATTCTTATTTAACTAACTTCCTAATTAAGAAACGAGACACTTATATTGGGACATCCAATTTTAGAAAGCGAGATATTTATTTTGGGAGGGAGAGTAATAATTTACATCCATATGTTTCAAGAGTACTTAGTTAAGGCCAGAAGCAGGTTATCTGAGTTTTCATGGCAGTATGGTAGTAATAGATTTGTCGCCCTTTACATGCTTTAAAGAACTCCGGATTACATGACGGTTCAAGTTTGTGTGGCGACTTCAAGCGGATTCTTTGAAATTTCAGTTGCTTAAGGTTAGATCAATGCGCCAGGCATTCTCACTTACTAGAACTACTTACCGTTGCTGCTCATTGATTTGACTGAACTGCTTCTATTTACATCGTGTGCTGTACTAATATATCAGTAAATACATACTAGAGGTCACGAGGGCATTTTCTCTGTCAAAATATTCATGGGGAAATGTATTTTTGAAATTGTGATACTGATACATGTAGTTTATCAGAAATATCATCCTCATTATCAGATTTTGATTTGTGTGAGTTGGAGTCCACCTTTGGATTGTGACCATAACTTGCATGCATTGTAGGTTGGACAATTGAGAGAGGTATCAAACAAGGCTAACAATGCTGAACTAAAGCTTTTTCTGGAAGTAGAGCGAGGGCTGGTAATTCTTTCTAACCTATTTGATTCCTAATTTTCTGGTTATCTGTGACACTTGGACTGGATTTAACTTGTATATCATACATTACTTTTCTGATTTGATCACGTTGTACCTATTTTTCTCCCACAACTGACAGAGTTATGCAGGATTTGCAGCTTGTTGCTCCACCAGAGAAGACCAAAGAAGATATTCTTGTTTTCTTTAAATTTTATGACCCATTGAAGGAAGAACTGCGGTAATCTTTTGTTTCTGGCTTGTATCTATATTTTGAGATTAACATGACCAATTAAATGCCTTTATGACCTCAGGTTTGTTGGGCGATTGTTTGTAAAGAGTACTGGCAAGCCTATGGAAATATTGACAAAATTAAATGAAATGGCAGGCTTCTCCCCTGATGAAGAAATAGAACTTTATGAGGTCGTAGTACTTTCATGTATATTGCCATATATATGTTACATGATGTAACATGCAGTGTCAGAGTCATCTCACATTTTCTTTCATATTCAGGAAATTAAATTTGAGCCTAATGTTATGTGTGAGCCCATCGACAAGAAAATAACGTTTCGTGCTAGTCAGGTGTGTATTAACACATATATATCAAATAATTGATTGTCTTTTACTATATTTTTTTGTTTTGCACTATTAACTTCTTGCTCTCTCTTTTTCCCCTGATTTGCTAGCTGGAAGATGGAGACATCATTTGCTTTCAGAAACCTGCACCAGTTGGAAGTATTAATCAATGCCGCTATCCAGACGTTCCTTCATTCCTGGAATATGTGCACAATCGTCAGGTATGCTATTCAGCTTAATCTGAATTGAGGTTTAACCCTTCCTGTAAGGATATTGGCGTGTTGAAAGCTCGCTATCATTTTCATATGCTTTTCATAGCATGGTCAAGCCCAAAAATCTTGTTTTGTGAAATCTTAAGGCCTCTTAAGAATCATAAGTTTGGTGCTCTCTTGTTTCTTCATAGCATGGTCGAACCCAAACCTTGGTACACGAATTGCTGATGGAAAAATTTACATATGCTTTTCAAATAAGAATAGATTGCTTTGTGAAAATAGTATATCACATCACATTATGTTAATGATATATAGGTTGTTCGATTTCGATCTTTGGAGAAGCCAAAGGAGGATGAGTTTTGTCTTGAGTTGTAAGTTTCTCATGTCACTCTTTTTGTATGGTAATTATTTTGGCTAAGAACTTAGTCAAATAAGTTAATCACATATTTGGTGACAATTGTTTCCTATGCATTTTAGGTCAAAGCTTAATAATTATGATGATGTTGTGGAAAGAGTAGCTCGCCATCTTGGCTTGGATGATCCATCTAAAATTAGACTTACATCTCATAACTGCTACTCACAGCAACCTAAACCCCAGCCTATCAAGTATAGAGGGGTGGAACATTTGTCTGACATGCTAGTACACTACAATCAGGTTTTTCCTCATCAGACTTGTATATCTGCGTCGATTTTTTCTGATTGCAAGTGCATTCTGATGGGTGTTGAATCATTCTCTTATCTTGTTTCCAGATTTCTGACATTCTGTATTATGAAGTATTGGATATCCCCCTACCAGAACTTCAATGCCTCAAAACTTTGAAAGTTACTTTTCATCATGCTACCAAGGATGATGTGAGTGTAGAGCACACCCTTTTAATTTTCTATTCTTGTTTATTCGCCAACATTAAATAAATTGATACTATGTTCTCTTATACGATGACATTTTTGTTGTCAGCCTGTTGGACACACTATTAGGTTGCCCAAACAAAGCACAGTGGGGGATGTGCTCAATGAGCTTAAAACAAAGGTGAGTTCTACTACATGTATATACATATACATTGTTTTGAAACTGGTATTTCTTTAGTTGTAGGGAATCATCATGTATTTTTCAAATCCCTACTCTCCATCAAATGGATTAATCCTTCAGTTCAAATTTTACAAGTGTCTGAACTTCTAATTTCATTTGCTCTGGCAGGTTGAATTGTCTCACCCAAATGCAGAACTTAGACTACTTGAAGTTTTCTATCACAAGATATATAAGGTATTAATATTTTTGAAGTAACTAGAGTTCCTTTGCAGTGGAGATATATTTTAACGATGTTAAAGATTCATTAAAAAAATTATTTCATGTGTTGGCCTTTTATTATGCAGTCAATGATACCCTTCCCTCATCATTTGTATTTTTTGGACTTAATTTTGTAGATTTTCCCTGTCAATGAAAAGATTGAGAACATCAATGATCAATACTGGACCTTACGCGCGGAGGAGGTAAATTTTATTTATCTGATAGAACTATAGATGTTTTCATATTCACCTGCTACACTGTTTCCTTTGACACCTTTCTTCACTTATAGACTTCCTATTTTTTGGCATAACCCCTGTTACTTGGTGTCACAGATTCCAGAAGAGGAGAAAAATCTGGGTCCTCAAGATCGATTGATTCATGTTTACCATTTTATGAAAGAGACTGCTCAGAATCAGGTAGAAAAAAACTTGCTATGCTGGTGAATTTAGGTTGAGATATAGTGTCTTCTCTTTTCCAACTATATTATTTTTCCCCTTTTAAACAGCAGGTTCAGAATTTTGGAGAACCATTTTTCTTGGTCATCCATGAGGCTGAGACATTAACAGAAGTTAAAGGGCGAATACAGAAAAAATTGCAGGTTCCAGATGAAGAATTCTCAAAGGTATTTTCTTTCTGCCTCTTGAAGCATCATGTGCAGGCATAAAAGTTCATTATGCTATCCAATCACTATGTAGATTTTCATCAGTGTTATTTTGATATCTGGCAGTCTTTGAAGAGAATGATTAGTTAAATCTATTAATTTTCTTTTGGCATAACTTTCTTTACCTTCGGTGTAACTATTTTTCCTGTTTGTAATTTTTCTTTATGTGCAGTGGAAGTTTGCATTTCTATCCCTAGGTCGGCCAGAGTATCTTCAAGACTCTGACGTAGTGTCCAATCGGTTTCAGGTCTCTCTCTCTCTCACACACACACAGTGGAAGTTTGTATTTTCGTTACCTTCTTATTTTATCTTTTGATTTATGCTGCACAGAGAAGGGATGTCTATGGTGCTTGGGAGCAGTACCTTGGGTTGGAGCACTCTGACAATACACCTAAGAGGTCGTATGCAGCTAATCAGGTATTTTATTGCATTGACATCTCACCCTGTATTAGGTATGAAAATGCAATACATGCTTGTGCATATAGTACATATAATAATTGGATATCCTTTACATGAAGCTGCAAAAACTAACATCCAGCATACATTACTTGTACGACCACACACTGTAGTTATGAATTGGTAATTTTTAACAAATATGAGAAGTCTTCAACTATTGAGGCTGGTCCTCTTGGGTGTGTTTTGGTTTGGGCATTGGTTAGATATTTAAGCATAAAAAGTCTCACTGGCTGTTTTAGAGAGGCTCGAGTTTGAATGGCTAACCTCATTTCTTTTTGCAGAATCGTCATGCATATGAGAAGCCTGTAAAAATCTACAATTAGGAGAGAGTGGACCCAATGAGTTGAGCTGGATACTATGATCTATCTGAATGACATGAGGGAGGTATCTGCGAGAAGTGCAGCAACAAAAGGGAAAGCTCAGCTTTTCTTGTCGCATCCATTATAGTTACTGTTGATTTTGGTAGGTGTAATTCTTTCATAGAAAAAAAGAAGGGGGAGTTGTTGGAGGGATGACCTTGACCTTTGGAACATATTTCATAAACAGCACTATCCTTCTCTCTCTCCTTAGCACATCCTTTCTTTCTCTCTCTGGCACCCGTCTCTGGGGTGAAGTAGTTTGCATTCCATATATAATTTCATTGTAATTTTAGTACATAGGATTTTGAGATGAGGGTTGGTTGGGTGTGTATAGAATGCACAGGCGTGCGCATTAAAACACATTTTCTTATATATGTTTCAGTTTCTCTGATTTTTTCTATTATTAGAATGAGATTTGTACATGTTCTGTTTAGTTCACTGACATCCTGTTTTTGTGAAACTAAAATTACATTTTGGTGATTTGGTCTTCTTTTAGACATTGAGTTTATTAGAATTTCGAGATGTGGGTGAAGACAAGAAAGTAGCAGCCTGCATAGTTTATTTATCTTGAAGATCAGAACTGAAGTTCTTAGTGTTGCTATTCAGTTTTTTATTCAAACATATTGATTTGAGATTGAGATTGAGATTGAGCTTGACCGACACCAAATCAATTAGAAGCGTCACAAGCCAATGAAATCGGATGATAAAATTGCAACCATTCAAATGTATGGTGACAATTACTTCTTTTGCTTATCGTCAAGCTGTGGACGTCAAATCGTGTAGGGAAACCCAATCCATTCTGTGTAGATTGAAAATTTTGATTTGATTTCAGATTCTAGGATGAAATAAAGAGAAAATTACACATTACACATGGTATATTCACTATCATGTTAAACCCGTGAGTAATAAATGGATCATGTTATTACTATTTAGGAATAATTTTAAGTGGTTACTCTTATAATTGTCTGTTTTTCAAATGAGTACTCTTATAATTTTTACTTTGTACCTCTTTGTTAAGGGTTAAATGAGTTATTGAAATTGTATTAAAAAGACTAAGATGCTTTCATATATACTTATAATTTTCAAACTTATGTCATCCATTATTTCTATCTTCTCCCCTCTCTCTCTCTCACTCCTCTCTATGAGTCATTTCGTGTCATTAGAATAGCATATTATTGGGGTTCATCTATCACTACCATCTCTGAAGCATGGTGACTTCAAATCTCGGGTTTTTTTCCTAAAAAATGTAAATAAACTAATTATTTAACAAACTATGTTACTATTTCGAATAATTAAAAAAAAAATTGGGACCTATTTAAGTACACATATGGACACACAATGAGGGAAGGTGATTTGTTTGACTATTACTGTAGTAGACACAATAATTACTATAGTAAAGAAAAGAAATATTGAAATAGAAAAAAAAAAAAATCTTTCATGATTAGAATTTGGAGGTGTTAAACCCGATTCTTACCCAATTGAATTATGAGTTTATCAACATCTAACCACAATCTTCTAACTTAATCATTATTATAAATTCATTTATTAACTTTATATAGATTTGTACGTAATATATTTTTATGAATTACAAGTTATAAAAATATCCATATAAAAATGAGTGGACAAATATATAATAATGGGTACAAATGTACGGTCAAAGTTAAGATTGTATAAGAGCAAAAACTTTAATGAGTCGCTCGAGTTCGATTCATTAAATATTCAGTTCATGTTTATTATAATCAAGTTCGAGCCGAATTCGAGCACAAAGTTGAGTTATTTTAATAAACAAGTCGAGCCCCTGGCCCTTTAAGGCCCGATAGATCCGCAAGCCGGCTTATTAGTATTAAATTAATTGTATATTTTTATTAATATAATTTTTAATCTTTAATAAATATTTATAATAAAATTAGATGAACCCAATCAAATTGACCAAATCTCGAGTTTGGTTGTTTAATAATTAGGAATGACGCTAGGGCGGGTTTAGTAATCCCATACCCCATCTTGAAATCCGTCCCCTTCCCTGAACCCATCCCATTACTCGATAATTTGCTTTCTAACCCTTCCCGACGGGTACGGGTAATTTGCAAGTCCCGGACCCCGCCCCGAAATCAGACATTCTTTCAAATTTCTTTTGTAACTCGTTCAGTATTATCTTATCATTATTCAATTAATTTTACATACAAAGTTACGGAATCGTGTATGAGTGAAAAATCAAACCTAATATATATGTATAATTTGTTTTTGAAATAGCTATTTGGGATTAATAAGTTGGTAATGTTTTCTTTTAAATATAAATATATTATTATTTTTTAAATACAACGGGCGGGGCGGGGTGGGTATTGGTCACCCCGACCCTGACCCAACTAGATACCCGCTTGTTTGCCCCGATACCCGTCCCGTTACCTCAAATTGCTGACCCACCCGCTTCAAACAAGGTTGGGTCTATGGTTATCGAGTGGGTTTGAGTATTTTTTCCATCCTTGTTAATAATTAAGTAAGTATTTTGATATTTTTTATTTAAAATTAATCTTAAATTTTAATGAATACTTTTATTGAAAATTAACAGAATCGAGTCGAACTCGAGGCGAACACTTCTTTCACGAGTTGAACCAAGCATTTGTATATAAAATGAATAGATAAATTTATAGTAATGGTACAAAAATATGAAGAAATAATGAATTACAAATTATGAAAGTATCTTATGTAATAAATGTCTGATAAAATGAGTAGATACTAATATAATAATAGATACAAATAAATATGATGAAAATAAAGAGATGTAAATTATAAAATAAGTAGATAAATTTATAATAGTGGATATTAATTGTAAAGTCAAAATACGAAAATTGATGTTCCAATAGGTACAAATAAATTTTTTCTTGCTATTTCTGTATAACTTGTCTTTAGTGTAACATTATTGTGCTTGCTGCAGTAATAGTCAAACTTCCTTCATTGTGCGTTGACAAGTTATTAGATGGTCCCAAAACATATTTTCTTAAATATTTAAAATAATAACACACTTTGTTAAATAATCTATTTATTTACATTTTTTTTGAAAAAAAACCCTCAATCAAATCCCTGTAAGTGTTGTTCTTAAAGTTGTTAGGACAACAACTATACACCCATGATGATGATGGCCTATTAATTTCGTTGTTGAATTGATGTATGCCTCATCCAGTTTTCAGATTCCGGAGTTGGTTTCACTTTATCAGGCTCGTATCGTATGTTAATGTGGTTAAGTTTTTATCATATCAAAAGGCAAATTAATTGGCTCTCCAAATACATCACTTAGTTTTTAGGTGCAGACATTATGCACAAAAGTCCATTTCCTTTTTTGTTTGGTGGTGGAGGTTGCTTTCGATAGATAATTTTTCCTTTAGTGTCACCACATGACTCGTCCCTTTGAGTGGGATTAATAGGAGATGCCTCCTTGGAGAAAAGAAGAGCAATGTGTTTTTGTGCAATTATAAGTCGTTGACAGGAAAGAAAAAAAGGGGAAAGGCAGAGAGTGTGTAGAGAAAAAATGGATGACATAAATTTGAAAATTATAAGTATATGTGAGGGTATTTCAGTATTTTTAATAACTATCTCACATGTAAAAAATGTTAAAATTAACATAATTGGACAAAAAATATATACTAGGTGTACCTATCTAAACAACAAACAATTCTAGCAATAGCCATATGAAATTATCCCTACTACTTATTTTAAAATTTCAAAAGCATTCATATTTATACTTAAAATTGTGAAATTATGAAATTGTTGCATGTTTTTATTAACCATTTAATTTGGGGTGTCAAAAATGCTCGGGTCACACTACCAACCCAAGAACTTGAACGATTCATCACCCGAAAATAAGACATATGTGGGTTGTAGGTTGGATTGCGAGTAAAAGAAAACATCATACTATTGGTAGGCTTGTGACTTGAAACCAGACAAATTTTCCTCCTTCCTAGATTAGATTATTAAGTTTCAAGAGTGTGAAAAATTACTTGCGAGCCAACTCCAACCACTGATTCACATAGAGATTATAAATTTTTGAAGAAAAGTATAAAGATTCTGTCATCTTTCATTGAGATTGATGTATCCAAGACCTCAACAAACTCTTGAGAAATTTTGGGTAAAAATCGGTGTTTACCATTACAATTATAGTCTATAGATTGTTTGAGTTTTGAGTCAAAATAACCGCCGAGCTAGGCACGACAGCAGTGCAAATACGATTTTGTGGATGACACGCTTCTCGCGTGATGAGTCAGTGTAGCCGGCTCGCACACTTGTCTAGGTTTGCCATATTAGGGATAAGATGCTGGGGGGAGTTGGCCAAGGTGATAAAGAGGCGCTCTCGGCACTGCGCCTCTTTATCACCTTGGCGCTTGGCCAAATCCCCCCAGCATCTTTATCGTCTCTTTATCACATGTGGGTTCAAAGAAGTTGAACTCGCATGTCACTCGACTAAATTGCATCCAATCCAGTAGTTCAACTTATATAATAATAATAATATTAGAAACTCAACTGAATCCCGCTACTCCCTGCAATCACTCACTTTCACGAGGCCATAACTAGTTAACATCATATTTATATTAGGGATAATGACAGTTTGTTACACTTAACTATGGTGAAATGACACTTTCATACCCTAACTATAAGCTTCTTTTTTTTAGTACCCTGACAATGTTTTTGTGACAACCTACCTTCTAAAATGTCTAAAATGCCCTTAGTTTAAGAAATTAAAATCAAATTAGTTCAAAATGCCCAAAATACCCTGACAATGTTTCAGGAGACGTCTTATTCGCCGATTCAGCCTCGTCAGAACTTTGACTAAGAAATACCTTCTGCAACTCCTCCGACCACAACGACGGAGTACGTCACCCATAAGCTTCCCTGACATGCAAGTCGAGCCCACCTCCGCCGTCGAGACCACCTGCGGCGAAGCTCGAGAGAAACCCGGATCTGGAAAAACCAGATCTGGTTCGAGTTCCAGCAGAAACAACGAAAGATAGAGGGAGTAAACCTCCACCTCGACATGGCTCGTGTTGTCGATGGCCCAACAAACCATGATCTGTCCTGTTCGAGTCTTCAAACACCAGAGTCATCACCGGAGCTCGCCGGAGAAGAAGTTGCGACAGGACAACCACCACAAACCTGCTTTATGACCAAACCCACCTCATCTTCATGCCAAAATGGCTCAAATAAGCTAAGGATGGTTGCCGGAGAGCTCGCCGGAGACCGACTGCACCTCTGGCGACCCAAAGAAGAAGAAGAAAAGAGAGAGTTACTGTAACAAATATTATTATTATTAATATTATTAAGAACTGGTTCAATTCTAGTTTTTAAACCAAATTGAACAAATTTGATTTTGGTTTCTTAAACTAAGGGCATTTTGGGCATTTTAGACATTTTAGAGGTGGGTTGTCACAAAAACACTGTCAGGGTACTAAAAAAAGAAGCTTATAGTTAGGGTATGAAAGTGTCATTTCACCATAGTTAAGTGTAACAAACTGTCATCATCCCGTTATATTATTTTCATCTCCAACCTTCTCGTCACGTCAGTCACTCCCTCTCCCACTTCGTGTTGCAGTCTCTACCGTGGCAGCCCCGGAGTGAGCACTCCCTCCACACTTTCTTGTTGGGACCAGTTTAAGACACACTGACCTCCTTGCCCTAAAGAACATTCAAAATCAATTTTATCATCTAGAGGGTCCGTCCTTTTCTAAGAAAATTTTATCATTATTAATAATTATAAATGATAAAGTTCAAATTATTATTTATTTTATGTTTAAAATAATTATTTTTTCCTGTAAATTATTATAATTTATGATTTATTTAATTGTAAATTATTAATCATTTAAAAAAATTATATTTTAGTTTATAATAGAGTTATGTCAATTTTATTTGTAATCATAATATATAATTTAAGTGGTTTTGCCTGATTTATCAGTCTATTCGAATATTCTTTTAATTTACGTTTAAAGTCGAAAAAAATAAACCACACAAAAATTGTTATATATGATAGCGTACAACACCAAGCCACTTCATGAAATCAAAACTTGGGCACATACTACTACTAGATTCATTTCTGTATAACATTCACGCTCCAAAGCAAACATAAACAAAGTCCAAGCAAAAGAGTAAATAATTATGGTGGTGGTGAATATTATCTTCTCGCCGCCGGCGTCACTGTACATGGCGGTGATGACAGTGTTGTGTATGGTGTCCATGGCAAATGGCGGGCTATCGGAAATAAGAGGCAAACATGTGAACTACTCCAAATTCTGGAACACTAGTGTCCAGAAATCGCTCGCCAGCCGGACCGGTATGGTTTTGGCCTACACTCCTGCTCTTCTCGCCGCTCTCTCCTCTTTCTGGCTTTTCCCCAATCAACCTCTCCGCTTTCTGTTGCTCGCCTCAGCTCTTGCTCTCCATTTCTTCAAGAGGCTCTTTGAGGTACATTTAAGAGAATATTTGCTAGGAGAAATTTCACATACCCTTTAACTATAAACAACTTGCAGAGTCCCTTTTATTTGATTATGTTTCAGTCATCTTCTATCACTAATTTGTTGAATCTTATTGTATCAAGTGGTTTTGTTAGTGGAACCCATATCAAAAAGAATACATGTTTTGAGGGCTTAAGTTATTATTAGATTGATTGATTTCTTTTTTTGTTTAATGCGTGGGCAGTCATTATTCATTCACAAATATAGTGGCAAGATGGCTTTGGACAGCGCAATATTCATCACTGTAAGCTACTTGGTTTCTACCATGAACATGATCTATGCACAACACCTGACAAAAGGGTTAGAAGAGCCGATGATAGATTTGAAGTACCCTGGGATTGTGGTGTTCTTAGTGGGCATAAGTGGCAACTTTTACCATCATTACTTACTCTCCAAGTTGAGGAAAAAAGAAGGTGACAGAGACTATAAGATACCAAAGGGAGGCTTGTTTGGGTTGGTGACATGTCCTCATTACCTCTTTGAGATTATTGGGTTTGTGGGGATTTCCTTCATCTCTCAGACATTATATGTTTGGTCTTTTACTATTGGTTCTGCTCTCTACTTGATGGGAAGGAGCTATGCTACCAGGAAATGGTACCTTTCTAAGTTTGAAGATTTCCCCAATCATGTCAAGGCTCTCTTCCCTTTTGTTTTCTAGATCCATGCACATGTTTGTTATGCCATTCTATAATGATTAGAGTGCTAGATAGTATTTTATGTGTAATGTATTTGTGTAAGGTTAAGATTTTTTTAGTACTACTAATTGATTTGGTGATCCCTTGAAGAGCTATTAAAATTTAAATTGATAGAACAAAACTAATTGATTTTCCTATGTATACAGAACATGCTACACTACCTAATAACAATAGAAGAAAATTGATCCTAGCCGACGCACACAAGACATCGGCTTTTTCCCTAAACAACACTGGCTAGGCCTAGCTGACAAACAGATCGTCGATATTGAGGCGTTGGTAGAGCTCAATTGGTTATGGGTTTGTGTCGTCGTGGCATTACTCCATTATCTTGTCCGCCATTGGTTGACCAATGTTCGTCATCTAGGTGGAACAACAACCAACATTGATTAGTCTCTCATCAAGTATAAGCACACCCAACTGACGTACATTGTGACAATACTGACGCCGATTGAGAGATAATTCAAAACTACAAGTTGCAAAACAAAATAATACATGTCACTTATTGGAATAGATATACAAACACAATTCGTAAGCAATCAAATGCACAAAAAGTTTGATTAAGTGAATCAATACAAAAAAAAAATTAGAATCATGAATATTTGTGATAAATTAAGGAGAGAAACCAAAATGAATATATGAAAAACCTTGAGGTTGTCGAGAGATAAGGCCACTGAAAATACATTCATTGAGATCGGTGTCTAGTACTATGACGTTGTGTTCTTCATTTGTATTCTTGCCTTCAGATGATCATTAATTCTCTGTAAATAAATAAATAATTATAGACATGTTGTGTTTGATTGATTGTCGAGAGTGTTATGAGATTATTCGCTTTCCCAAAATGACCATTATGACCACAACATTCATTTGCAAGTTGTGTACATAACGAGACAACCCTTGTTCGTACGTTGACTTCTGGTTTGATCATAGATTAGTTGTGTATTTCTTGATTATATTATATATGATAATTTCACATAATATTATGAACTAAATATCATTTTCAATTTATGTAACATTGATGGAGTTGGACACGGGAGTTGTAGTCCTCCGCCGACGTCAGTCACAATGCCATCCTCTTCAACTCCGGTGAGGAGTTAGTTAAAAAGAGATTGGAGAAAGAGAGAGAAGAGATCAAATGACACACTTTAAAAATTTGAAGAATTTGGAGGGGCATTTTAGCCATTTCATAATTAATAAAAAAATAAAACTACCGGAGATCTAACGATGTATTCGGGAATTGAAGCTTACCGTGACTTTATGCAATCTCCCCTTTCTATATACGCTTTATGTCCTATTATAGCCGATAACCCACTTATATCATGTACGTAGGCTATGATTATAATACTGTTGATGGTCAACTTTTTTATCTTTAAGGTTAACGAGATGGTCATTTCTTTAGATTATAGTTGACGAACATTGTTAGTATCCGTCACCATAGCGTCAACCATTGGCTTTGTTTACCTGATACACGTTTCTATGCCTCGTCCTATACGATTACACCTAATCGATGCGGGTTGCTGAAGTTTGATGGAGTGGAAAATTGCTGTGAATTGATGATTGATGCCGAGAGTCTTCCCTTCACCATTCCTTGTGGGTCTAATCTTCCCGGAACCCTGCCCAGATGCCTCGGTTTTGTTCCGGAGAATTAATCTGATGATTCTGATTCAGATGATCCTAATCAGGATCTTGAAGAGGGTGAGCTCCGGCTAGATCTGTCGGTCGTTGCTTCTCTGGGGGATTCTGGTGACTCTTCGGCTTCTGCAAGATACAACTCTGGCGACGCCTCAATTAATGATTCTGATCCAGATGATCCCGATCGGGATGTGTGTTGAATCATCGAGGGAAGAAACAATTAATTTTGCCAAAATATCTGACCCTTATCCTCTTGATAAGTTTGTTGGGCCTCCTTCTAATGTGGAATGTACCGATGGGCTCACCTCCTCTCCACATGCCCAAGACTCTTCTTAAGGAAAGGGTGAATTTTTGGATAATTCTTTAGACGATCTCGATACCCCCTTGGCAGATATGGTCAAAAAATCGAAGGGCAGATTTTAAAAAAGTCTGCTTTCGTTCTCGGAGGCGCGGAAGATGGAGATCCCCGGATCTCGTCTCTTCAAACCTCCATACCTCACCGACAATCGGGCTCGTGCTTCTCAAACTTTGGAGGTTTGTAAATGTATGGGAATCACTTGGGGCATTCCTGAGGCGCAAGTGCTTATCGTTCTCGGGGATATAGAGGCCTAGAGCAAGGCTTCATGAGTGCGACGATTTTCTCTCTATTTTCCTTCTTTCCTTCTTTATCCATTGTTTTTCTTTATTCTTTATTCTGTATTTTTCTTTTTTATTTTGTTAATGCATATGACTTTTTTTTGTTTTCCGTTTGAAAATTTTAGCAAGTCTCATCAATAAAAAATTTCTTTTCGCTAAGAAAAAAAAATCAAATGCTACCGTACTTCCTGCACATGGAATTGCTATTTGGCTACTTACAATTCCCACGATAGCTTTCCCGAGAAACAAACAAACATACTTGACTCCAGGTGGGTGTTGGTTTCTTATTTCTCGACGCTTAGAAAGTTTCTTGATGATTTCTGTTCTCTACTCATAACCCAGTGGGAAAATAGAAGAATCAAAACAATGGGTCTGTTGGGCCTATATTAAATAAGTGGAGGCCCAAAACCCATGTAGTTAGTATCCTACATGGAAAAGGAAACCCTAATTGCTTGCCTATAAATAGGAGGCAATAGAGAGAAGGAAGTAAGACCAATTCAAGAGAGAAATAGAGTGAAATTCGTGCAGAATTTTCTGCTACTTTCTGGGCCGACCAGCAAGGTTCTCGAGTCCGATCGGAGGTCGATCCACCGTTGGATCGTGCTGATTTTTGGACAGGGTGTTCGGAAGACGTGGTACTACGTTCTGACCGTTGGAATTTGCGTTTGGAGGTCTGAGTGATTTGATACGATTTTTTGATCGTGCGCCATCGATTCGGTGAAGTTTCTCTACTCTTTCTTATAATTGTGGTTTGAGCCAAGATTGGTTAATCTTGAGATATTGTGATCCTCTAATTTTATTTAGAGAGAACTCGTTGTACCCATTATATTGATAGTGGAGATTAAGCGGCCTCGAGAGTCCCGTGGTTTTTCCTCTCTCGCATTGAGGAGGTTTTCCACGCTAAAATTGTGTTCTTGTTTGCTATATTTGTTAGCTTGCTTGATTCGCTCTGCTTGATAGATTCCTACGAGATTTGCACAGGTGGGGAGAATTATTTAATTCCGCTGCATCTAATTATTCTATTAGATTCGTTTTTCTCTTAACAAGGTCGGCGTCGGCTTAATGGTCCCTGCGTGTCTCATGATAGTCTCCGATCTGGATCAAACAATGGTGGGTTTTGCTTCAGTTACTTATTAATGGTAAATCGTTGCTCGTCTTCCTCATTTTTCATGATTTACAGCTTTATGGTTGCAGGTGGATCGAGATGACCCAGAAAACCTTTCTCTTCTGAGGTTCAATTCACTGTGGGAAGCTTATTACCGTCAGGATTCGCTTCTGGTTTTCTCCACTGGAAGGACACTTGTAAAATACAAGGAGCTGAGGAAGAAGAGGCCCATATTGACCCCAGACATCATCATATCTTCAGTGGGTACTGAGATTGCATATGGTGAATTGATGGTTCCCGATGAAGAATGGCTTCTGTATTTGAATAAGAAATGGGACAGAAGCATAGTGATAGAGGAGACAACCAAGTTTCCTGAGCTCACTCCCAGGGTGTGTGAAGTGTTTGATGAAATGTGTTTGCTTGTTTTTGCATAATTATGATATGGGTATGTTTTGGTTTAGGCAGAAATAAATCAAAGTCCTCACAAGGTTAGCTTTGATGTGGAGAAGGACAAGGCTTTGAAGTTAATGAAGCCTCTCTCTGAAAGTCTTAAGAAAAGAGGAGTAAGTGAGATGATGATTCATGATTTCAATGTTCAAAATTTGTTTGTCAGAATTCTGGTGATATTTTGTTTTGAAGATTCATTTGTGATCTTGATTTCCTTTGTCGATGGGTTAAGTTGGACGTGAAATTCATATATAGTAATGGGATTGAATTGGACATTCTCCCACAAGGCGCTGGCAAGGGAGAGGCTCTTGCGTATTTGCGTAGAAAGCTTAAGCTTGACGGGGAACTGCCAAGCAATACTCTTGTTTGTGGTGACTCTGGAAATGATGCTGAAATGCTTGCTGTTCCAGAAGTCTATGGTGTAATGGTTTGTGGCCTCATAAGAATCTTTTGGTTGACTAAATTATTGTTTCACTCCACCATGATACTAATGCTACACATTTGTATGTGTAGGTCAGTAATGCACTGGATGAATTATTGGAATGGCATGCCCTAAATGCAAAGGGCAATCCTAATATAATTCATGCAACCGAGAGAGGTGCGGCTGGGATCGTACAAGCTATTGGTATATTTAATTTGGGCCCACATGTATCTCCCAGAGATAGGGGAAACTTGGCAAAATATAATGTAGACAAGTTCAATCCTGGTCATGAAGTAGTGAAGCTGTATCTGCTCTATGAGAGATGGTGCCGTGCAGAAGATGAGACATCTGAACAGTATATACAACATCTAAAATCAGTTTTTGTGAGTGATCTATTATTCGAATACAGTTATCTCAAATTGTGCTAGACAAAGGAGGATAGCCTTTCCCCCTATTCTCTTAGCCACATCCCACTAGTATTTGTATTGGAAGTTATACGAGTTATAGATATGAGCTAGTTATTATATTAATGAAATATCAGTAAAATGAATCATTTGCAATGATCCTGGACATATGTGTTCGCTTAGAATCAATTTGTGGTTCATTACTTGTGTTAGGTCTGTAAAGGAGCTAAGAAATGGAGACAAAAAATAGGGCATCATGAACACTCTTCGTTTGCTTTCTCTTCTCTAATTTATCTTGGTTGTTCTCTTTTCTTTCTTTTTCTCTTCTTGCATTTTTTCTCGTTATTGATGTATTTATCTAACTTTTGTTTCTCCCTTAGAAGCCTTAGTTGGTTTCATCAATCATATCTTTTTCTTTTCGCTGATAAAAAAAAGGAGCTAAGTTTGTAATTCAATTTCAAAAATTGTTCAGTCATCAGATGTCACCCTTTTCATGTTATCATGATGCATATGTTTCATGAAGGACAATACTTTAATCTATAGTAATCATTTCTTGCTGCTGTTTCTGTTTGTGCCAATTACTCAGCATTTTATGTGCTTAATTTCCCTGTTATGTTCCCTGGTTGAAGCATGAATCAGCAACTGTTGTCCACCCTTGTGGAGTTGAGCGACCTATTGACCACTGCATAGATATGATGGGAAATTCTTATGGACATAAGCAGGGAAAGCAATTTCGGATCTGGGTGGATCAAGTTTCCTCAGCACGGATTGGTTTGGATGCTTGGCTGGTGAAATTTAATAAATGGGAAATTTGTGGTAAGATTTTAATTGTTTACTTTTACCAAATCTCAATATAGGGTCAGTTACTTAAATTGACTGGCTTGTGGCTGTGTACACTTGAGCAGCAGTGAAGTCCACTGCAAACTAACCATATCCATGTAGAAAATTATGTGCAATGGCAACTTGTCCGTCTATGGATTACTTTGATCAGAATTGTCATTAGTTTCTGCTCTGATAATTATAAATAATTGTTCATGTAGGGGATGAATTGCATTGCTGTCTGACAACAGTCTTGCTAAGTTCAAAGGTCGAACCTTTTATTCTTTATTAGATCCTTCTGTACTTCACTGCACTGTTTGCTTGTTCGTTTGGTTGGAGGAACATCTTCTCAGTGTCATAATATTGTTGTCTATGTTTTGTTCTTAGGAACAGCATCAGTCCGAGGTGGCAGATGGGTTGACATGGATGCACATACATCAGACATGGTTGAATGGTTCAGGACCAAAAGACCAAACATCGTGGTTTTTCTAACTTGTTTACCAGGTTAGCATGTGTTTTTTTCTTTATTATTCAAGTTATCTTTATCTATCTGTGACTCTAGACTACAAATTCAAGTGTTTAACCAGTTAAATTGGACTATAATCTCATATATCTTGAATAATGGAGTCATCTTAGTACTGGAGTCGATATCTAATTCTTTCCTGTTTTCATGATCATAGATGCTCCAATTGCAACTCTCCATATGAAGAGGACAGATCAGTACACCCGTCGATAGTGAATGAATAGGGAAGAGAATGTGCATGGAAGATTGTTATCATCATGAGGATGAGCATATAAATTGTAAGAGACAGATGGTGAAAGCAAGGAGCAGAGGATTCATTTATGTTGAATACTTAAAACCGCCTTGCCTTGCCTTGCCTTGCAAGATAGATAGGACGTTCTATTGTGAACTTGTGATTTGGTGATTTGCTTATCTGAAATGTGTACACTTGTCATCATCCTGTCGTGTGTGACAAAGACAAATAATAGTAAGGGTGACGCGTGGCTAGCAGCATAATGCCACGCGGAGTGGTGGAAGAGAGCCACGTGTCATCTTCCCAAGTTCAAATACACACTAACTTGAGCACCGGAAAATGCAATCAAAAGGAAGAGAATCGGAGATTGAATTAAAAAAAAGAAAGAGAGAGAGATGTCGGGAGCACAGGGAGCGCAACCGCAGGAGACCAAGACGGCGACGGTGTATGAGTCGGTGGCTGGAGGAGAGAACCGCACCCGAACCGATCTACGTTCCAGGGAGGACGTTGGTGGAATTCAGGTTGACAAGGTAGAGGACAAGGTCCAAGACCCTGTCGCCAGGGGTCAAGTCCCTGACGACGTCAAAAAGCCTGACCTAGGCGTCACCGGCACTGGCACAGCCTAGAACATACTTATGACGTTTATGTACTATAACAAACCAATGGTAGGGGTAGGTTGTTTTTAATTTGAATATGAATAAAAGTCCGGTTTCAATATATTGGTATTTCCATTTCAGAGAAAAGAAAAGAAAAGAAAACCAAATACACATTAGAGAGACATCACAAACAAAACAAGTCTCTTATATTTCATGCACATCCCTGTTGCCGCCGCCGCCAAGTGAAATATGAATAAAGAACCAATCCAAGTAAAAGGAATCATGAAGAAGATGGAAGTGGGAGCCATTTTCCTCGTCTCACGCAGGCTGACCTAAACCTCCCTTTCCCTGCCCATATTGCCGCAACTACAAAGCCATCCATTGTTAAACTTGCTTTTCTTGTACAACTAAATCAGTTCCTAATTATTACATGATATATTATAATATTTAAGCCACAACCAGATGCAGATCTGAATTATAGCAATTGATAGTTGACTTGACTCACAATTAAAAATCATACTATATTTAACTTGGAAACATTGAGTAGAAAAGAAGAAGGGGTAGTGCTAAACTAGTATTTGCTGCTACTACAGTTAGTATCTATCGTGCCTGCCAACAATCACATGCTAACATGTGTATGTGTAGGGTAGACGAATGAAAAATACTTCAACTCGATAGTATGAAACTACTCTATAGTTAAATCTGAGTACCTGTCGTTAAACAAATGGTGATAACTAATGAAATCAATATCACAATAATATATGGTGATCCACCAACTCCATTTGAGGTTGACCTGCACAAACAACACTCAATTGTTAGCCACATGGAATTGGAAGGCGAGGTGGTAACAACTGTCATTGCTCTGAATTCAAGATCTATTCACCATGTAGAGATTAGTTCCATTTCACATGAATGAGATGACTAAATGTTCCACTAAATGCTGCCTAATTCATCTATATGCTTTATGAGCATGGAGCATCAAATCCAACAATAAATCATCGGGAAAATGTAAGGAAACTGGAAAATGAAAAAAAAAAAATACCTTGCGACGAGTGTTCCAACTGACTCGGTTGTTAATCCATATCCGAAAGGGAAGAGGGGGTCGTAATGGGAATCCTCCACGTTCATTGGGAGTTGATCAACAGTTCTGAACCATGTTCTGGCAAGCTTCCCACTAAATCCATCGTCACCAAAGAGAACATCAGTCACACCCAGGCCTTCAGTGCCTGGCAACCATGCTGCTACAAGAGCATCTATTGTTGAAACATACGGTTCCATCACGATAGGCCTTCCAGATACGACAATGACAACACACTTGACGGCCTGGCAGACATTGTTGATCACACTTGGTCCCGGATCCATCATTGTAAGGTTCATGCTATCCCCTTCTGTCTCTGCATAAGGGTACTCACCAACAGCAACAATGGCATACGCAAAGTCGCTGGACTTGATGAAGTCACTCTCAGGGTTTTCACTGTACACAATTTCCGTGCTTGGATCAACTGTAGACTTTACAGCGCCAAGGATGGTTGTACCTATCATTCGACAGAGGATGATGTAAACATCCATACTTCACTCCTACTATTTGTAGTAATATCCCAATCAAGCATAAACATTCTTATACAGGCATATGTAGATATTAATTTCCAGCTTATTTACACTGCATATATTCAGTCTTAAATCCAGATCCCAACAAAGCTAAACAAGAGAAGTGATTTTGAATCCAACCTTTTGAAGAATAAATATGTTTAAAAGATACTCAATCCATTCCAACATAAGTGCCACCCTGTTTGCTTTCTAATTTTTTTAATGGATTTTACGGCATCAATATCCCACTTCCCTATTATGTATCCATATGCTACCCTTCCTACTATACTTAACTAATTAATGGGGTTATTGTTAGTGATCCATGCATAACTTGCTTCCTCAAAAGAAAGTGGATTTTATTTTGAAACATCCATTACTGTAGGAAATGACACATTTTGGGACGAGAGTATGAGTTTCAGTAAGCATAATTAGGACGTCATACCCCTGGTGTAGTTATTGCCACTAAATCCTTGCCAAGCTATGGTCCACCCACCGCATTGATAACCCAAATTATCAGCATGGCTACCAGCAACGAGGATCTTTCGAGCCCTCTTCGGAAGGGGCAGCATTGGGTTGCTTGCATTTTTACCATTTTTCAGCAACACGAGAGACTTCCTCACAGCTTCTCTTGCCAAGTCTCTGTGAGCCTAGTAATATACAGAGAGTGCCATAATAAACTGTAGTTAGTTTCTCCGCTGGACAATGAAACCAAGTATTTTTAAAATATTTACACCATGAAAAGAAAAGGATGAATCGGGAAAGTTAGTCACATTCCCGAGATAACAGATGCATGCATATTTACAAGCGATGATCATATCAGGAATGGATGGCAAGAAAGGTCTTACAAACTGACCTGGCTTCCGAGCTCATTGACAAGACTGAGATCGGCCAAAGGGTTCTCAAAGAGACCCATGGTGAATTTGACTAGCAAAATCCTCTCTACAGCATCATCAATACGATCCATTGGGATCAGGTTGCTGTTTATGAGATTTTTCAGATCAGCAATGAACTCAGCATATTTGTAGGGGATCATTATCTAACAGCCACAAAAAAACTACCAGCTTTAATAACATGCATTATTACTTTTTCATTATAGTGTTAACAATAAAATTAGGGCAGGGAAACAGCTCACTGCTTCAATTCAGCCAATGATAGGTCAAAAACAGAGCCACTTACCATGTCGATGCCAGCCAGAACCCCAGCTTGAACTGAGTATGTGTAGTTTGCATGAGGGGGAAAGGTAATCCTGTCAAGGCCCTCCCAATCCGAAATAACAAAACCCTAAATGCATGCAAAAAAAATTTAGCTGCTATTAGCTTAGGGCATTTAGACCATGTTGCATAGGATCCGGTACATCTATATTTTAAATTTAACTATCGTGCGTACATTTTACGGCCTTTATATTTGAGCATATTTTTCAAACACATTTGTAGGAGTAAACACCAAGCACAATATCACATATGACTGACTATATGAGGGCTATGAAAGTGCGAATAGCACAAGGTGTAAGATAATCCCATAGTATGCATTTGATCCAAGCATGTTTAATAGATATTAACATGGCAGTTAAGATGAATACATTGATGACTCTACCTTGAACTTGAGGGTGTTCTTGAGGTAACCCGTAATCAGGTCCCTGTTAGCATGCATCTTCACCCCATTCCAACTGGAGTAGGAAACCATGACTGTTGAGACACCTTTGATAATTGAATCATAATAGGCAGGCATGTGGATGCTGAGCAGGTCATCCCTGTCAACCACAGTATTGTTTTCGTTGATGCCATCGGTTGTTCCACCATCACCAACAAAATGCTTTGCACAAGCTGCAACTTTGTTCCTAATAGATATACTAGAGTTACTTGAATGAAAAGATAACAAATAATCAGGAGAAAAAAGTTAGTGTGCATAAAGAACTCCAAGTTAGCACAAAGTGTGAACATTCATCTACCAGACATTGCTTCCCGGAGAGTTAGTAGAAGCGAATACAATGTTAGTGCTCTTATATATGAACAATGTAATCATTAATTGTATTATCGCACTCAGTTAGAAGTCCACATTTGAGCCTTAAGACAGTTGTATAGGCATGTCACAAGGGATAATGTAGTATGGAGAGAGGACGATAATGCTCTGCCAGACAAATCAGTTTAAGCATCATGTAATTTTATATTAATTCATCCCTATAATGTTGTCTAACATCATGAGATCTAAGGTATGAATATAAAAAGGAAACTGTGAGCATAAAAATAATAATGCTGAGCTTTCAATGGTAAAAATTAACTGGCCCGTAAGCAGGTTTATACATACTTTCCACCAACATATGGAACTCCTTTTTGAGCATCGGAAGGAATATCTCCTTGCAAACCAGGTATTATCTCTGTCATCTGTTGTACAATTTTGTGATCCTCACTGTAGCTTTCATAACACCTACCCCACCTTGGATCTCTACAAACCTATGAAAAGGTGTACAGTGAATTAAGTTGAATAACAGACACATGAAACAGTAACTTAAAAAGTATTAGAAAAACCGCTCGGAAGTGAATTTGTTAATAATGTCTTTTACCGCAATGCATGGAGCAAAAGCATAAGGAATCCCTGTAGCTCTAACTTCAAGTGCAGTTGCAGCACCAATCCTCTTCACCAGATCAGGATCCCTGTGTATTGAAATTGTTTTTATGGGTGTTAGAAATGCATGTATTTCAGAGGAATTCTTTTCAAAAACTGAAGATGAAATTTTGAGAATAGCACAATTTGCACCAACATGCAATCTGTAAGTAATTTACTCCCTTCATACCAAAATAAGTATGACATAAACTCAAGTTGTTGTAACCAAACTGAAGGTAGAATATTATTGCTAATTAAATACTTAAAAAGGCAATGAGACACTTATGGGGCATCCATTTTAAGAAATTGGACAATGTTATTTAACCATATATATTAGCCACATTCATGTGATAAGCCTTAAAGATCCAAACAAGTTTGATGAGGGAAAGCAGGCCATAATGCATTAAAAAAAGTGTATAACTTTACTTGCCTAGTAGCTCCAAGCCCCACATTGTGGGGAAATATTGTGGCATTGTAGACATTATTGTGCCCGTGAACAGCATCAATGCCATAAATCATTGGGATTCCCAAACGAGTAGACAAAGCTGCCTTCTGAAATTTATTTATCATATTAACCCAGTCCTCAGCACTTGCCTGAGGAAGCGGCGTACTCCCTCCTCCACTCAATACACTACCTGCACCAAATTCATTCATCAGATCCGATTCAGATCAGATCAACCAATCCAAAATCCCAATCACTCGGGTATGAGCTCATAAGTAATAGAAGTCACCAAGACAAAGCTTGAATGTGAAGAGCTTGCACATACCAATCAACAATGAACTCCACATTTTAATGAAGCAAAAACAATTTACTCATACCAATAAAGAAACCCTTCATGGTCTCATCATCAGCAACGCTCCGATCAATCTGCACCATCTGACCAATCTTCTCTTCCAGAGTCATGCGACTCATGAGGTCATTGATTCGCACAGCTACAGTCTGCATCGGATCCTTGTACTTGACAGCATCTGCTTCCACCGTAGCCGCCCACAACCACAAAAACCCCAACACTCCAGCTAAAACCCTACTCATCTTCACTCCCCAGAAATGTGATTGACAAAATATCAAATTTCTGATTCGCACACCGTTTAGCAGCTGAGAAAATCAATGCCTGGTGCATATACTCAGTAAGCTACGGAGCATAAAAACAAAAAGGGATAGATAAAAGCATTAGATTTGAAGCTTTTACGGCGTATTTTTCCCCCAATGGTCTTTTGGGGCGAATATTTTCTTTTTCTCAGCAACCAAACAAGCAAAAGAAAAAGAGAGAAACATGCAAAAAGTAAGATGGGTCACAACTCAGAATGCGAATAATAGAAATGGGGAGTGAAGAGAGAAACAGAAGATAAGGGAGGATTGGGACTTTATGGGGAACATGTTATTTGATTAATCATTAATTGATCTGTGTTGATTTGAGGATAAAATGGGAAATAAACAAGATTTATGAATTAAGATCACAACAATAAATACAATTGATTGTGACAGAGACGGACTGGTGTGGTGGGGAAGAAATTATATCATATTCTGTTGGTCGGTGGAATTTATTTAGCCAATTATTAGATGACAGCATGGACCACGACGTGAGATTTACACATATTTATGTCCTCGTCTAAATTATATTTCATCAACTTGATTCTCAACAACCATAGTATTCTATAAAACGTACACACATGCAAACACAAACAGTGCAATTGGAGAAATTGTTGAACCATTGGATTGAATCATCTCAATTAGTTGTCATGTATAATGGACTATATACCATATACGTCTACTCAAACGCCTTACTCAAATGTGTGAAATAAGTACGCGGGTGGCTGAACTTGATACTTGACGCAATAATTTAAAATATTCTTTCCTAAAATCAGCTTCGATGAATTGTAGTGTTTATAGATAGAATGATATTTTTGTAATCTCAAGAAGAAAGTATGAAGGTAAATTTTTTTTGTGAAAATTGCAAAAATCTTTTTTTATTGTGTTTGTTTTTGCACAAACTCTCTCCTCATTATATTTTTGCAAAAACTCTCATTCACTCATATTCATTTTTTGCAAAAACTATATCTTTCTCATGTTTATTTTTACACCGTTTATGCAAATCCGTGAAAATTAATAAAAGTGTCGCTTAAGTTTAGCACAAATATGTTTAGGGGTGGGCATTTTGGCAATGAAACTGGAGACCGCTTCCAAACGAACTGGAACGGGACCAAAGAGCCAGGAACCATGGGTAACGGTTCTGGTTCTTAAAATTGAGAACCGGTGAGTCTGGTCCAGTCCGATTCTTGACCGGTTTGGCCCGATTATTGACCTATGTCCACCCCTAAATGTGCTAACTTAAACATCCAACACAGTTAGAGAGAGTTCTTGCAAAAATACAATGTAGGGAGAGTTTGTGTAAAAAAAACACAGTTGGCAATTTCCCTTCTTTTTTTATCAGCAAGTATGTGGGCGTTTATTTGTGAAATGGTCGATGAAAGGGAGTTGAAATTAATGAAGAAATTGAACCGACCGAGACTTTGTTTTCTCTTCATACGTCATCTTTTTCTTTTATATACATTTCATTTGAAGCATTGTTTTGTTAGTTTCGGTTGCCTTCTTACATCTCTCTTTAATTTTTTCCATTTTGTAAGGAGCTCTCCATTGCTAGATTGCTTAAGAGAGTAGAGAGATAGATGATCAAATATACAAAGACGAGGGCTTGGATTTTGAAATAGTGAAGAAATTTTCTGTGAATCTATTGCTTTTTATGGTGTGCTTTATCACTCATTAGTTTGTGTTAACTATTAGGTATTATACAATAATATTAACAAATTGCGAAAATTAAATAGTTATAAATAATAATGAATTATGACAACAACAAATATACATGAACCTTTACAGAGTATTTGATACAAACTTGGGAATAGTCGAGGCGTGTTGGACACTTTCCTTAAAGTGTATTCGCTCTCCCTCGGGTGTTGGAATCAATGAGCGTACACCTCCCAAGATACAACGACTTCAAACTAGCACCGTACAGCAAAGGTCTAGTTTCGACGAACTTGAACTTGTGTCTTTCTCTATCACCAAATCGTACGAGCTTTGAAGAGAGAAGTGTAGACGATGGAGAACAAGAACACCATAGTTCTTGATATTTGGATGATGCAAAATTGAAGAGAAAGACCATCTATTTATAGTCTCATCTCTTCCACCTCTTGAATTCTAAGAGTAAATGCCCAAATTAAAGACGAAAATGAAAGATTGTAACCTAAACATTTAAGAGGATTAAAACACATTGAAAATGAATATTGAATCAATTTTATTTATCATGTAGAATTAATATGAATTTAAATCATATAATATGATCTTAAATCATATAATATCCAACATTAACATGAATATAGTTGGTTGAA
The DNA here is from genome assembly GCA_963920655.1 of Geranium rotundifolium. Taxonomy (NCBI): domain Eukaryota; kingdom Viridiplantae; phylum Streptophyta; class Magnoliopsida; order Geraniales; family Geraniaceae; genus Geranium; species Geranium rotundifolium. The sequence goes on from OY987314.1 coordinate 7,168,938, forward strand.
CTTACAATCAGGGATTGAGCTTGTTGGGAATTGATTGTGTGGTTGGGTATTTATGGCACTACACTTAACTTAATGCATAATCTCCCGGGTAGGTTTGATTAGGATTCAATCTGATTTACATAAGTTTATAGAGCAATTTGATTAGGTGGATTAAAAGTGTTTAGAGCTCGGATTTACATCTTGGCCCAATCAGGTACGGTTGATACGAGAGTAGTAGATATATGTGATCCACATCGAAGGCTAGTCGTGTAATTAGAATTCCTAAATTAATTAGCCCTATAATTGATTTAATCTCGGCCGAGTTAAAGTTAATTAGAATCCATTATCGCTTCATAGAACGAGTTTGTAGTAGATTGATGCATGACACGTGAAAAAGAAGAAGCGCATAAAATTATACGTATGTAAGATATTACAAACTAAATGTCTAATGCATTTACATATGCATTAGAGAGGACAAGTTCACACACACATATATATATAACTGCGATGATTAAATTTAATAATTATAATGCAAAATATTAGTTGATTTCCTTGGTACATGCCAAACGCATGGGAGGCTAGCGTGAGCGAAAAGAAATTCTATTTTATTAAAAACGAAAGTTTTGGATGGATAGACATGTTACTCTATATGAACCACCAATTTCAACAAAATCATATAGCTCTACTGATTTCAGACAAACGTGTAAGCTATGAAATTTTTTAAGAGGTAAAAAAAACGTAAATGAGAAAATATATATGAACTATTCTTATATCAAATAATTTTGGGATCGCAAAATAATTTTCGTTGATGAGATTTTTTGCATTGGAAGTGGAAGATAAAATTATATATGATATTGAATTTGAACTTGAACTTGAACCTGAACCATAACCATGTACTATTAATGAATGTCGTAAAAGATGTGATTGACCAAAATGGGATGAAACAAATCAAGTATATTTGACTTCATTGATGAAACGCCAAGTAAATGAACCCTTAATACAAATATATTAGTGGGTGTAAAATCAATTGAATATAAATGAGTATTTACAAATAAAGTAAATTAAAAAAATAAAATTATTTGCTGTAAAGAGTTTTACAGCCAAGAAATTTTTAAGTGACCAAGAGCTGATTTTGATGAAAGATGTTCGTTGATGATGAACTGATGGACATGATCACTTTTAGATAATTGATTAGTTTAATAAACATGTATGTAATGGACTATTTACATATATGATACATTTGATATGGGTATTCATACAAGACTCCCTAAACAAATTATATTACATCAAGCAATGAAAGATAATACAAGGAACATGTATCCAATTATTTTACAAAAATCAATGTATAAAATGAAACAATTTAAAAAGGTAGTATAAACGTTTAAATGAATACTTTACTGTAGATGGTTGTAATTATAAGTAATGGAGCAAATTACAGATTACAAATACTACCACTTCAATTTTTGTCACAAATAAATACATGCATTGCATATTGTCAGTTTCGATTTTAGTTTACTCGATCTCACAACCAACCAATCGATTTAGTTTGGTTAACCGACCCATAAACACCCCTACATTTACATGTTATAACAACAGGGGATGAGCAAAGGAACCTGTAGTCGGGTTCAACATCAACTTAGGACAAAACAAGGAAGATGACCCAACGGGATTTACATCTTAACCATACTCTATTTGCCAACAATTATAGTGATGTTCATCATAGTGAACCCGCAAGTTCTCATGATTTCTTTAGTCCAAACACAATAAGATGCAAAAACGTGTTAATTGGTGCATTTTGATTAACCTGAATTGCAAGACATGTTAGCAGGCTACTATATTGTCACCATAAGCTACCTTGTTTGAATGTGCCTTGACATAAAAAAAATATTTGGAATGACTGGTTCTTCAAATGACCCTATGTAGGCCAATTGGGCACGAAACAAGACACCAAACAGTACGTACGTATAGTATTTGCAGAGCACAATACCATCCATATATACCAGAAACAAAATAATCTCATTTTGGCTGCAACTAATCATATTTGCTTGGAGAGGCTCATAATGGATATTTAGCAACATATCAGCTTCAACTTAATCCGAAAACAATACGAGTATGCACAGTGCATTCTAGAAGTTAAGCACAGGTTGGAACTTATCATTCATGAAGTGAATAATCTTCTACACACTAATCAGAAGAAAAGGACTCAAATTGAACTCATTTTACTGCCTGCACCGCCATAATATGTCTAGAGATTTTCATGTCTGTACTAATGGAACATTCGGCAAAAGGTGAACACTTACAACTACATTTGTCTGGCGGTTATAATGTGCTAAAATAACATCAAATCCAAAAACTAAACAGGACCACATAATGAACAATTTCCACCATGAACATGATAATGAATAATGATGTAGTATATAACCAGACAGGAATCCAGCTGAAGCTTCCCCGCTGCGATCAAACAAAGATATTACCCTGCCAGCCAAAATATAAAATGATAAGGTAATCAATCCCCTAACACAAAAAACACAACTGTAATATAATGTTAAGGAAAAGAACAATGATAACCAGATTAATCCGAGTTGCCACAGCCACAACTCAACTCAGATTAACAGCCAGCCGAAACAACATAAATTGGAATGTGGAAAAAATTACTCTAATGAAATTTAATTGGACAAAACAACACTGTAATGACTACCCAAAAAGACGTCCAAAATTCTATATAATCTTTAGGTAAGAAAGGGCACATCTATATGGTTGATGCTTCTTCTCAGTCATAAAAAAAAATTTAATGGTAAAAAGCTGTTGGTGCTCGTTAGGTGCTTCTTGCAAGCACCACATGGCAGCAGCAAGCACAAAGTGATGCTTAAAGATGTGGCGGAAGTTTAAGAGCATTTACTGCACTATTGAATTAATAGATTGTAGGAAATAGGAATAGTTGCAGCACTTATCAGCATTGTTGCATTTTCTCCATTCAATTATATAGGATTCATGCATATAGACCACTATCATTTAATTTGTATTATTAGCATTACCACATGCATTTATTTAGGTCATTTCCCTTGCATTTAGCTCATAAGATTAGTGGACAGTCGTATTTATAGACTAGTACTATGTAAGAGAAAAGGAATCATTTAATAAAGTAAATTTATCTTAAGATATCCAAAAGGTATCAAGAGATACAGAGCTCTCCAGTTAATCAAATTGAGATTGGAGAGTTATCTAGTTAATCAAGCTCTCAACAAATCAGGGACCGCAACAGTGGTTTCATGAGCAGGCCTTCCTAATATGGAGAAGCACATATACCACACTATGTCACAATTTTCCAACATGACACACGGCATTGTTCCCAGTTCAAATTCTGTCATCTGATATGACCCTGTGACCATTTCACCCTCTTACCAGAAAATGATTCAAGTCTGTTTGAATCCTATTTCATCTTTTGGAATTCAATTAGCTTTTTTACTATTAGAAGCAGAGGGTCGATGCACTTCACTTATGATAATATACAGGGATATAGAAGAATCCAATACAGCAACATGGGCAGGGATGTGTGAACAACTAAACCTAAGCCAGTATAAACTAATGTACGACCTTTTGCCAGTGCTTGCAGCACTGCCGCTACAGTAGGAGTCCTGTAAGACCGCCATAAAGTTCTGCAAGCATGGCACAAACCAATTTTGGGGAAACCATCTGGAACCAAAAAACTTATGGGTAAAACAGAACCTTAAGGATTAAACAATTTGATTAAGAATATGTGAGTTCAAATCAATACAATACTCTACAATTCTTACCAAATACTGTGCAAAAACATCGCGAAAAAGGAATATGGAGGATTAGCAACTAGTCAAAACCTATTTTGTTTGATTAGTATGTTCAATGCTTCAGAAAAATACCGTTTTTGGAGTCTCATAGGTAAAAGGCAATTTCTGAACAGAGAAGTACAAAAAAACTCAGTGACTAAAACTCAGCTTTCACTACTAAAATCTTGACAACACATATTTCGATCGAATTACAAAATAACATAAAGTAAAATAGCAAAATCCATGCAACAGTATATCAAAACGCTCATAAAACCTTTCAACTTAATTACTAAAGCAGATCAGGTTCAATTCTCTCACCTAGTCACAAGGGATTGCAAATTTATTGGATCCCACATGTATATTCCAGGGAAGTGGTAGTCATAGATGATTTTCAATGTAATATCAATCTGAGTTAATCAGTAGTCTTCTATTGCTTAGATTCCAACCCAATTGTTCTTCAACAGTCAACACAAGCTAATAAATACAAGAGCACCCATAACACTATAAATATTAGAAAGTTTTGGTTGCCTAACAACTATTGAGGAGCAGAACTACAACCATTTTAATTCAGGAACATAGTAATGGTCAATGGAATGCCAACACTTAGCAAGAAAATATTTACTAAAATAATTCCAAGTGCATGAAACAAGGGAGTACCAAATCACTGCTGCTGATTTTGCTGTTGTTGATGATTAGGTGGAGGATGCATGCCCGGGTGAGGTGCCCCATATGCACCGCCAGGTGGAGGCGGCATACTGGGGCGGGGCGGAGGCGGACCGGGCATCCCAGGCCTTGGTGGAGCTGGTGGTCCTCTCATCATCTGAGCTCCAGGTGGAGGCACCATTGGCCTCTGCCCATACTGTGGCGGCGGTGGACCCGGGTAAGGCTGGGGCGGCCCTCCCGGCCTCTGGAGATACTGCCCGCCAGGAGGGGGCGGGCCTCGGGCCATGGGTGGGTACGGCGGGGGCATCTGGCCGGGCGGGCGGATCACGGGAGCTCCAGGGTAGGACACAGGCGGGGCTGAGAGCTGGGGAGGCCTGGAGATCTGGGGCTGCATCATGCCAGGAGCAGGCCCGCCGACACCGCGCACGGGGCCGGCGAGGCCCGGCTGGGCGTGGACGAGGGGGGCGGTGGGGATGCCTCTGCCGGCGGCGCGGCCAATGCCGGGGCCGGACATGGCGGCGGCGGAGGCGGACTTGGCGCGGGACTCGTCGAGGGGAGGAGGGCCCTCGACGGTCATGGAGATGACCTCCTCGCCGCGGAGGAGGAGGAGGCCGAGGGTGCGGCGCTCCTCGCGGTCCTCGTTCTTCTTGCCCTTGACGGGGGGGAGCTTGCGGAACTCCTCGCAGTCGCCGAGGACGAGGTTCATGTGGCGGTCGAAGGCCATGAACTTGCCCACCAGCTGACGGCCGTCCTGAATGGTGACCCGCATGCGGTAGTTGATGTACTGGAGCATCTTCGACCCCTTCGACATCGACATTGTTGGGAGATTTGCTCCTCTTCCAGAAGAAGAAGAGGAAGAAGAAGAAATTGGGGGATTTTGTTCAGATTAGGGCTTTGGGAATTGCAGACAATTTTGTTAGGGTTTTTTGGGGGGTTTAGGACTGGAAACGTCGATGGCCCATACAGTTGCTTTTTGTAATTAGGGATAATTCCAGTTAGGGGTAATTCCATAAAGTACCCTTTAAAATTGTTCAAATCTCATGTAGTATCTTCTAAGACCAATCGTCTCACTGCCACCCCCTAATTTGTTCTTTCATTTTATTTTTTTTTTGTTCGTTTAGTTCCGTATATTTTAGACCATGTGCAGGTCACATGTGGTGTCTAAACTTAAATAATACCTAAACTACCATTTCACATATAGTTATAAATTATAGATGAATTGGCTAAACGTAATTCATCTTCTCTCTGACTTCATATTGCCAAACTCCAAAACGTCGCCAGATACACACCCTCCTCCATCGATGCCTCCTCTTCTCCGAGACTCAGTTTTTGGTGAAGTGTTTGAGTCAATCGACTCAACTCTTCACTTAACCAAACATACCAAGGGCAAAACAGACAATTGTATACACTTAACGACGAATTGGACGGAACTGAACGAACATAATAGAAGTGAGATAAATACATAAATTAGGGGGTGGAAGATGAGACAATTGGTTTTAAGGGGTATCATATGAGATTTAAGCAATTTTAGGGGGTGTCTTATGAAATTACCCCTTCCAGTTACTACACCTAATATGTTACATATCACATAACTATACCTAAAAAATTTCTTGACAGGGTGAACACCCAAACATTTTATTTTTCTCACCGTTACCCATTCCGTCAATTTTCATTAGTTTTTAACATTTTTAGCGTGAGAACAGACTAAAATACCATTCAAAGGTAAATAATAGAGAGAGAGTGTGTGTGTGAAGGATATTTTAGTCTTTTTATTAAATTTAAAACAATTATTTACCTCTGAAGGGTATTTTAGTCTTCTCACACGTAAAAAATGTTAAGAACTAACGAAAATGGATTGTGTAAGTAACGGTGAGAAAAATGAAATTTTTGGGTATTCACCCAAATACGAAAAATTCTAGGTGTAGTCATGTGATAATGTGACATATTCAGGTGTAGTCATTTGAAATTATCCCTTGTAATTAGGTCCACTTCACTACCCTCGGCATTGCCCAGTTTTTAATACACGACGGTCAATCAAGTTAAGGGAAAAGTTCAATTACCTCACTCGTACTTTACACGACTTTCACCTAACTCCCTTGCAAAAAAATTTGACACTCATTTCATAATAGTGTTAATTGGCATTGTGAAAAGTCTAATTTAACCTTTACTGATTATAATAATGTTTAATCACATTTAGGGGGTGTATTCAATCATAATTTTAATTGATTTAAGAAGTTTTTCCAAGTCTTGTGGTATTCAATCATGATTTTAAAAATACTTTTAAAGTATTGTGGTATTCAATCATGACTTTAAAAATACTTTAAAAGTCTTGTGATATTCAATCATGACTTTAAAAATACTTTTAAAAATCTAAAGGTATTCAAAAAGTCAATGACTTTGAATGATTTTGAAAAATGGATGATTTTGAATGATTTTGAAAGTCTTGGTACGCATATCAAACTCTTTTAGAAGTATCATCTCTAATCATGAGATTTGCAAAATCATTTCATTAAAATCATCAACACTCTTTATAGACTTGAAAGAATCTTGTGGATTTTAAGAATTCATTTCATTAACACTCAACTCACGACACTTTATTTTTCTAACATTGTCTGAACTAAAGCGGAGAAGAAGAGAAATCGGTGATATTAGGGATTAGCTGAAATCGAGGTCAAACTGCTAGGGCTGAACAGAAATCAGTGTTAGGGTCGAATGTGAATCGAAGAAACAAAAGTGAATCGGTTTATGGAAGAAAAATCTAAAGGTAAATTTTATAAGTTTTATCGTTTTCTAGTTTGAAATCGATGGATGGTGTCTGATTTTCCATTTTCCAGTCGAATCTTCCATGACTTATTGAATTTCCTTCTCTATTTTGTCATGGATTCTTCAACTTTCGAACTTGACATCTTACATGTGTTTGGTTGAGCATGAACTGAATATGAATGTGAGAAATTTATAAGATTATGTGAGTGTTTGGGCATTTTGCATTCCTATTTCCTTGTTTTGCCTTTTTAGGTGGTTGATTTTTTGCCTTAATTTCCTTTGCTCAATTTTCTTGTTTCCCTTCATTTAATTAAACGCGAACTGAACTGTTTAAGGTTAAGATTGGTATTAACAACTAATTGCTACTGGTAGATAAACCTTCATGTTTGATGTGCTACTTTTTGGTGTTTGAATTGTGCTAATTAATTCAATGTCTATAAATACAAATCTCAAAAGTCAAGAACTTAAGTGTACATGTTGTAGCAGATGAATTTATTATGTGTGCGTGAGAAAGTCGAAGTTGCTATTTGTACTCCGACAATAACTAGGACTTTGAAATTCTATCATGGTGGGAAGTTTGTGAAAGAGTCTTAGATATAGGTTCGAGGGTGGCAGTGTCACATACATTGAGAAAACGGATGTAGATATATGTTCTATGCGCACCCTACATGATATAGTAGGAATATTAGTATGTGATCTTAATACCAAATTCTGGTTTAGAGATCCACATCTACGTTACAAATATTTGTTCCATCTAATTGAATACAAGAATGATATTAGTGCAATGTTCGGTATGTATGACAACTCCCAACCAATACTCGTGTATCTTGATGAGCCGGAAAGTGCACTTGAAAATATTACTCCTTGGGGGAAGTTAATTAATGTGAAGGAAGGACTTTCAGTAAATGGGGTTGATCATAATTTGTTGGATGACATGGAAAGGAAGAGACGAAATCGAGTACATCAACATTCTATTATATGACTAAAGAGATAGAAGATTTACTATAAGCAGAGTATAATTTTGCTAATAGGGTTGTTGATGGAGTGAGCGTAAATGGCAGATTGAGGAGGAATTATCCGGTAATTCATATTGCAATAGTAATGATTCTAGGTATGCGATATCAAAATATCAATTTGTAATGTATGAACGATTAGGACAATACAAACATTACGATGATGTTGGTGTAAAACTAGAAACTCAAGAAGATGTCCATAAAGAAAATACAAAATATGTCCATGTGGAAGTGCATGAAGATACTGTTCATGAAGAAAATGTAGAATGTGTCCATGAAGAACCAGTGAGGGAAGAAGATGCCCATGAAGAACCATTGAGGGAAGAAGTTGTCCATGAAGAACTAATGAACGAGGGAGTTGTCCATAAAGAACCAGTGAACGAGGGAGTTGTCTATGAAGAAGTGAATGATGGAGAAAATTAAGAGGTATTCACTATAGAAGAATGGGAAAGTGAAGAAGAATCAAATGAAAAAACTGAACAAGATGACGACACATTGTCCATTGATGACGAGTTATAAGAAAACAAATTCTGATGACAAATTACACAAGATCATTTAGTCGGTGTTTAAGTGACAATGATTCATATGTAGTTAGTTGTCGTCCACAGACTAGATCTGTCAAGATTTAGGACTCTACTTCAAATATCAAAAAGGTCGAGATGAAACTTGGCGATATATTAAAAAACACAACAATATTTTTACACGTTTTATGGAATTATTGTACTGAAAGATCTTTATGTTTTGGTTACTAGCAATAAGAAGTGGGAGATTGGAGTAGTTTGTAAAGAACATGGATACTCTTTTTATATATGATGTTTAAGGCTACAAGGAGCTGAACATATTAGCATTAAAACATTTCACCCATAACACACAATTGTTAATTATTGTGTTTATACATCTGTTACTTAGGGTCTCATGGAGTTATTCAATAAAGTGTATCGTCAGGTAAAGCGTATATATTGTATGTGGTAACTCTACGACAATTGGTACACCTACTTTAAGGAGGAAAATTTGGAACAAAATTATGGGCTTATGCAAGTGCAACTATTGCAGTTAATCTGGAGGATGAGAAAACTACCTTGGCTGACATGAACAAAGAAGCAGGTGCATGGTTGAGAAACAAACCCGCTCAAAGATTGTGTAAGACTTTCTGCACAGCCCGAGCAAATTCTTCATGTCACACAAATAGTTTAAGTGAGTATTTTAATTTATGAATAACTAAAGGTAGAGATCTTCCAATTATGTGTTTCTTTGAGTATTATCTCAGGAAACTCATGAAAAGATTTACAAAAGAGTTTCACATTTTAGTAATATATATATATATATATATATATATATATATATATATATATATATATATTGTATTAAGTTACTTTAAAAACAAATAATCTATCTGTTTAACAATTGAAATTAAAATTTAATTGGTTGAATTATTAATTGAATTGAAATGATCTAGCTTAATTCAATTGAATTGCAATCTGTGTGTACAAACCCTATTTAGGAAAAGTTCTAACATATTATAATGTTGATATAATAAAATATTTTTAATTAGAAAATTCTCGTATCTTTCGTAGTTTTGACATTAAGTATTTTGAATTAATTTTGGATTTCATCTAATCTAATTGAGGTAGGATAAAAATGAGAGATGCAACTCTCTTTTTTAGAGGAAAACGTGATATATTATTAAATGATAAAACAACTAACTTGACATTATACCGGATAACCAAATATCATATGGTGGAACAGACCCCGCACCATAATCTAAACTACTATTAGTTAAAGCAAATCAGACTAATTCACGAGTCTTGAAATTATAAGAACAACGAGTGAAATAAAAGATAGCGCAACGACATGCCTTTTGCAACATCACGGCCTCCACCTCGGATGGGTTGAGACTCCCCGCAAATCCATTACAAGAAACACCCTGAGAACGATGAACACAATAACTAATAGTGCAACGAAATGCCTCTTGCAAACTCACGGCCTCTACCTCGAATGAGTTGACTATCCGGAAATTTGTTACAAGAACCACTCTTAAAACACTTAGAACAAACCCCTAGTACACCACCCCAAATAAACCTGCGAAATAAAACGATACTCTCCAATACTCTTCCCAAAACAAGATCCACGTTCCATCTGGATCCTCAAATAACCCAAAAGGACGCAACGAGGACATATTTAAGGTTAAGAAAACCAAGACCCCCTGGATCGATATTCTTGCATAAATTTGTCCGTCAACGTCAAAGAATTTCTGATCCCTCCCAGTACAAAGCTATCAACCAACCAAAGTCGCAATAATCAAATCGCCAGAATTTTCCTACCCTACCTCCGATAAACCCTCTCGGATCCGTCTACCCTCAATCCGGCAACAAGCTAATCGCCGAATTTTCTTTACCCAACCTCCACTGATCCCTCCCATACTCGTCTCCCCTTGCATGTGATATCAAAGTTATACACTCTCATCCCTACTATCGCCAGTTCCAAAGTATTAGAATTGGTAAAGAGAATATTGTATTCGATGATCTAATTCAGTGTACAGGACCCTATATTTATAGTATTAGGGTTACAGGAAATAGGAAAGAGACATATATACAGGTTAGGAAAGAGATATATTTTAACACGCCCCCTCAAACTCAAGGTGGAGGATTGAAATTGAGCTTGGAAACTAACGAAGTGAATCGCCATGGAAGAATGGGCTTTGTGAAGATATCATCAGTCTGTTCGTTCGAGGGAATAGTGCAGAGAGCGATAGTGCCCTGCGTCAGATGATGTCTAATGAAGTGACAATCATTCTCGATGTGTTTGGTGCGCTCATGAAAGACATCATTGTGAGCTATTTGAATGGCGCTTCGGCTGTCGCAATGGATAGAAGTAGCTGAATTGTGAGTAATGCCCATGTCTTGAAGTAGCCACCGAAGCCAAAGGAGCTTAGAGGTAGTGTCAGCAAGAGCACGATATTCAGCCTCTGTGCTGGAGCGGGCAACTGTCGTATGCTTCTTTCTCCTTCAAGAAATGAGAGATTTTCCAAGAAAGAAGCAGTATCCTGTTGTGGAGCGTCGATCAGTAGGATCACCAGCCCAATCTGCATCAGAAAAAGCATGCAACACCATAGGTGTATCACATGGGAAGTGAAGATCGTTGGATAGAGTGCTTCAGACATAGCGGAGTACTCGCAGGACAATTTCATAGTGCGTGGTTCGCGGTGCACTCATGAACTGGCTGACAATGTGGACTGCATAGGCAATATATAGCCGTGTGACAGTGAGATAAACAAGACTGCCTACGAGTTGTCGATACAAGGTAGCATCCTGGAGAGATTTGCCATCTGTAGGTGTAAGCTTTTCGTTTGCCTGGAGAGGTTTGCCATCCTGGAGAGCTTGCTTGAGTCCATACAGAGCCTTCTTTAGACGACAGACTGTGTTTGGCGAATGCTCATACCCAGGAGGAGGTTGCATGTAAACTTCTTCTGTGAGATCTCCATTGAGAAGCATTCTTGACGTCCATTTGAAAGAGATTCCACTTTCGTCCAGCTGCTACTGCAAGTAAATTTCGAACATATGTGAGACGAGCAACTGGTGCAAAAGTTTCCTCATAATCAATCCTATACTCCTGGGAGAACCCTCGGGCAACGAGACGAGCTTTGTAGCGCTCAATGGTCCCATCTTCCTTGGTCTTCACCTTGTATGCCCATTTGCAACTGACTGCTGACTTGTTGTCGGGTAAGGAGACGAGTTCCCAGGTACCAGTTTTCTCTAGAGCTCTAAGTTCTTCAGTTATTGCTTGCTGCCACAAAGGATTAATACATGCCTCACGATATGTACGAGGTTCATAGACGGACAGAGCGGTAGCCATGACTCGAGAGAGATTGGGTAGCGTTACCTGGTAGTCTTGAAGGTGCAATGGTGGTCGTGTTTGACGTTGAGGACGGGTTAAAGGTACAGGATCCTCTGGCGGAGCTGGATCTATGGGAGCTGCTGATGGCGGGTCTGAGATACCTGCATGGGAAAACTCGAGGGAAGAAGAATTGATAGGAGCAATTGGAAAAAGATCTATGTCAAGATTGGAAAAGAATGGAATAGATTGTGCCACGCAGAAATCAGACATAGAGGAGAACATTTTTTGTTACCAGAAAGTGACATGCCGAGATATGCGAAGACGTTGAGATAGAGGATCCCAACATCGATAACCTTTGTGCTCAATTCCATATCCAAGGAAGCAGCAGAGACGAGCACGTGCTTCCAGTTTATTTCGCTTATATGGCTGTAGGTGGACAAAGCAGACACTCCCAAAGACACGAAGAAGACCGTAAGGAGGAGATTGACCATAAAGACATTCGTAGGGGGTTTTATTTCCTATGACTGCAGATGGAACTCGATTGATGGTGTAGATTGTTGTGAGAGTAGCCTTCCCCAGAAGCGCTCAGGACAAACAACAGATATAATCAAAGCGCGAGCGGTGTCAAGAATGTGTCGATGTTTACGCTCTGCACGACCATTTTGCTGAGAGGTACCTGGACAAGATCTTTGCATGATTGTGCCATGAGAGGAGAGAAAATCCAAAAAAGATGTTTCCTTAAATTCAGTGCCATTATCTGTGCGAAAGATTTTGATGACTTTGGAAAACTGAGTTTGAATCATGGTAGAAAACTTTAGATAGATTTTGTTCAGATCAGATTTGTGATTCATCAAGTAAATCCAGGTAAATCGAGTATGATCATCAACAAAAATAACTAAATAACGTGCACCCCCTATAGATGTAATTGGAGATGGTCCCCACAAATCAGAATGAATAAGATCAAAATGTGCAGAAGAAATATCATTACTATTCAAAAAAGAAAGTGTTTGATGTTTTGCTAACTGACAAAAAACACAATTACCAAGTTTATTTGTGTTAGAATAGTTAATTAATTAGGGTTTTCTATTTGCGTTTTGTTTCCTAGTTTGATTTATTTCCTATTGTTCCCTATATAAAGGAACCTACTATTGTAATTCATAATCAAGTTATTCTCAATAATAGAATTCTATTTTAGAAATTCAACATGGTATCAGAGCCAGGTTAGATTCGATCCTAGCCGCGTGGCTTTGCCCACTCGCTAATTGTGTTTTAACGGGTGGGCGGGGCATTATTGTTCCGTTTCTTCCACACAAAAAAAATTCTGAGTTACTATTCACGGGGCAAAAAAAATTACTGCTCACCGGTACTATTCACGGGAATTCACTGTTCACAGAACTATTCATCCCGGTTTTTCCAGATTTGTTTCTCGTTCTAACATCCTTCAGGATCGTTTGTCGTCACTTCCACTCCGGTTAGGCTCAGAGGCCTCCAACAAGTTCCTTCCAATATGTTTTGACCACTTACTTCACATGCGTCGCCGCATGCCTTTGATGATCGTTTGTCAAGTTTTCTGCTCCGCTGATTTTGCTGAGTTTGCAAAGTCGTAGTTGCTTGAAATTGTTTCGCACCGACGTAGTTGCTTGAAAAGTTTAGTGATTCTTCTTAAAAATCACCTTTGCACCGTTGTTATGCGGCGTAGTTGCTGCACCGTCATTATATGACGTAGTTGCTTGAAAATTTTGGTGATTAATCTTAAAATCACCTTGCACCGTTGCTATGCAACGAGTTGACGCACCGTCATTATGTGACGTAGTTGTTTGAAAAGTTTTAGTGATTCTTTTTAAAAATCACTTGTTCTCATGTCCGTATCATCCGTATGATTGAAGAAATTTTTGCACCGTCGTTGTTCGAGATGGTTGCACGGTTATGTTTACTTCCCTATTATTCTTGCTTCACGTGCTTTACGGTTTGCACGTGAGGGGGAGTGTTAGAATAGTTGATTAATTAGCGTTTTCTATTTGTGTTTTGTTTTCTAGTTTGATTTATTTCCTATTTTTCCCTATATAAAGGAACCTCCTACTGTAATTCATAATCAAGTTATTCTCAATAATAGAATTCTATTTTAGAAATTTAACAATTTTGAGATAACACCTAAATGACCACTAGAAACTAATTGATGAAAACGTTGTGAGGAGGGATGAATAAGACGTGCATGCCAGATATCTGCAGAGACAACAACACTACAACGGGATGGAGATGAGGATGGAACATGTAGACTTGTGAGCTCGAACAGACGTCCCACCTTACGGCCTGTCCCATAGATCTGTTCCGTCATTGGATCTTGCACAGAAACGGATGAGGAAAGACCACTAAAGTTAACATCAAGACCTGAATAACATAACTGACCGACCGATGCAAGATTCAGTGATAGTTTAGGAAAAAGTAATGTATTTGGTAATGACACATGAGGGGTGAACACAATACTAGAATGAGAGGCAGTAATAACATAATTATCAGCAGTGTGAATGACATGTGACTGTTTAATGAGTGTGAGTTGTGAAAACAATGATGAGGATGGACTCATATGGTTAAAGCATTCAGAGTCAAGATACCATGGTTTGGAAATACCTGACGCGACAGAGAAGGATGAGGTATTACCAGTGTGTGCAACAATTAACTCTTGAACCTTAGTGAGTAGAGTGGACATATCGAGAGACGCAGTACCAGGAGAGATGGATGAGGCAGCAGTGTTGACTGTTGTTCTAGGATTCTGAGGATACTCGTACCTGGGGTTCTGAGGATAAGAACCTCGTGGCGGCGGTCTATGTGATTTTTTCCATTCCTTAAATTGTATAACTGGTCGTGGACATTCATATATATGATGATCCTTTTGTTTGCAGTAGCTGTATGTTACATTAGAGCTTCTTTTCTTGTCTTTAGGAGGACCAGAGACAGAGAGAACTGAATCAGTAGGACGGTGATGTGTCATACTGGTGAGGCGGGCTTCTTCATAGAGTAATTCAGAGACAACCACCTCGAGTATGGGGAAAGGATCCCTGTGTAGCAGTGAGCTGCGAACAGACTCATACTCAGTTCGGAGACCAGTAAGAAGCTGGTAAACCTTGAGACGATCATACCACTGAGAGAAGATAGCTGAATTATGTGCATCTGTCCATGTGGGCTCGGAGGCGGTTTGTTGATCCCATATTGCTTGCATCTGGGTAAAGAACTCATCGATAGACTGTCCAGGGTCTTGTTTCATTTGACTAAGGCGGTTCCATAGTTGGAATTGATGAACAATGTCTTTGGTAGAGTAGATATGTTCGAGATTCAACCATACCTCCCTGGCGGTGTCAAAACGATTCATATGAGTTTTGACAGTAGGAGTGGAGGTGTTTTAGAACCATGTGAGGTTTGATTATTTTTGCTGTCTCATTCCTCAAAGTGTTCATTAAAACTACTTTAGCCTCGTCCTGTGTTTGAACATGAGCTATCTCATCACCAGATACATAAGAAAACTGGACATCTCTTTTGCCCATATCATATAGTTAAATCCATCAAATACTGCAGAGATTGGCCTAGAAATCTCAAAATTTTCCATGGTATCAATCTTTAAAAAAATTCAGAGAAAAATTTTAAAGCTGAATTTTGGAAAATTCTGATGGCGGCGCGTGGGCGAGCAGTGGTGGCATGTGGGGGTCACGCGCGGCGGCGCGTGGAAGCCACGCGCTGCTAGAGAGGAGGCGGCTGATGCAGATCGACCGGTTTCATCTTCCTGAGACCTCACTCGTCGGGGGTGAGATATGAAACGGTCTCCGTGTTGCGAAATCGAACGCCCAAAACCAGATCTAGTCGGAGGCGCGTGTGACACCGGCAGAGCGTCGGTGGCTTGCAGCGGCCGGATTTGACGAATGGAGGAGATCTGTGCAGACGGTGAGTGATTTCGATCGAAGATGGTTGCCAACGAGGTGACCCGATCGGAGCAGCCGGTGCGACGGCGTGTGTGACGGACTGGAGCGCCGGTGTTTTGCGGCGGTGGTACAAAACAACCGGAGTGAGCGAGATTGGTCGTCGGAATCGTCTGAATCGGTTTGCAGGTGATGTGTTGCAGGGACAAGCCTGCTCCGCACGCGCAGCTTCCGGAGTCGTTCGTGAGGCTTGCCGGAACTCGATTGATGGAACGCCCCAATATGGAGCTTGAGAGGCTGTCGGACCTTGTTGAGACTACTCCGAGGAGTTCCTCGCAAAAAAAATCGATGCTGGCGAGCACCTTCGATGAGCTCGAGAGTGGGTGTGCGGTGAGGCTACCTTGTGCAAGAGGCTGATACCGAGAGGCTGCCTTGTGCACTAACAGTGAACGTAGTTTGAGTGCTTTGTGGGGCAAACTGGCTGTGCCTTTGGGGTCGTGGCGAGTACCTTCGAGGAGCTCGGATTTTGTTGTCGCATATTTGATGATCGAATAGAGAGAGATTTATTCCTCTAATACCATATTAGAATTGGTAAAGAGAATATTGTATTCGATGATCTTATTCAGTGTACAGGACCCTATATTTATAGTATTAGGGTTACATGAAATAGAAAAGAGACATATATACAGGTTAGGAAAGAGATATATTTTAACACAAAGACTTTGAACCAAAACTCGAGTTTCAACCAAAAACCGTCACAAAATCAAAAGAGTTTCAACAAAAACAACACCACCCTAAATCGCATACCACCGCGAGCTTCTTCGTCACCGACAAGTTCTCGTGGGTCACACACGTGCAGACTTGCAGCCGCGTACTTCGCCAATCGGATGAGACTCTAAACCCCTAAATTTGGTGAACAAATGATTAAATTCAGAATATTTACCAACAGTGGCAAGTACTGGTAGTGGTATGTATATATAGAAGAGAAAGCCCATCCCATATATGAAAGAAGAAATACTTGAATTGGGCCCGTTTAGCTTGCACATATGCTTTGGGCCTTATTTGCACAACTCCAAAATGAAAAACTCAAAACCCATCGACAAAATGGAGATGCAGGGGATCGAACCCTGTACCTCCCGCATGCAAAGCGGGCGCTCTACCATTTGAGCTACATCCCCATGATGTCTGCTGTATGTTACGATATTAATATAAATAAATATATACTGAATGTATTCTAAACATCGTTTTTCACAAATATCAGATACATTTTAGGCACTTACCAAAATACTGAAGAGCTATTTTAGATCATTTTCTTATTAAAAACAGATGTCATTTGCATTTCACATATAAGAAATTCAGTTACAGCTTGATCTCCTGACAGAAAAAATTGTCTAACAAACCTGATCCTGAAAAGAGGAAATACAAGAGAGAAGTTCCATCTTGGCTGCTGTTGTCTGTTGGGTCAAATAATCATTTCTTGAACTCTGATGTTGTACACTTCTAATTGAATATTCATCATTTCTTGTGTTCAAGAACCATTATGGTATATGTATAAATTTGATGAATATTCAGAAGCAACAAGTGTGCTTGTTGGGGGTGGTTTGGATCAGTCTTGAACAACTGCAGGAGAAGTCTTCTTATGCGTTCTCTTGGAGCGTCTGAAAGTGAGAGAAAGCTGCTGGGTTTGCTTGTAGAACCCGGTCAGCATCAGCATCTGCAACTGATGTATGGTGAATGGCTTCTGGTTTGGATTGGAAAGCTTTAAATATGCCACCTTTCTTAATGGGTTGAACATGTCCAGGCTTTATACCCAAAGTATCCCATATGGAGCTCTTTGCAGCCTCATCCGGGTCATCGATTCTCAAAGTCTTAGGTACCCAAAGAGACTGTTGAGTCTTTTCTTCTGCTTGTAAACTTGCATCTCTGGAATGTTTCCCCAAGGTTGGAGAGTTATTATCCGAACATCTGTTGGTAGCGGAAGATGAAGGTGATAGGCAGCCATCAGCTGCAACTAATGGGATACTCCAGTTTCTACCATCCCAGATGGGCATGCAGCCCCAGTATGGAGCAGGAATAAATGGAACGGACGTACCTGGTGGGAGTAAGTTAGGAATTGCCATCGCAGGTGTATTAACAACATTAGGATTGTTGTTACTGGGACCAAACATCATTGCATTCCAACCTTGGTTCCACGGATAGGCCCATTGAGGACCAGGAAAATACTGCATTTGATGCTCAGAAGTGAGACTGTCATTATGTCCAGGAAAACCAACTTTCTCTGCTTTAGTTTCTGGCAATTCATTTTCATGAACAACAGTGGATGCCGAAGAACAACCAGATGAAGATGACACTTCCCCATCATTTGCAACTACCTCGGTACCCATTTTGACACCTATTGTTGGTATTCCAAGATTAATTGGAGCTGCCATTGGTTCACACAGAGGAGCATCTCTGCCAAGCTTCAGAACTTGCCTTATTCCCTCAGCAGGCCTTGAAGTAGCTGGAAGTTCTACAGATGAAAGATGTTGGTAATTGATAGAGCTCGGGTTGTCAGAATGTGTCACATGCAATCCATCTGAGATAATCCCTACTTGATGGTATTGGGAAACTGAATGCTTGTTCTTGCGACGTCCAGCTCCCACAGGAACGTTCCTCATTGTCCCTCCGGCTGTCCAATACCTGTGGCAGTTCTTACAAAAATGCCTAGGTTGGTTGAGGTTGTAATTATTGAAATAGCAAAATTTTGTGTCCAAGCTGTGGCACCGAGGACAAGGGAGAATCTTATCTGGCTTCTTTAGAACTTTCTCCTTATTACTTAAACTGTCTGATGCACCTTGGTCTTCAGCAGGATTATGATTTCCTTCTGCCTCATTTTCCTGAGCGAAATTTTGGTAACTGTTGTCACCTGAATTTGAAGGAAAATCTTTTCGAGATTTCTGTATTGCAGTGTCCTTCACTTCACTGTCTGTAGCTTCTTCTCTGCATTCATCCTGAAATCAGGAAACAAAAACATATTCAGGCACGCATGAAGCAGAAAACAATAGTCTCATAAACATAACTTAACCAGCGTAAATAATATCACCATTCACCACCACTTGGTTGATCATGTTAAACCAATGTTCTAAAAATCCCCGACTTGTCCGATTAATCCCCATAAGGCCCTCTCCACCCAACTAGCGCCTAGCATTTTTTAGAACACTGTGAAACTACTATAGGTTGTCAATTCTCTATTTCTTATGTTAGAATTCAAAGGCAAATAAAAAGAGATTGAATGGGACAATTCAAGATTTCTGATATTCCAACTTCAAGTTTAAAGAGAGATATGATGTTCAGAATAAGGGCTGGAATACTGTATCGGAAACCTCTTCTTATTCCATAAATGATTCATTTTTTGTCAGCGAGAACCTCCTCCGAGTAGGCACGGAAAGGGACACGGTCCAATGCCAAAGCTGAAAAGGGTTCAATTCAAAAATGCTTGAGCTTTAGGAGATTAGATGACTTCACTTTATACTTGCTCAAAACTTTCAACCCAAACTCTTTAATGCTCAGACTCTGGACGACACTACAAGAAGTAACCTTCTGTTTTGCTTTAATCTATATTTCTCCTTTACTATTAAGATTTGTACAGCAAGAACATTAGCCATCGAACTAGCCTTGTTTAGTCCGTCAGGTTTTATTCAAAATCTGTTCATGAGTATATGGACAAGCAATTACTTTAACCATTGCTATCTAAAAATGGGTATATACAAGTTGCATATAAAGTATGAATCAAAACTGCAATTTGCTCAATTAAGGTCCTTTCACGCGCCATATAAAAACATCAATTTGGACTGCAAATGACGTTCTCAATCATTTCAACTAAAGCTTGAACGCTAGAAACCATACAAAAACACCATAGCTTGTATAAAAAACAAAATCCCTATATCTACTGAAATTAAGCTACGAAACCCCAACTAGAAAGGGGAAAAATAAGTGAACCAACTAATAATAAAAATCAAAACTTGTTTTAACCAGAACAAAGAACAAACAGAAAGCTCCAAGCTTTAGTAAGGTTTGCTAAACACTTTTCCACTTACAGACAACAAAAACTTAAAACATTTAAACGCAACAGAGAAACATAACCCAAGTTTCCAAATACATAAAGCAGAACAGAAAATTCAAGTAACCGTTCAATAATTAGAAGACAAGATTCGAAGTTAAATGAAAGTTACCAATACCATAGCAACTTGGGTAGCCGCCGGAATCTGAGTACGAGAATCGGGTAGCAGAATATTCCGACCAAATAGCTTGATGGCTGGATCTCTAACTTCAAACATGTCCACTGTGCCCAACCACAATCAAAAACTCATTCTCTGATTACAAAAAAAGCTCAATACTCAAGAGAAAAGGAACAGCTCAAAACCCAGAACCCAAAAAAGAGACTTTTTTTCTTTCCAAAAAGAAATGCTAATTTCACAACAAATTAGAGGAACGAGAAAAAAAACAAGCAAATACGGTAATTTCTGTTGAATTATTATCATGGATAATTAGAGTGTTACCGGGAGAAGAGGTAACAGGTGGGTGCCAGCTGAGAGGTGAGTCAGCAAATGGATTTGAAGTTGGTGGTTATGGATCCAATAGGTGACGTCAGAGGGAGACAGCATGGATGTTTACAACAAAAGTGTCCTATGATTTGATCTTTTTATGCTCATTTTAGGAGATCTCACTTTCTTTTTGAGGAAACGACATCATGTCCCACTTCATCACATTCTTCCACTTCTTTTTTTGGTTAAGAGAAATCTTGTTTTCTTTTTTTGAGTTTTGGGTTCTGCAAAACAACCCAAATCAATATTGTACACGCAACCACAACAATTCAACCATCCAAATGTTTGTCGGATCTACAAAGTGGTCAAATACTTAATTTCGTAGCAATCTCTCATGCGACAATATTGTGAACAGAGAAAAACCAGAAACTTAATATACTCTCTTCATTGTAATTTCTGAACTTTAGTGTAACATAAGTGTTTTCTTTTTCCTATTTTCTGTAACCAATGCTAATTTACACTGAATAAATGCTGCCATGAGATACAACAGAGCACATTACAAAACCATTTATATCAATCTATCCTTTGGATAGCAAAATAAATGAAATCCAGCAAACCCAGATTGAGATGGCCACTCCAAAGAATAAAGGGATGAGAGGGAACAACACTATATCACCTTTTTCATCTACGCCGAGGATCCAAGATCGGGTTCATTTCTACTTCCAACACTCCAAATTCTCTTGCATTTGCAAACTTCTCGGCTTCTCTACCTATCTGAACATCACAAGGATAGTAGAACTGATAAAGAACTTTTACAACAAAGCGAGGAACGAGTCCAGCTACTAGAATAGCAAGCAAGCACAGCCAAAACACTCCTGTCCCCGCTACATGGAAGATAGCCCTGAAAATTACAGAAGTAAAATATGTGTTCAATATTCATATGAGATTGTTTGTTTATAATATCATAATTTGGGGGATAAATGAATAAATTTGCATACCAGTATCCAGGCAATGAGGGTACAGCGTCAATGACAACGACACATATGATAGTGGCAACTATGGATCCCCAAATGGCTGCATGAGTGATCCAATTCCAGCGCATGACATCCATGGCCAAGTGCAAGTTCACCAAAATTACCACGGAAATTGTCCAGAGATCTCCAAGACTAGGTCCGTCTATGTAGCTGCCCCAATATGCTAAGAGAGGGATAAAGAAGACGGCTATGCTTTGCCACACCGTGTCAAACATTGTCAACCAAAACAATTTTGAGTTATAGCACTCTTTTCTATGTCCAGCCCCATAAAGCTGAGGGTACTTGAGCAGAGTACGCCGGCCTAGGTCTTTGTCAAAAACTCCAACAATAATTGTAGGAACGGCTGTGTATATTATAGAGTACAACACACTGCTCCATTCGGTGATCACAGTTGTTAGTGTGAAACAAGTAAAGAGTGTGTACCTACAAAGGAACATCAGTACATCAGTGTTTACACATTAAGCAAACGATTGAGTTCATATAACCCTCAGTTAATCAAAATCCACACTTTCCCTCTCTTTGTATCAGGTACTCCTTACCTTGCCTGCAGAAACTCTACTAAACTGCAAGCGAACACTAATAAGCACACTACTATAGCAATTTAAACCCATATACCCAGTCCCACAGAAAAGCAAAACTTGCTATGCTTCTACATTAGACCACTACTTCAAAATATGTTCAACCTAAATAACATGAAAATATACAGTAGAAACATACAAAATGGACTGTAAAATACTTCTGAATTCTGATTAGGGTGAAAGAAGCACAGTTATTCCGTAAAATTTCACTCACCAAAATAGAAGAAGAACAAACACTGCATTCCTGTAATAATTGTATAATAGCATGTAGCCCATTCGTTGATAATTCCAATGCCCGTGGACCAATAAAAGAGGAACTAAGAATCTGAACTGCCCCATTGCGAAATCTGAGGACATCACAGCCTGCCGACCTTCTTGGCCGCTGATCCCAACTCCCACATCAGCCATTTGGATCATTGAAACATCATTTGCACCTGTTAGTACCCAATAGAAAATCTTGAGTGGACAGTGTTTATCGGATGTTTCTGCTTTCTTGATGGTATAGATATCGATGAAATTTAAAGGAAGTAAATGTTAATTACCATCCCCAATGGCGAGGGTCATGTCAGAAGTCCTGTTCTTTACAAGGGCAACAATTCCAGCTTTTTGCAATGGAGCAACCCGGCAGCACAATACCGCTGAACAATTTCTGGCCAATTGAAAGAGCTGCAACTATGTTTTGTTAGCATATGATATAAACAACATTATGACACCAAAACAAGAAAAGAAAATCATGATTGCATACCTGTTCTTCGAGTTCACTGTCAAGAATATAAACAAGACTCGTTCCATCAATAATCAAGGCCACTGGAGTTACACCAGCTCCAGAGTTACCTTCATCATCTAGAGAAGCCCCAGACACAGATATGAGCTTCTTAGTCATGACCAAGGCATCTTCTAAACTCTTTCTACTCGACTCCTTAGAATTGCTGTTGATTACAATCTGGGTCATCTTGTTTGTTAAGAGCTTTGAGGAGTAGCCGATTGATATGGCTGTTTCTTGCTTGTCCCCAGTCAAAACCCATACTTGAACCCCTGCTGTTCTGAGAGACTCTATGGCTTCTGGTACCCCTTGCTGCAGCTTATCTTCTATTGCGGAAGCACCCAATATACTGAGTTTCTTTTCTATACTGGTAGCAACTTTGCGAAGTAAAGCAGCCCTGCCAATTAAAGCAGTACTTGCTGTGTCAAAGGAGAAGTGCCACTGCTCAAATTCTGAAGCACTCAGTTCCCGCATCCCGATAACGAGTGTTCTCAAGCCAAGTGAGGAGTAGCTATGAAGATGGCCTTCTGTTGCACGGATTAAATTTCGGTTCAAAGATCTATCAATCACGCTAAACATAGATGAGTCAGCACCCTTAACAAAGACTTTTACGGTCTTGTCAGGGAATCCCAGTATAACCGACATCCTTTTCCGGTCGCTGTCAAACTCATGTAACCCCAAAACATTGAACCTGTATTGCCCATGATGGGAGTTAAAAAGAAGTGTAAGTAACTAGGTCAACAAACATTGGAAGGACTCATTCTGATAGTGAAGCGAGTGGGAAGCGTAATAAATTCTAAAGCTATCACCAAAGCCGCCGCCACCTTCTGTTTTCCTGCTAGGCCTAGCTCAAACTAAAACAAGTCATTCGATTACTAACCCTATGTTTGGAACTTGTATCACAAGATGAGAGAGAACAACTAATACATGCATAGTTTTATTTGGAAAGTTAGTGTTCACATAGGATAATGACTAGTAATATGAAGGAAATTGTAAAATTGAAGGCAAAAATTCATAGCAAAAACTGAATTTCCTACTACTTTTCCCTTCCCTTCTTGCTTCTCTTCAAATTTACAGTATTAAAACAAGCATAAACAGAAATTTGGAAACACTAGGAAAAACTGAAACCTGGTGGAGCAAACAACCACCACCATAAAACAAACTTTTGCAATAGAATTGATTAAATCATTACCATCCATTTAATTTCAAATATAAATCTTGTTTTAAAAGAAATGTGATTAGATGCAACTACTTCCTCTGAGGATTATATCTGCAGCAACCCTCTCTCCACGAATCTATTAGACAACCAAACCAGGCACCAAAAAACTGGTGGTGGCTGGTGCTGATAAATATCAGACTAGCAATGAATTAAGAAATAAACCTAAAGGGCAGTGTTTCTGAGCTCTTGAAATTACCTTTGCTTTTCACCTTGAATGGCAATAACTATATGGCCAGAAGTTCGTTCTACAAGCATAAAACCGTAGGCAGCAGCAGCATAAGCCAATGCTTGTTCATCTGGAGATTCCCCTTGATAATCTATTAACTTCACTGTGGGGTCGGATGAGTCTGTGACGAGAGGCACAATTGTGTTACAAGCTGCCAATGCAAGAAAGAAATCAAATACATGTTCGCCTCCATTTGCAGCCGTTCCATTTCTTGCTAGTTGTAAGAGCTCGGGATCAGTCTTCACCCTCATCTTAGGCCTTAAGACCTTCCCGTCCACTGAGACCAGAGAAGGAAAACATAAGATGAATTGCAACAGAAAATCAGTTTACTGCAGAAAATGTTGGGGGAAGCAATGCTGCATTACCTTGAACGGAGTATGCAAGTGGCACATCTTGTGAAGCGTATCTCCCGTCACTGTAATCTACCCCCCAGATGCTTGCACATTGAAACTCCATCTTGTTCTCAGTAAGTGTACCAGTTTTGTCGGAGAAAATATACTTTATCTGTCCTAAATCCTCATTTATATTAAGAGCCCTGCACTGGAATCTTGAATTTGAAGCCTCATCATATATTTGGCTATCTCGAATCATGAAATAGGCTTGACCAATCCGGACAAGCTCCATGGA
The DNA here is from genome assembly GCA_963920655.1 of Geranium rotundifolium. Classification (NCBI taxonomy): domain Eukaryota; kingdom Viridiplantae; phylum Streptophyta; class Magnoliopsida; order Geraniales; family Geraniaceae; genus Geranium; species Geranium rotundifolium. The sequence continues at coordinate 7,193,871 of OY987314.1, forward strand.
AATGTACAGAGAAATAGGGATCATGATCTGGAACACAATAATTGCCATGAGGAATGTGAAAAATATCTCCATCCCCCATCCATAATAGTTATAATTCTCCGCTTCTTCCTCAGAGTAGTCCTTTCTCCTGTAAAAAGGCATATCATCCAACTCATCCCTGTGGCGCCTCAGCCAGACAGCAGCACAGACAGACACAACTGTACACAAAGCAAAAAGGAAAATCGAGAGCATAATGATCTCTAAGTTCATGTGAGTCTCAAGTCGACTCCTCTTAGATGGAGCTCCAGAGTTGTTGAGCATGACTTTGGTCTCACTGCCACAATAAACTGCAACCCCAAGAGCCCAAGTAGTGTTTTTGAGCTCACACCCACGAAGAACAATATTGGAAGGTCCAAGTGACAGTCTTTTTCCATCAATCTCTATGTTGCCTTGAAACCCATATATGTTCCTATTGGGTTTTTCACACTTGATGAGTGCAGTAATCTTTTCCTCCTCGGACATCTTCGAGAGAGTCTCTTGCTTCGCATACCGAGTCTTCAAATTGGACTCCCCATCTAAATTGATAGTCTGCACATAGGCAACCCCAGAGGGATCACTAGTTGAGAGCAACACCATATCGCAAGGAATAGTGTCGTTTGCTTGAATTTTGATGACTTCTCCAACCTGCACATCCTTCCACTTCTTGGGAAGAAACTGGCCATTAACCAAAACCAATGCCAAGCGATTGTTCTCTATAGTGTCGGACCTGTGCCTCCTCCAGTCCTCGTACGCATCCTTAACCGCCGAAACTAGCAGGACAATTGCCAAAGGCAAAATCGAGGCTGTCCGGCCAAAGACGGCAAGCTGGGGAAGCTGATTGAGCACAGCAATCACAAGAAAGTATATGTATGCTACTCTATGAAACTGCTCATACAGATTTTTAGGCAAAAATGTGAAGACTGAATATTTCCCAGTCCTAATCGAATTCCCAGCAAATTCAAATCTCTCGTTGGTCTTTGAAGGGTCACAAACATGAACTAACCTCGCGTCCTCTTCGTTAATCTCCTTCTGGGACATGCTGAATCCTTCCGAATCTGCGCCTCTCGATCCATACCGCACCGGCTTCGATCCCGACTCGCTCAAGCTACCTTCCCGGATTGAGTTCGTCCCCGAAGCCTTGGACTGAAACGAAGCAACGCTCCGGCGCGACGAGGTATTGATGCTCGACTCAATTCTCGGAGAATTTTCGATTGGGCTTCTGGGATCCATGAAATCAGGAGCCCCTAGAACTGGGTTTCGCTGGATCAGAGGAGACGAGTAAAGCGGATCATAATCTGCCGGATACCCAGATGGTGATTCGGATCCAGAATCGAGAAAAGCAAAGAAAGCTTTAGTATGAAGCTGTAATGGAGGGTTTTGGCTGTAACTTACTTGTAAACCAAGGCGATCGTAGAGAGAGAAAGAGAAAGAGATTGTACATATATTATAATACACAAAACACCGATGAGAATCTGGATTTGCTCCAAATGGGGGATAGAGAAGCGCGTTGAAGAAGAAGATTGGAGAGAGAAAGGGAAGAGATTCAAAGGCATTGTAGAGAGAGAGAGAGGAGGCGGCTCTTACAAGAAAAGAGGAAGAAGAGTCGCAGAAGATGGCGACGAATCAAAAATAAAAATGATATAAAATAGAAAGGGAACAGAAAAGTGTCGTTGCCGAAGATGATGCTTGGAGGTGGAGTTGTTGTTCTAGAAGAAACCCATTTAGCTCCATTGACTTTCAAATGAAAGCTCTCAAAACAAAACTCATCTTCTATCCTATTTTTCTTCTTAATTTCCATTAATAATCCTTCAACTACCCATAATATCTCTCACTGACTTCACTTCACATCTCTATTTACTGCGCTAATAACTAATCTAAAGCTTAGATTGCCGGCATTTACTGCCCTATTAAGTAATTTTGACCACTACTTCTATGTCAGATTATTCAACCATAAATACAAATTTTGGCCCTATTTTGATCTTAACTGGTGTCAAAGTTTATTAATCTTTTCTCATGTAAACGCTTAGTTCAACGACATTAAATGAGTGAAACTTTCCAAAATGTATGATTCGATATTCTATATCATATGTATTTATGTTCTTTCAGTTTTGTATAAAGTCTTCATCCGCACCTTATACTCGTATACACTGTTAATATAATTCCATTAAAATAGACTGAAATCTTGAAATGTATATTATTTTGATTGTGAAAAAAATGTATTGTATATCGAGACTCTCTCCAAAAGTACGATAATATATAAAAAAAATTTACAATTTACATATTAAGTTGTGGGGTATTTTCGAGATTTTGAAAATATTTCAAAATTTCCGTCTATTTTAACAAATTACATTGAGGGTGCAAAAACAGAAAGGTGGACAAAGAGTTTTTACAACTAAAACAATGGACGGAGACTTTCTGCAAAACTGAAATAATATAAGGAGAGCTTTTATAATTTTTCTTATATTTGTTTAATTTACTGAAAATTATTAGCCGAGGATAAATTATTTATTTTGTAACGTGTAATTTATTAATCTCTATATTATATTTAATTTGTGTGATCGATTTAAAAACTCGTTATAATAAATGATACTTCATAGTAACCATCAAATAGTTAATAAGAACTACTACACTTCCTTCATGTGTACCTCTAATAAAATACATAAAGATATATCTTAGAATATAATCATAAATTCATAATACAAATAGTATATCCCAAAAGGATTAGTTGTGTCCATGACGACCATACTTTATCATGTAAAAGACCTATCATTCGGGGATATTATTTATTTTATCGGTAAGAGGAAATGAACATATTATATAGCGGATTGTTTTTATATCTTTTCAAAATTAACAATTAGAATTAGAATATAATACTAGTTTATTTGATTTTTTGAGTTTTAACGATGATACGGCTGCCTTAACAATCTTTAACTAATCAATTAATTAAATCACTTAATAATATAATTTAAAGTATCACTATATTGCTATGCATCACATCCACATGCTTATGATTATTACTTTTGTACCATTTAAATTGAATCTAATATTGAAAAGTCTTAATCTGATAAAACAATCGTTTTCTTATTATAATTAAAGTTTGACTTTGATAGGAGTGTACAATTGCATTCAAACAAAGCTCATTTGAATTGAAATTTGATAAAAACTCAAGTAAATGGGCCTATTAGGGTTAAACTATGGAGTTCAGAATGGGCTATATTCTAGTTAGACCTTTTAAGTATGTACAACTGTAAATAACGGTCAAGTAGCATAGGAGGTACTGAGCTGCCAAGGAATGTAAGTGTCAAAGTTACATGGGTTTGTTTGTAGCAGAAATGAGAATCAAAAAGTGAAGCTCTGGACTGATCCCTTGCTCCATTCCCTGTGCAACCCTACCATGTATTATTTATGAGAAAGAAGATGAGATGCACAAGCAAAGTATGTAATATAAGTGTGTCAACATGTATCAATCTTTTGTTGCTGGTTTTCAAATATGTTGAAACCCCATTTGGATCTCATCTTTGGCTATGCAAAAATGGATATCTTGAAGAGACATAACGTCCAACAGTGGGCGGGCGTGGTGGTGTCTCTGCTTGCTGTCCTCATTCCTGCTCTCTATTTCTGTTTCCGCAAGAAACCCAAAGGTTTGATTTTCACTTCCCATAATTGCACAAATCCAAGAGATTGTGGATTGGCTACTGTAGTGATGCATTTTCTTTTGAATATCCAGGATGCTTAGATCCTGAGAAATTCAAAGATTTTAAGCTAATCACAAGAACCCAAATCAGCCATAATGTTGCAAAGTTCAGATTTGCTCTCAGTACACAGACTTCAGTGTTGGGCCTTCCTGTTGGAAAGCATATAGTTTGCAGGTTCACTTCAATGGTTTCCATAGACATTTTGATACATTACAAAAATCACTATGTTGTGTGTGTGTGTTATTGAGCAGGGGAAAGGACAGCAAAGGGCAAGATGTTAGTAGGCCATACACTCCTATTACTCTTGATTCTGATGTCGGTTACTTTGAACTTGTTGTCAAGGTATGCTCCATTCGCAAGTGTTGGTTTTATCATTTCCATTTGTATTTTGATTGTAACGGGTCCAATGCATGTTAATAGATGTATGCAGAGGGGAGGATGTCCCACCATTTCAGAGGGATGCACGAAGGTGATTACCTGCCTGTGAAGGGACCCAAGGTAAGAGCCTCTCTGTGTGTTCATGTTTCATCTTTGTCCACTGGTGTGAATGATAGGAGTTTTTGGACACAAACATGTCCTATGTTCAATGAGTCATGTGTTAGGCTGAAAAGGTTGTACAGATCACAGGAAAGAGTAACATAACAGTTGAGTTTTGTGATTGTGATCCAAAGTTGCTACGCTTACTGCATCATCTTTGCTTTTGCTTCAAGGGTCGTTTTGCATACAAAGCTGGTCAAGTTCGTGCACTAGGGATGATTGCGGGTGGGACTGGCATCACCCCAATGTTTCAGGTATTGCTCATTGGTGATTCAATGGAATTTCAATAGTATTCCATTGAGGGGCTATATTCATGAATGACTCTTCTTCCTAACTTGTGTTGATCCAGGTGACTAGAGCTATACTAGAGAACCCAAAAGACAAGACTAATGTACATCTTATTTATGCAAATGTCACATTTGAGGATATTCTCTTGAAGGTAGTCAAGTTCCTCATTTTACTTCATTCTTCTGCTACATTCATACCATATTTTTTATTTTGATGCGTGATATATATATAGTTGATTGACTTGCTCTCTGGCTTCCTTTGCTATATACATACACACATACAGGAAGAACTGGATGCCTTTTGTATCAGATATCCCAATCGCTTCAAAGTCTATTATGTTCTGAGTATGGTCAGTTTTGAACCTTTGTACTTGTTCATTTTGAATGCATTACTGAAGAAAGTATGTTCAAGTGCTATATGCTACAAATAGTAACCAATTATACTACAATCTGCAGCCTCCTGAGGCATGGAATGGTGGCGTCGGGTATATATCCAAGGAAATGATTCAAAGTCACTGCCCAGCTCCAGCTCCTGATATTAAGGTATTTGAACTGAACATGTGTCTGAACCACTACCAATGAGGCAAACCATTTCATGACTTTGACAAAAAATGCAGGTATTCAAGTGTGGCCCACCAGCTATGAACAAGGCCATGACTGCTCATTTGAGTGCCCTTGGATACACATCCAATATGCAATTTGAGTTTTAATCTTGCCCATATCTATCATTTTCAGCATTAACAAAAGTTAGACTTTTGTTCATGGAATTGAAAAACATTTGTATTCAGTTCGATACGGGGATGGATTCTTGTTTAATGCATCACTTTTATATGAAATAAAGCCAGCATTCCTGAAAATAAACCTGGGCAGCTTAGCTTGCATTACTATAAATTAGATGCAATAAAGCACCAAGATTTATTACTCAACTTACATATTCAATATATATAGTTGGAGTAGTTGGTGCAGATTGTAAGAATTGTTGCAGTCTCATGTCTATATAAACAGCTCCGTGTGCTTGAGAAGCTATGCACATAGAATTGTGTTTTTTTCTTCAATTTAGCAGTATAAGAAAAGAAGATGAAAGAAGTGAAGGGTTGGGGTGCTTATGCATTGAGTTTGGGGTTGTTGATATTGGGAGAGAGTCGTGGTGCAGTAATTGTGTCATGTGGTGAAGCCATTTAAGCTTTGATCCCATTAGGTGAACCCGCACAGCCAAGTGGTCAATGCTGCGACGGTGTACGAAATCTGAACAAGATGGCTAACTCCAGTGAGGCTCGGAGGGTGTCTGCAAGTGCTTTGTTGAGAGTGCACCATCTCAAGTCGTGGTGGGGGGGGGGGGGGTGGGGGGGGTGGCGTGTTTGATGCAGCTTCAAAGAGGAATAGAGAGCCTTTAATTCATGGGTTGATGTTGGTGCGCAGATTATGGACAAGTATATGGAGAAATGAATGTAGAAAACATATGTATGCTGTGTTCCTTCTCTCTTCAATAATAATAATACCATCCTACTTTTCTACAGATTGATGGTAACAAGAGCTGCCGCATTGCATCAGTAACCAGTAATTCAAGTTACCATGATTTTCTTCACAATCACTTAGCACAAATGTCATCCAAAATTGACTTTACTTGACAAAATAATCTATTTGCTTCTTTGGCTTTAAAAGCCCATCTCTCATTTTGTTAATCACCACCCAACAAAAATTGATACGGGTTAATTTGTAAAGGGACTACATTTGCTGAAACGAATTCAGACATGGGCAAAGGGGTCTTGGAGAGTTCAAAATCAAGCACACACAGGTTGCAGATAAATAGCACCTGTACACATTGAGTGCTAAGAATCTCACCGTCCTTCCTCCTACGTACGTACGTACACTATAAATTTCTAGTCATTTACATCCGATCCGATGCATGCACAAACTTTGGAGAAAATCGGCAATGCTTCATTTGGCTATATGCAATTATCCACTTACAGTGGCAGCAGCAGCAGCTTCAACTTCTTCCTCAGGTCCACTCTCTGTTGCTGAGATTAAAGATGCAGACTGAATCTTACCCGTGTAATCCAACCTCATCAAAATTACTCCCCTGCAAAAACATCATATCATATCAATGTTTATCCTCAATAGACGAACATGATAAATAAATTAATGTGAAAACTCATGCATCTTAAGCCCCAGCCTAGGTGAACCAAGGGAGGAGCTGCTATGTGCAAGCACATAATAGTACCGAAATTAACACGAAATTACATGTGGGAGGGTCGTACAAGTAGACATAATATAAAGTAAAAGATCTAAGAAAAACAAATTTCCATGCAAATAGGATAGGTTTAAGATGTCACAGTTACCTCCTACGTTAGTGGTTAGCAAATGATATTATTGCACTTGAAAAGACACATACATCTTTTTTACCAGTCCAAAGTATCACATTCCCCTTGGAAAGAAAAACTTATATTTAGAGGAAAGACCATAAGCCGTTAAATAATTATGACAATATGCTTTACTTGGGAAATTGTAACATAGGAAACAAATTTTTAGTTATACACAAAGATGAGATAAGAGAAGCTGATAAATAAAGGAAGGCTGAATTCAAATTTACCTTGCAAAGCGTGACTGTATTGAGATATCACGGACCTTAATTCTATTCACTGTACCACTATGGCTTACTAGAACAACTTGTTCATCACTCTCACCATCTTCTGTTCGTTTCCAAAAACAAAAGGAAACACAAAAGAAAAACTCAGGTAAGAGAAAAGGTGGAACCATGATACCTTGCAAATGTAATTGGCACTCATCCTCTAACAAACCATCAAAACATTACCTGCTAATGAAAACCCAACAACAAAAACTGCTGCTAGACGATCTTCCAAGGCAAACTGAAAAACAGATAGCAGCAAATTGTCAGAGAATTAAGTCTGAAGGCATAAAAAAAAACTATTTGCGAGTTTTGATCAAGAAAGTTTATTCAAATAATGATACCTTGTACCCTATCAAACCAACCCTATTTAAGGGTGATAAGCGGAATCTGCTTAAGGGAACTCGCTTTCCATAGCCACTCTCAGACAAAAACATCAGCCATGGCCCGTTGTAAGCACTGTCACAAGATCATAAACATAAACACAGAGATAAGCCATATTATTAAGGAATATTTAGACAGTTAAATATGTTAACGCTCAACAAGGCCAGCATCCAAAACTACATAAACTGACAACTGGCAGGCCATATAAATAAGTTACAACAAATGCAAACCCCAATTCTCCCAAGCATAGTTGCAAAGGATGAATCGGGAATTTATAGTTCTACTATGTTTCATGTAAACTGGTTCCAGAGAAGAATACAGTTCAATGTCCCGCAATAATTAGATCCAAAATTTAATGGTCAGACTGCAAAGTGCTGATATGCATGGCAGCATGAGAACTATATATACCCTGTCTTCTTTTGTAAATTATTTTGTTGTCGAACAACTTTTAAACCCGAGGAACATAGCATAGATTAACTCCCCAAGTCTAAAAGATGCTAATTTGCTAACTAGAATTTATGGAAAGCAGACACCAACATAACCCTATTACTGGCTTTGATAAGTTTCTAGAGCTAGGACTTGGCCGGCAACCAATCATGTTGTTCTGGATGACAATATTCTGGATGTGTCAAAGAAAGCCAGTCTAAGAAGACAACTAATTTACTTTTTTCACCATAAGATAAGTCATAAAGCACATGCCCACAATATAGTTAAACTGCAAGAAAATAATTAACATCATCAGTGAGTTGATCCAGTCTAGTGAAACCCATATATTTTCAGAGACCTAATAGGCAATGTCTGGTACAACACAAGCTTGAAACTATCGATGGCAGACAATCAGAATATAATTTAAGAAAGTACTTGTTCTGGGAAGCCTCTGAAACCCTCTCCACGTCTTTCCAGTTAGCAGAAGGTATAATGTCCATGCTTGCAATTTTGTCCTCTCCTTTTAGCCTCATGGCCACTGACCCCCTAGTGTTTCTGCCCAGAGCTCGTATCTTGACAGCAATGAAAACATGAGTCGGCAAGATTAACACTAGTGTGATGAGAGGATTTTGAAATTGTCAGAAAGAGAGCATCCCCATGATCATTTTGATAGTGTAAGCCAGATGGGGGGGGGGGCAATGACATTGATAACGAAACATTGAGGGGGAAATAGACCAGGAATACAATTTTTTCACTCTACAATTACACGATAAATAGGAATAATTTCATAGTTATGATTTCTCCTTACTGTATTTTGGCATTACTAAGCTCAATATAGTTAGCTTAGATAATTTCTAAAACTACAAGACTGTCCAAAACAAACAAAGTCACCCCATAACTACAGAATATCCCCACGAATTCATACAACTTATAAATTTGAACACAGTTCCAGCTCATTTGTGAGATAAAAGGGGAACCAAAGATACTTACAATCTCGCAAGAAGTTAAAATGACCATTCCGTTTTGTGAAGCCAGGGCCACAACGTCGTTGTTTGTGCAGCAACGTACCCATTTTAGCTCATCACCAGGGACCTGTCAAGTAAAATATATGATGATTAAGAAGGAAAAAAAATGCAAGGATCAACATTTATCAATTAGACAAGGCTGTAGCTAAAAAGGCAAGGACAAACCAATTGAATTGCTATGATTCCAGTTGACCGGATTGATGAGAAAGCATTCAAAGACACTTTCTTGATGTAGCCATTCATTGTGAGCATTAGCAGGAATTGATCGTCCGCAAACTCACTAACAGGAATGATTGATGTTATTCTCTCGCCAACAGGTAAAGACAAGATCTGATTCGAAGCATAAAACAAACATGAAAACTTTTAGCAGTGACATACAAGAATCACTACCAAAACAAATTCACAATGGTAAACACCTGAACCAGTGGCGTGCCAGCAGCATTCCTGGTGCACTCTGGAATTTTATACGCACGAGCAGAGTAAACTATTCCCTTATCGCTGCAGAAGTAAATTGTGTTAGCCATTTCACATCGGAAGAAAATCATTTGAGACAATCTGTACGCCTAGTGTTTTTGAAGGCAGCGACCAATGAGTCATACCATAACAGGACAAAAATTGGAGGGTGTAAAGACAAGTTCCGCCTAGATGTTCCCTATTGCAAGCTAAAAGGTAGATACATGTATAATAATGCTAAGGTTGGGCCGAAACAAGACCATGCAACGAACAATAATACTGACATTTTACAAGATTCAAGGCATAAGACAAGTCTTACCTAGATGCTTGCTATTTCTCTCAAAAGGTTGCAAGCTAAAAAGTAGACACTTGTATGGATAACAGTGAGCGTAAAATAGCATCCATACAGATGATACTTTTGGCAATCGTAAGATTGAAATTCAATAGTGAAGTTGTTTGTGTTGAGGACATCATTTGGGATGGTAAGGTCAGGTAGATACCCCAACCAGAATTTAGTTATGCCTGCAAGTTCCCCTTGAGATAGGGAATCATGCATACTAACAGCTTCTAAAACACTGAGATAGGGAACCATGCATACTAGCAGCTTCTAAAACACTCTGTGTAAATATGGAGCACCGCTATATCTTACATTATTAAACAACTATATGGTATGCAACAGTGACAACTTTCATCAACCTATTCAATGTTGAGTTCTTACAACCAGAAAAAAAAAACTTAGGACCAAAATGATTTTACAAGAGACTACTTTACCAACCTATGAGTTTCTTGTGTGCAAGAGCTACTCAATATTTAGTCCACACAACAATTTTGTCAAGAGGATGATACCCAGATCCAAAGGGAAGCCTAATTGACCTAATGCATTCATTTAATGATCTTATTCATCCAACTAGATTCAACTCTTCCTGATTTGAATCAATATAAGAAAATTTGCCCTGTTACAAAGAAAGAGGGATACGTTAAGATTTAAAAGATATTAGAATTACCTGAAATACAAAATATAATCATGCGCATGGCATACAGTGAAGTCTGACAGTGCATCATTCACCCTCAATTTTCCGACAGATTTGCCAATTGTCCCACGATGTTGAAGATTAAAGGTGTCAGGTTTCATCCGCTTAACATAGCCTTTTTCACTAAAGGCCTGAATTCATGCACATAATATATTGATCACAGATTCACAGATAATACCCTAAGAACTGGTAAAACACGGGAGACAGAGACTGCATATGTATATATGCAATATAGAGAAAGTGTTGGTTATCCTACGTACCAATAACATTTCATCATTTGGGATAATATCAATGTCCTCAAGTTGACCGACTTCATTCTCCTCCAACATTGAACGCCTTGGAGTAGAAAATTTGTTCTTTAGCTCTATTGCTTCTTCTTCTATCAGCTACAGATTAAAAAAATTGGACCAAACAGAGATAAATGCGTTATATGACATAAGACAGAAGAAAAAGATAAATTTCAAATTTGTTAAAAAAATGTACCAATATTTCAAAATCATACAGACATGAGAAGTTATGAAAAAAAAGGTTTATTATTAGAATAAGAATGCCATGGGAAACGATTACATTAATCTAACTTAAATAATACAAGAAAGACAAAATAAATAGTAAACCATACAAAGGAGCGCAGAAAATAAATTTTATGATGATGGGATGGAGACAAAAAACTGATCCCAACAAAACCATCCACATAGAAGAGCTGTTGTGTTGAAAAGGAAGTATAATTGATGAACAAGAAGAACTATTATCCAAGTCCAAAATCAATTTTTGAAACTGATTATGCTATCAGCAAGCATTGCAGCAAAAGTAAAGGTGCTACAATGGGTATATTGTGCAAATATCATAGAGGCTATCCTAAGATGCAAGAAACCCGGTGATGATGAGAGTATCAGTTCAGTTAAAGCTAGTTTAGTTTAACTATGCTGCAAACTTTGTGTTAATCTTATAGGCCCAAGTACATAAAAACCCACTTAGCTTGTTGATGAATTAGCCCATATCTAGAATGTTCCTAAGGCCCATATCTAGAGTATTCTTATAGCCCATATGTAGAATGTTTTTATTCTAGGTTATTCATTCTCCTCCTATATAAGGAGAGCTTCTCTTGTATTCTATTCAAGCAAATCTAATATAATACCAATTTCAAAGATTGTCATGGTATCAGAGCTTATTTAGCTTTTTTCCGTCTCCATCTCCGTTATCAGCTCTGGGCTCCGTTCTCGAGCTCCGGTCTCCACATTTCGACCCCGACTTCCGTCTCTAAAGCCTCTGTTGGATCTAGTCAATTACCTCCGGCACCGTACCTTATTTGTGGTATCTCTGCGAGTTTCTTTCTGATATTTTTCTTTGGCGCCACCACCAGGTTCTTGCTGTCCCATTTTTTCTGGATTATTCATGCATAAGTTTGATAACATTGTTATTCGGTTTACGGGCAAGAATTACGCCACCTGGACTTTTCCATTTGAGACATTTGTGACTGGAAAAGGTCTCTGGAATCACATCGTAGAGCCCGGGAAGCCTCCCAATGACTCTGGTGAGGTTAATGAGTCTGCAACGGTTGATCATGTTCGTCCCGCAGACTGGGGAATCAAGGATGCCCAACTTCGTAGCTGGATTGTGGGTTCAGTGGACCCCTAGATTGTCCTTAACCTACGCCCTTATCGCACAGCTAAAGATATGTGGGCCTATCTCCGTCGAGTTTATTACCAAGATAACTCGGCCCGTCTGTTTCAATTGAAATTGGAAATATCCAACTTCCAGCAAGAAACCCGTTCAATTCAGGAATACTACTCGGCCTTTTTGGTGTTGTGAGCCGAGTACATAGACATCACCCTTGCAGAGGTGCCAGCTGAGTCACTCCTCACCGTTCAGACAAGCTTATTGAGTCGCCAGCGGACATTGTTTATGATGCGTCTCTGTCCAGAGTTTGAACAAGTCAGATCGCCACTGCTTAATCGGATTCATGTTCCATCTTTAGATGTCTGTTTTGGCGAGCTTCTCCGAGAGGAGCAACGCATGCTCACTCAGGGGTATTGGAACAAGGGCATTCTTCGATGGCATATGCTGCTCGGACTCCTTACACCGCTCGTCCCCCTCCAGCCAGCAAGACTCCGCGTGCCAGACCTCAGACTGGACCACGAGATATACGGCAGGTTGAATGCTACACATGTCATCAATTTGGGCACTACGCTAGTCAATGCAGTGTGCAATGCAGGTATTGCAAGCAGCCTGGCCATGCTCTCGAGACATGTCCTACGCGTCAACCTCGTGGAGATGTATCTCGAAGGGAAGTCTCTCCTATACCCACATATCATGCAACGATTCCTCCCATGATCCCGGCAGGTAATTCTACTCCATCTTCAACACTAACCCCTGATATGGTACAACAAATTATTGTGTCTGCCTTTCTGCTCTGGGATTGCAAGGTAAAAATTTATCCCCTCCCGTTACTTGGTTTATGGGCTCTGGAGCTGCCAACCATGTGTCCTCTACAACTAAGGATTTACATAATGTTCGTCCATATGTGGGCAATTCCCGAGTGGAGACAGCTGATGGTAGTCAGTTACCAATAACTACAGTTGGGGATGTTTCTACTAAGATTACAGATGTTTTAGTGTGTCTTAAATTATCTACTAGTCTATTATTTGTGGGCCAACTTATTGATCAAAATTGTGATGTGAAATTCTCTTCGACTGGTTGTGTTGTGCAGGATCAGGACTCAGGGGAGCTAGTAGCGAAGGGCCCTAAGATTGGACGTCTCTTTCCACTACGGTCGTCTCAACTCAAGCCTGTTTTTCCTGTTTTTTCTTGTTCTCCATCTATAGATAGGATTTGGCATAGGCGTCTTGGCCATCCTAATTCCAAAGTGTTAGAATAGTTAATTAATTAGGGTTTCCTATTCGTATTATGTTTTCTAGTTTGGTTTATTTCCTATTGTTCCTTATATAAAGGAACCTCCTATTGTAATTCATAATCAAGTTATTCTCAATAATAAAATTCTATTTTAGAAATTCAACATGGTATCAGATTAATCTTAAAATCACCTTGCATCGTTGTTATGCGACGAGTTGCCGCACTGTCATTATATGACGTAGCTGCTTGAAAAGTTTTAGTGATTCTTCTTAAAAATCACTTGTTCTCATGTCCGTATAATCGGCATGATTGAAGATGTTAGCTTTCCTATTATTCTTGCTTCACGTGCAAGACTTGTGTTACACGGTTTGCACGTGAGGGGGAGTGTTAGAATAGTTAATTAATTAGGGTTTCCTATTCGTATTATGTTTCCTAGTTTGGTTTATTTCCTATTGTTCCTTATATAAAGGAACCTCCTATTGTAATTCATAATCAAGTTATTCTCAATAATAAAATTTTATTTTAGAAATTCAACACAAAATAATGAACCATTTGGTTCGTTTTGGTATTTTGGGTAATAAGATTTTTACTTCTTCGTCTCTTGAATGTGATGCTTGCAAAATGGGGAAAAGTAAAACTCTAAGTTTTCCTTTACATGGTAGTCGCGCTTCCCAGTGTTTTGACATCATTCATAGTGATTTGTGGGGAGTCTCGCCAGTTCTCTCTCACTCACACTATAAATATTTTGTCACATTTATCGATAATTACAGTCGGTTTACTTGGATATATGATCTTCGTTCTAAATCTGAGGTGTTTGGAAAATTTAAGGAACTTCTTGCTTATATAGAAAATCATTTCCCTATGAGCATTAAGGTTCTTCGTAGTGATCAAGGTAAAGAATATATGTCTAATTCGTTTTTTGATTTTCAGTCTGGAAAGGGAATTATTGCTCAACACTTTTGTGTCGACACCCCACAACAAAATGGGGTGGTCGAGCGCAAAAATAGACATCTTTTAGACATTGTTCGTACTCTTCTCATTGAGTTCTCAGTTCCTCCCCGTTTCTGGGTCGAAGCTTTATCCACAGCAGTATATCTGATTAATCGACTTCCATCACAGGTTCTAAATCTCGAGTCCCCTTTCTTTCGTCTCCATCAGAAGACTCCGTCATACTCTTATCTCCGTCCTTTTGGGGTGTGTCTGTTTTGTTCTCCTCCCCCAAGTCGAGCGCACTAAGTTGTCTGCTCAATCCTCTCGATGTGTTTTCCTTGGGTATAGTACTTCTCAAAAGGGGTTTGTCTGTTTTGATCCTAAATCCAACAAAATTCGGGTGTCTAGGAATGTGGTCTTCTTTGAAAATCAATATTTCTATCCTCGGTCTACGCCTGATACAGACTCTTATGTTACTTTACCGGAGTTTGAACACATCACAGGTTCACCTCAACCGTCTGTCCCTTCCACCCACGTCAGATTCCGACCAGGTGTGATTTACACGAGACGTCGTCCACAGGATTCCACGCTCCCTCCGACTGGTCCTGGTCCCGATGCACTCTCCTCTGCACTTCCGGATCTCAACCTTACTGAGGTCCCTGCAGACATCTCAAATGACACTGGGGATATGAAAGTTCCAACAGATAATTGTGACTTACATACAGAGACGGTGGTTCCCCTTCGTCGATCCACGCGCCATTCAGTACCACCAGATCGGTATGGGTTTTCATCTTCCACTTCTGCTCTTGCTACTACTTTATCCTCTGTTGAGATTCCCTCAGGGTATTCCAAAGCAGCCAAGCTGGATTGTTGGAAGCATGCAATGCAAGAGGAACTCAGAGCACTGGAGTTGAACCACACGTGGGATATTGTCCAGTGTCCCCCTGGTGTTACTCCTCTCGGATGCAAATTGGTCTACTCAGTTAAAATTCGAGTTGACGGAAGCATTGAACGGTACAAAGCTCGGTCAGTGGCCTTGGGAAATCGACAAGAGTATGGTGTAAACTATGAGGAGACGTTTGCTCCGATGGCAAAAATGACGACAATTCGGCTTGTATTGGACATTGCAGCTTCCCAAGGATGAACGTTGAGCCAAATGGATGTCAAAAATGCCTTCTTGCATGGTGATTTAAAGGAGAACATATACATGAAGGTACCACAGAGATTGTTTCCTGGCCCGACCACCAAGGTTTGTAAACTCCGACGATCTCTCTATGGATTGAAACAGGCTTCTCGTGCATGGTATGAAAAATTTAGGTCTGCATTACGCGATTTCTCCTTCCAGCCCAGCAAGCATGATACTTCTATGTTCCTTCGTCATTCATGTGAAGGGGTTGTCATCCTTCTGGTATATGTGGATGACATTATTATCACAGGCACTGATAGCCAATTGATTGTCCAGTTAAAGCTTCATCTTCACAAATCGTTCCATATGAAGGATCTTGGGCCGCTCACATACTTTCTAGGCCTAGAGGTTCGTACAGGCTCGACGGGAATCTTTCTTAATCAGGTTAAGTATGCCAATGATCTACTTGACTTATCAAGCATTCGAGGCAGTCCCCAGTTGACACTCCAATGGAGTTGAATGTGAAGTTACGCAAAGAGGAAGGATATCTCCTCCCCGATCCAACAGTGTATCGTCAACTGGTGGGTAGCTTGGTCTATCTCACTATTAGTCGGCCAGACTTATCATTTGCGGTTCAACAAGCTAGCCAATATCTCCAGTCTCCTCGACATCTGCATATGGCCGTTGTGCACCGTATTCTACGCTACCTGTTGGGTACTGTTACCAAGGGAATTTATTTTCCTTCACACCTCACTTCATCTCTCCGCATATAGTGATGCAGATTGGGCAGGTTGTGCAGACACTCGACGCTCTACGACTGGTTGGTGCGTACTTTTGGGCTCTGCTCTGATTTCTTGGAAGTGTAAAAAGCAAGATCGTGTCTCCAAATCTTCCACGGAAGTTGAACATCGCGCTATGTCTCAAGCATGTTCGGAGATCATTTGGTTGCGTGGTTTACTATCAGAATTGGGATTCTTGTCTCCCGGAGCTACTCCTCTCCATGTCGATAATACCAGTGCCATTCATATTACAGCGAATCATGTCTATCATGAACGCACCAAACATATCGAAGTAGACTGTCACTTCATTCGTGATGCATATGAATCTCAAGTGTTGTCACTTCCTCATGTTCCACATCTTCAACAAAGCTCTCCCTCGCCACCGTCATCAGTTTCTTGGAGGCAAATTAATGTTGGTTGATCAACCCACATCAATTTGAGAGAGGTGTTAATCTTATAGGCCCAAGTACATAAAAGCCCATTAGCTTGTTTATGAATTAGCCCATATCTAGAATGTTCCTAAGGCCCATATCTAGAGTATTACTATAGCTCATATCTACAATGTTCTTATTCTAGGTTATTCTTTCTCCTCCTATATAAAGAGAGCTTTTCTTGTATTCTATTCAAGCAAATCTAATATAATACCAACTCCAAAGATTGTCACTTTGAAAGTACAAAATAAACATGCCTATACTGTGATATAAAACCTCATACCTGAAATACGTTCTTCCTAGATGACAAGAGCTCCTCCAATTTTGTAATTTGATTCATTAAGGACAAACTTTCATCAACAAACTTCTTCCTCTGCATGATGGAAGGAAGAATATCTCATGTGACATTATAGGCACCATTTGGAACAAAAGAAACTCACCAAACAAAAAATAGACATAATTGTTAGAATTTTCATTATAAAAATCTGCACCTCTAGTTGGGTAAGTCTTCTTAGACTTATGTCCAATATTGCTTCAGCTTGCCTTTCGGAGAGACCAAACTCTGTAATGGAGAACATCGAGGGGTTCATTAGTTGATAAAATGCATACATTTCTAATAAGATTCTATCATGAGAACACTTGTAACTTTCGAAGAATGATAGGGTAATGATGATATACTATATACGTCACAAGGGACAAAAAATGTAGCTAACAAAATAGTAAGTTGAAGCTAAGAAGTAGCACATATTTGCTACACTATGTACTAGAGAGATTGTACACTGCCATATTTTGGAACAGAGGGAGTACATATTTTAAACATTTATTCCCCTCCACAATACAAATAGCTAAGATTAAATAGGTGGCCAAAAGATATAGATCTTCATCAGAATTTACTTATGCAGAAAATTTTGCAGTTCTTCATCATGTGTAAAATATTTTATACTCTTACTTCACTAACTTGTCATCAGATATTTGAAATACCAAGAAACACAAAGAAAATATCAATATTATTAATTAAAGAAGTTGTGAAAGTCACCCAGATAAAAATATCATGAAACGGTACCATACTGCCTACTAAAAGAAAAAGGTTAAGAATGTAACCAGAAATGTTCATGAAGCTTACCATTCCTTAAACCCGTTGATGCCATAGTGTTGCTTGAAGCTGCCCTAATTATACGAATTACTCCATCCAAATTATCGAGCCCCACAATAACACCCTAAGTGTAAACAAAGGTTTATGAACCACTGCAAGAAAAATAATTTCCCATCCAAGGGTTGCCAAATGCTGATTTAGTAATAAGCTGCAAGGGAACCTAGAGCATACCTCAACAACATGTCTTCTATCTTGAGCTTGTGAAAGCTTATATGATGCCCGTCTCTCAATAACAGAGCATCGGAACTCTAAGAAAGCCTATAAATATTGAAGATTTAAAAACTAACAGCAGTATTAATGATAATACAGATGTCAAGCAAGTATAAAACACAAAACAACAGCGACCAAGTTATTTCCAAAACAAAGAAAGGTCAGATGCATGAATCATTTAGTGAACTACTATTGTACTCTTTCCACTTCATCTTTTTTAATGATATCCCTGTTGTAAAGTCATGAGCTGGCATGCCTTTCTCTACCTTTCCTCACGAGATATTGAAATGCATTTGTCTCCACAAAACTTTGCTAGTGATTTTTAACTTTTGATAGATATTGAGGTCATCAAAATCGTGTAGACAACAACTAGTGATAAAAGCCAAAAATTGCCATCAAATAAATCATCTTGCATGGCTGTTGTATAAATTGAAAATAAAATCCAAAAGCTATAAGTGCCAACAGAGTACATTGCTGAAATGTCCTTTCAATGTGGATTTGTTGTACAGTTTATAAACATCTTGGATCCTCTACCTAGGTGGATTGGATTTTAACATGGTACCAGAGCTGGATTGGGCCTCTGATCGGGTTATGTTTCCTCCCCGTACATATATTTTGGTCCTCACAAGCGAGGAGTGTTGAATTCTCACGCATTAAAAAGGTGGATTTAGTGACCACTTGATAAAAAGATATGGGTATATCACTTTTCAGATAGCAGAGCAACTTACAAATTTTACATGGTTATTATATAAAAATACTGTGCAGTAAATGAAAGGGTGAAGTGTGAGTGAGAACGTGATTACCTGCAGCATTTCCTTCAGACCCATCAGTTTCGGTTGGCCATTGAGAATACTGCACAGATAAAACATAATATCAAATCTGACAAAATATTATAATGCACCATTTCAGCAGTGAGCTGTGATAAAAAGAACATAGTATGATCCAAAAATACAAAGAATGTGGTATGTGGGCTCAAGACACTGCATTCAAACACATTCCCGACACTTGTGAGGAACATGAGAGCCACAATATTTAAAAGATTACATTGCCAAATCACCAAACAAATGATACTAAGAACTGCAATGAAGTTTTTCCCACCAGTTCACACATTTGCTGCTGTGAATTCCCCAAAACAATAGGTGATCCAAGGTGACTTGTAAGGATGTAGGGTGCCACAAGTATCAGTGCATGAAACTGTTATAATCAAACTATTCAGTGGTAGTTTTGTACATTGTTATTATTTAGTTCATTAGTTGAATAACTGATGTATTGCTGACAAAAAATTCGTATGGACAATGGAGATGTAACTTTAAATAAAACTGAAAAGAAGGCAACATAGTAATGGATAGATAGAAGTCCTGGACAATTGTAAGCTTTCCTTTCTTCCAGTTAACTAAATACTTATTTATAAGCAATATCAGATAATATTAATGAAGAAAATGCTCACCTAACCATGTTGCAGCTAAAACTAGACTGGAGAGCTGTAAGGCGGAAAAGTTTATTAAGAATAATAGATGGGTCTGATCCACGTTTAAGCTGAGAGAGGAAAGAAACTGTTATTCGATGAACATGCCTATATTCCTCAAGGTTCTTTTTTAGTATGTGTATCATCAAACAACTGTACAGTTTTCAATACCTCAATGACTACGCGCATTCCAGATCGATCACTTTCATCTCGAATATCAGATATGCCTTCCAAACTCTACAAAGAATTAATACAGAAAACACAATGATATAAATTGCATATGATGCCGTCTATAATCTATATGCACAAGTGAAGGGGTGCAGAAATTAATATCATTAGGACCAAACTAATGGTATATCTCAATATAGTTATCAGATCAACGCATTTATCAGTTAAAGGAGCACAACTACTTCCATTGACATTGCTACAAGACTACGTGTAAACCATAGTTTAAAAAGGCTATTGAGGCTTACGCCTAGAGGCTCGCCTCATGGTGAGGCGGTCGAAAATAGCCTTTGAGGCTTCACCTCTCATCCGTGTACTGAGGCTAACGCCTTAGGTATTTGAAAAAAAATTTAAGCCAATTATGGCATTTTATGAAAGTTATATATCTGGATTTTTTTTTAAATGTTGTTATTGAGCATTTTATGTTGGGAAGAAGCTAAAGTTAATCTGATAAGCTCGTCCTTCGACCTCCATCCACAACTCCTTTTCTAGCCAACCACGCCTCTCTATCAATCTTTGTTAAATTTTAACTAATTCTTTGATGATTTTTATTTTTGTTTTTTGCTGGTTTTTCTTAATTTATAATTGCTTATTTACTTTTTGTTAATTCTTTGATGATTTATATTTTTTGTTTATTTTGCTGATTTTTGTTTATTTTCTTTCTATTTTATCTAAACATATAATTTATTTTTCTTATTTTTGTCAAATTTTATGAACTTATTGGTCTTATTATTGAGGCTTACGCCTCACTGCGCCTTGAGGCTTACGCCTCGCGGAGCTAAGGGAAAACGCCTCAACTCCCAATATAGCCTTTTTAAACTTTGGTGTAAACCACTACATACCTTGTTCTCCACCAGTTCAGCAATCTTCTGCACAAGGGATGATTTGTTTGTTTGGTAGGGGACCTGTTCCATCAAAAATAAAAACTATCAACTTCAATCTTCTGTAGCAACTTAAATAAAGCAATTTTAATGTACATTCTGAGATCAACCCGTGATAATCACCTCTTTTATCACAATTGCAGTTCGCTTAGTTTTGGAGTCAAGCAATTCAATATCAGTTTTCCCTCTGACTACAACACGCCCTTGCCCAGTTCGGTATGCATCCATCACACTGGACAAAGGGAACAGATAACACATATCAAAATCAACTGAGCACATTTACATTAATCTAAAGCTAAAGGAAAAGGAAAAGGGAAACCAAAGTCATCAAGTGAACTGACTCAACTCAGCAAGTAAAAATACCAAAGAAGATGAAAATACAAACTACTCCAGATATAAGATATCTTTCTAGCCAGACAATTTTGCGTACTTACCCAGCGTTCCCCATAATTATTCCTCCTGTTGGAAAGTCCGGACCAGGCATGTATTCCAACAATTCTTGCAACTAACAAAATGCAAAGTAAGTGTAAGAAGTCTTAATGATGACCAGGTTTGCATGCACAAAATTCGAGGTATTTATCACATTTGAGGATACACATCTGCCTAATCATTTTTACTGTCCTTATAAAGCATAAGCCTGAAACAAGGATAGCAAGAAAAACATGTAATTATATGGTTTCTAGTTAACAGGCTCCCTCCTCATGATCTTAATCACTACATATCATAAAAATGCACAGCTGTTGCAGCAACTACTATTTCCGCAATCAGTCAACAAAATAAAACTACATCACATTAACTGCAGTGATTGGTTACTCTGCATACAATTTCTAAGAACAAGTGTGAAAATGACATGCTTTCGACCAACTAGGACTGGAGAAAAGTTACACAATATTATGTAAGGGATCAAAGTAATAATGAAGTCTCTGTAGAAATTTGTTCATCTTAATAACGACTCCAGTTAAAAGCAAGGTTTTAAAACTCCATATTTGGGAGAACGCGAATCGGAATATAATTTCTGGAACTCAAGGAGAAATCAGCAAAACTTATTTTTATTATTATTATATATAATTCACATGAAAGACAAAAATAACAATATTTTAGTAAAACAAGATACTTTCAAACAATTTAATATGTTAAAACAATAGAAAAATTGAAATTAAATTTTGCCAATTTTGCCAACTTTGACAAGGTTTGACCGATTAGACCCAGTGAAAACTCGGTAAAACTGAACCACCAAGAATGAGTTTCAAAACTCGGTCCAAAACTCATCCAATTCGATTTTACCAAGAAACCTAGAGTTTTAGAACACTGGTTAAAATTTACATTTTGTTGATCTTCAATTCAAAATTTTGCCTCAATAAGAGAGTTACTGTTTCCAATCACTAAAAGTTAGAGTTTACTCTACAGAAACTGCTGCCAAAAGTAGCTTGTTACAGACACAAGGCATTACTAAGACCATTTATTTGGAATGGTTGATATACAAAATAGATCGACTAAACAAGATAAAATAAGAAAACGTTCCTCTTAAAAATTATCCCTCTTAAAATTTGCAGTTGCTGCAGATACACTGTTTGCCATCTTTGGCTTAAGCAATAAAGCTTGGGCATGGGACTTTGCATTAGTATGGGTAAAGAATAAAGATGAAAGTGGTAGGATGGAAGAACAATTAATAATGGGAGAATATCAATTGAACAAGGAAAGTTCCATCACGCACTTTATAAAATCAAAATATTTTAAACTAACACAAATAACCACCAAAAGGATAGCTCTCACAGTAGCTTCTGGATTGTGGATCAGAGCACAAAGAACATCTACCAACTCCCCAAGATTATGAGGAGGAATGTTGGTTGCCATGCCAACCTGAGAAAAATATTAGAAGTGATTGAAACCCAAAGGATAGTAATTGAAGGGAAGAATGACAAAGTATTGAAAATCAAAACAATGTATATTTCTATAAAAGAAGAATAGATAAACTACCGCAATCCCAGCAGAACCATTCAACAATAAGGTTGGAAGCCGAGCAGGCAGAAGTGATGGTTCTTTTTGTGAGTTATCAAAGTTTGGAACGAAGTCCACCTGCAACAGATGAAGAGTATGAAGAAAAAGAATATAGATGGAAAAGTTTGATTGTAGTAACCCTGAATTAAAAGGAAATACAAGGAATGTGACTAACAGTATCCAGTTCCAAATCAGCTAATAGCATTGCTTCTGTAAGTGCCTGCATAAATAAGCATGAAGATAATAAATGCAAATCCTTTAATATAACAGGATTCTGAAATAATGAAGAAAATCAAGAATATAATCAAATAATAGAGTGAAATAGGATGATTGTATCTTCTACAAGATAGCATTATTAACATACTTCCAATCTGCACTCTGTGTATCGCATAGCAGCAGGAGGATCCGCGTCAATTGAACCGAAGTTCCCATGTCCTCGAATGAGTGGCCAACGCAATGAGAAATCCTGAAATGACAACATTAAAATGTCAACAACAAACAAGTACATAGTAATAATAACTGAAAGGGTAATAAACATAACTAAATAGCAGAGTCAGAATATAGATAGCACTTGCAAATACGCATATAGCAAAAAGATCATTTCTATGTCATGTTAAGTAGAATCACTGAATAATGCATCATTTACACAAGGTTCAAGTAAAAGAACTTTCTAATTGTTTTATCTGTGAGAGAAACATATTTTGAGCCAAGTAAAGGTATTCAATAAGGTGTTCAACTGAGAAGATTGATAATAAAATTCAGGTAACCAGTCTAACACAGTGTACAAAGAAATAATGAAGACATTAAAGAGAAGTCACCAACAAATGAAATAAACTTTTACTTTAGTTTTAATCTACTTGCCGATGATGACAAACAACTTCCTCTGTGATCACCCCTTGGATTCAGCAAGTGTTTATATACTTCTAACTTAATTATAGAAGAATACTGCTCGAATACCATTGCTGCCACAATGATGGTGATTTATATTCCAACAAGGAGAAATATGGTAACTAACTAGTACTAGTACTAGTACACTTCACTTTTTTTATTAATAACCAGTAAGGATTTCTTATTTTCTTTAGTTCAGATCTTATCATTACCTGAGCCATTCGCACCAATGAATCATACACGGCCGTGTCTCCATGAGGATGGAATTTACCTAGAACCTGCAATCAAAGACACGAACCCACTCAACCAACAAAATTGACCAAACAACACCTATACTCCTAAATGCATTGTTCTACAAACCCAAATTAGATTCAAACCTCTCCAACCACTCGTGCACATTTCTTGAATGGCTTCCGAGAGGAAAGTCCCAACTCGTGCATAGCAAATCTGCAGGAGAGAAAACCAGAGGCTAGCCAGTTAGTACATACACTCAAAAAAGCCCTAAACCCTACACTTGGGTAGCAAAAACGGCACTCACAGCACTCGGCGATGCACGGGCTTGAGGCCGTCCCTGACGTCGGGTAAAGCGCGGCCCAGGAGCACAGACATGGCGTAGGACATGTATGCCTCGGTGGCCTCCTTCTGGAGCTCGACGGGGACGATTCGGCCGAAATCTGCGCTTCTGTCCTTGAGGACCACGCTCCCGTTACCGTCCTGCTCGGCCAGTCCGTCTTCCTCATCCCTGCGCTTTGCCTTGGGAGTCCTGCTGGAGGAGCCGGAGTAGAGGCGGAGCTGGGACGCGCT
Source organism: Geranium rotundifolium (assembly GCA_963920655.1). NCBI lineage: Eukaryota > Viridiplantae > Streptophyta > Magnoliopsida > Geraniales > Geraniaceae > Geranium > Geranium rotundifolium. Next base: position 7,218,093 of record OY987314.1, read on the forward strand.
GCGGCTGAGCCTGTGGAGGCGGGTCGAGGGCGGGGAGGTGAAGCCAGGCAGCTGGTACCGGAGAAGGGAGTAGAATCGGAAGCCGGTGAAGGTCGACATCGAGAGCACGAAATGGGGGGTTGAAGAGAGGGTTTTAGGCCATAGAAAATGTAGAGAGAAAAATGGATGCTTGTCTTTTGACGGGATTGGGTCGTAAAACCCTAAGGATTTAGGAGGAGGATTCGTGCGCGCCAAGACGATGCTTTTAGATGGATAACAGCACAGCAGTATACTCAAAATCGAACTGGTAGGATTTAAACAGACCTAGTAGATTTGTCTAGTCTAGACGGATTTAAGATATTTTTTCAAATTAATTTTCCTAAACAAATAATTATTTAGAATCCCAAAATTAAAATTATCCATACTAATAAATAATTTTATGGGTATTTTTATCGTTTTTATTAGGATTGTCTATCGTTCGGTTAACCGAATCAAAAAATTCAAAATTGAATCAAATCGAGAATGTTGTTTTATAATATTTAGAACCATAACTAAAACCATGTATAATTGAATGGTCGTTTTTTAATCACTAGTAAAAAGTGGTTCGGTTTTTTATTTAAACCGAATTAACCAAAATTTATGAGCATGATGTTTAGGCACAATTTTTTATTTATTCAAAATAATGATAATTGAGAATATGTATAAACATGAACATGGCCAAACCCACACCCCCTCAAATTTTGTGTGGAGTTATAAACATGAACTTGAAATGGCCAAACCCACACACAATGAAATCAAAAATTTTGTAGGAGTTTTTTGTGTGGAGTTATACCACGTTGTTTGTGAGAATAATATAGAGTTCCTTTATTCATGGAATTTTGATTCGGTTTATCAAGTTAACTAACGGTTTTTATTACATCAACCGTATTTGAACCAAAATTGATTGGTTAACTTAAAATTAAAACTAGGGTAAAGTACACCTAGCCACACCGAAGTTTGACGAAAATACACCTAGCTATTCCCATAAATAAAAGTGGACATCTAACCCTCCGAAATATCAAAAAACTGATAGATAGCAAGAACCGTAGACTATTTGAATGGAAAATTTTAATTTTCGAAGTATAAAAGACAAAAAATACCTTCGTCTAACTTCAATTTTTCAAAACATTCAATATTTGGGTTTTAGGGGTTTTTGGTTTGGGTTTTGGCTTCGCCTAGAGAAGCTCTCAAGCCCTTGCCTGCGGGGGCCTCGCCCTCATCACCACTGACCAGAGGCTCGCCGTGGTCGTCGCTGGACATATAGAAAAAAACAAGTTTCTTTCCTTTTGAATGAGCTCGGGTAGAGAACTCACTGACGACCCTTGCGAGTACGGGCTCGCCCATAGGATCAAGTACGAGCACCATGAAATTTTTTGAAACATATCAAGGTTCCGGCGAAACAGAGCACCATGAAAATTTTCTAGAGAGAGTGAGAAACAGAGCAACAAAAACAAAATTTACGTTCTATGTTCTGGAAACTATTGCTTTCAGACTCTTGTCTTTTTATCATGCATAAAAGTTCTTTTTTGTGATATGGGTTTTTTTATCGATAATTAAGAAATTTTATTCAAGTTTAACAACTTAATGAGGGAGCCAAACAACTCAGACCAGCCCAAAAGTTATCAAAAACCAAGAAAATAAACAAAAAGTGCAATTAAACAAATGATTACAAGAACACAAAAAAAAACTCACAAACCACCAAAAGAGCACCTTCTGAGTTATTATTCCAAGTCAAGAAAGAAATGGAACCTGAGTGAAACTCATCGAAGCTCAACAAAGAGAGTCACTCTCTGAACCCGTCCCAATACCTTCTCCGGCTCCGCTTAAATACCTTTCAAAATTCTATCATTTCTCGCCAGCCAAGAACCTTCTCCAGCTTCGCTTCAATACCTTTCAAAATTCTATCATTTCTCATCAACCAAGAATGTCATTTACTCAAATAAAACATCTTACCCATACCCTTCTTCTAGTCCCACTATGGTCTCTCAACAGTTGATTAAGTATATCCCAATGACCTTTATTTTTATAGAGTTGCCGGAAAATCATAATGAGCTGGTTGAGGCGCCGATTCAGGGAGGTTTACCAACTCTGCTTCGGCCGCCACCACATCCTTGAGCAGTAGCATGTTCGGTGTTGGGTTTTCCTCGACGGCTCCGGCTTGGATCTCGGGGCCAACGTCTCTGTCGCTTTACAGTGGCGGGTCGTCCATGTTTCAAAATGACGATTGTTGGATCTAAGAATAACTCACAGAACAAAATAGAAAAATATCAACAGAACCAGATGCTTTTCTTAATTTATTTCATGCCTATATATAGGACACCAACTACAACTATTAGGAAATATAAAACACGACACCTAATAAAGGAAATAACAAGAAATAGAAACCTAAACCAAGATTTGACTTGCATGCCAAGCAAATTGCTTGCACGACAAGTAAGTTGCTTGCATGTCATGCTTTCCTATTCCCATTCTTCAAGGCTACGGCACACAAGCCACCTCTTCAAGATCATGTCACATAATGTTTCCTTTTTATTTGAGATTATTAGCAACAATCTCCCCTTTAATCTCGAAAATATGCGTTCATAATCTTCAATTTTGTTCTCAATTCAAGAAATTTGAGTTTTTTAAGTAATTTTGCCAGAATATTTACAATCTGTTCACTCGAGATGACATGCTCGATCTCGATCTTACCTTTCTCAACACATTCTCGCACAAAATAATACCTCGTGTCTATGTGTTTGTTTCGGTCATGATGCATTGGATTTTTGCTTAACAATATTGCAGACTTGTTATCAACTCTCAATCGCACCACCTCTACCTCTCTCCCAAGAAATTATTCGATAAGCTTGGAAAGCCACATTCCTTGACACACAGCTGAACTTGGTGCAATATACTCTGTTTTACATAAGGATAATGCCACCACCTTCTGTTTCTACGAGAACCAGATTATCAATTTGCTCCCCACAAAATAAATGACCTCTAATGTACTCTTCTGATCATCGATGTCGCCGGCCAAGTAACTGTCACTATACTCAGTTAGCTTTGATACATCATTTCCATAATAAATTCCAAAATCAATAGCTCATTTCACATATTTGAAAATGTGTTGAACTGCTTCAAAATGTTGAACTCGAGATTTCTTCATGAACATGCTAACAATGCCTACTAAGTAAGTCACTAGATATCGTATGCTTCCCATGAAACTTCTATACTCAGTAGCATTCACAAACTCTACTCCTTCCTCCTTACTCGGCTTTAACTTAAATTCCTTAGAACACTCTAAAATATGATTATGCACATAACCTAATTGCTTCTCACACTAACTAACCTTCTTCTTCAAATGTTTCAACAGTTTTTCCTCCAACACGACCCATTCTTCGCGATGCTCGACTTCTCTCTAAGCCTCTTCAACCCTTTTCTCGCGCGATACCATCTCTGCTATGCCCTTTTCGAGGACCTTTCGGGTCAAATCCAAATGCTCCTCCAAGTCCTTCCATTTAAGAGTGAGCTTGAGCACAAAGGAAACCCGCGCATGCGCTTGCTCGTACGCTTTCCAGAGCTTATCACTCTTCATACCTGCGACTCGCAATCTCACCCCAATATTCTCCTCCATTGAAGAAGCCCTCAGTTTTTGAATTTCCTCGTATTGTTTATGTTTAGCCTCCTCAAGCTTTTCATTGTATTCTTGTATTGATGTTTTGAGTACATCAATATTTTCTTCAATTGACTGAAGCTCTGTCGACTTCTCTCTTGTTAGTGCCGACACTACACCCAAAACACTATTTCTAAAAGTTAACTACTGGGACAGTTCCCAACAACTACTTGGTTTGCGAAGCTGCCTCCTTAGACCGCTTTTCATACAGTCTCTCCACCTACACAAATTTGATCTTCTTGAAATTTATACTCACTGCACAATCTAGCCAATTTATCTTCTCTCGATTCAACCTCTTTAGAATGCTTCTTGAGTTGATTGTGCATACTAATCAAATGTGCTTCTATCAAGTCAAGGTCTCTAGACCTTTCCTGGATTGTTTTCTTCACTTCACATAATTGCTTCTGCTTCAATTGTACATCATGTGAATACTCTTGAAGAGATTTATCCGCCAACCCTAACTGCTCCTTCTTCATACAATTGAGCGGTATTGTGTCTCGACCCTTAATTTTAATAATTTATCCATCTTCGAACTTGAAAAAATTTCATACCTTTTGATCTAAATCTACAAGAATACCCCCTGTTCCTAGACATGTGATTGTTGGCGCCAGTATGAAGGTACCAGGTGGTAGACTCCATTCCTATAGCGAAACCGTGCTTAGGATGCACTCCTTGCTCGTTCAGCTCCACAAACTCTTCCCTCTTGGTCTGGCTCGAGACTGCCATGAACAAAGCAGGTTCTTCCTCGTGATACTGCTTCATGAAATTGGCTTCTTCTTTTTCAGGATTTTCACATTCATAAGCAAAGTGTTCCATCTCAGAACAATTATAACACATTTCCTTTGCTCTGTCGACTGTCTTCTAGTTGTTTCGACCACGACCACGTCCTCTGCCACTCCACGAGCTTGGTCCTTCGTGATTCTTTGACTCTTTCGCTGCTTGGGCCTCCCATTGAGTTCGGGTAAGCAGGAGCTTCTCACTTTCTCTTTCCTGAATCATCCCCTTCAGTGTTGACTCATCGATATAAATTATAGAAATTTTCAAGGTGCCCGTACCTGAGCCCTTGGGCGAGCCCGTATCCGTAGGGGTCGTCAGCGAGTCCTCTACCAAGCCCATTCAAAAAGAAAGAAATTTTTTTTTTCTATATCTCAGGCGAACATCTTCGAAGACCACCACGACAAGCCTCTAGTCAGTGGCGAGAAGGGCGAGGCCGGCCGGAAGCAAGAGCTCGAGAGCTTCTCTAGGCGAAGCCAGAACCCAAACCAAAACCCCCCCAAACCCAAAAGGGCATGTTTTGAAAATTTGAAGTCAGCCTAAGGGTATTTTTTCCTTTTACTTCAAAATTTTAATTTTTCCATCCAAATAGTTAACTGTTCTTGCTATCTGTCCGTTTTCTTATATTTCGGGAAGCTAGAAGTCCACTTTTAATTATGGGGATTGTTAGGTGTTTTTTGTCAAATTTCGGTGTGACTAGGTGTACTTTACCATTAAAACTAGGATAGTTCCAGGTGGCTACACCTAGATATAGCTTTTTTTCACCTGACTACACCTACACATTTATTTTCAACTAACTACGCCTAAAATGTGCAAAATTTTCACTTTGAACTTTCCGTCCAATTTCGTTAGTTTCTAACATTTTTACATGTGAAATGACTAAAATACCATTAAATATTAATTTAATATTCAAACATATGCCACCCTCTCTCTCTCTCTCTCTCTCTCTCTCTCTCTCTCTCTCTCTCTCTTCTTAGCAACCTTGACCAACATATCCAACCCGAAATAATTACTCCACCCCTCCACTCCATTGTTATTGTACCAAAAACCCACTTAATCATACCAAAGATTTCATATTTGTTCACTTATTAATTAAAGAATTCATATGACCAATAACGTCGACATCGAATCGCAGCCCAAGCTCGTCTTGTTCGCAGTAGAACCGGCAAAACATGAGAAACGTCGTCGTTTTGGAAAACCCCGCCGCTTCCCTCAACCCCTTTCAGTTCGAGATCTTCTACAGTCGCCTCGCTCCTCTCAAAGACGGTAATTTATGTTGACCCTTTTGTTCTCTTGACGACTTTTTTGGATCATGCGTTGTATAATCGTGATATCGATGTTGGGAATCGCCTTTTGAGGTTCTAGGGTTTCATGAAATCACATTATTGGTTAATCGAAACGAGAAACTTTTTATGGGTTAATGGGTGAGATTGTGTAATTTAAGTAATTTGGTAACTTGGTGTTGCGATTTGAAGTTGGATTGTTTAGTTTTGATAAATTTTGGCCTTGCCATGCTATTTTTGAGCTCGTTTAGATTCTTGCCTCGCACAATTTCAATAGATTTATATTCTCTACAGTAGAATATAAATTTTCCCATTTAATTTGTGTTTTTATTTAGTAAAGTTCACGGGGCTATGGATGAGAATCCTTGACAAACTACATTTTAGTGAATGGTTTAGTGGTTAAGAAGAGAGCGAAGAGAGAGAAAAGAGAGAGGTTGGCATATGTTTGAAAATTAAATGAATGGTTAAAGGCATTTTTAGTCATTTCACATGTAAAAATGTTAAAAACTAACAGAATTGAACGGAAAGTGCAAAGTGAAAATTTTGCACATCTTAGGTGTAATCAGGTGATAAAAAATTTCTAGGTGTAGTCAGGTGAAAAACAGCTGTATCTAGGTGTAGCCACCAGAAAATATCCCTTAAAACTATAACTTAACTATAATCATGATTTTCGATTTTTTAATTTTAGTTCGGTCAAATTCTTGCTTCGGTAACAATTTTTGGTTTAAAATGGACACCTCTACTTCGACGGACCGTGAAAATTATTAAAACTAATATTTTTATATTCTAAATATTAATAATTATTATTTTTATATATTATAAACTATATTTTAATTGTGTTATACGTGAAAAATTAATTTTAAAAAATTAAGAAATTTAAATTTGATTAACTACCAACTAGTCTTTGATTAATCCTCAAAAATTTTATTTACTCACAATCGCTTGGACTTTTACGAAAAAATAGTCATTAAAAAACTTATTTACAAAAACAAGTTCATGTACAAAATAACTACAAATCTATGTTGGGGTACTTACTCACCAACACATGTCAAATTAGCAGCGGCTTATTTCCTCCTTTTTATTTTTACAGTAAAAATCAAATGGTAAAAACTGGGGACTCACCATCAGACATGTGTCAAGATAACCACAAATTTTTTTTAAGGTAAAAGCGAATTTTATTAACTAAATAGCAACTAACCCGACATCAAGCCGAACAACTGAAACTATAGTTGGCGGGACAGACCCCTCACCATAATCCCAGCTACTGTTAGTTAAATTAAATATGACCAATTCGTGAGCCATTTGATTACAAGCAAAACAAAGAACACAAGTTTCGATAGTGGGTAGTACGCAACACCGTTCGCTAATGATTCCTCTAAAGTTGTTCAGCTCGATCCGTTTAGCATCATGTAGAGCCACCAATTTAGTTATCTTTTATTTCCCTTATTTTTGTATTTATTTTAATTTTTTGTATTATTTGTGTTTTCATAAGATTAACCATAATTTGGAATAATCAATTTATGTATATTTAATTATTCTATTATTATAGTCATTTAAAATAAATTATTTTGTATATTATTTAATTATATTTTAATCCCACACATTTATTTATTTCTTTACCATACAAAGAAAAAAATTATAATTCACAACCAAGTAGAAGTTAGCTATACGTAAATGACAACTTTTTATGCATGTGAAATATATAATTAATTATTCTATACAATATAAATACGAAGAAAAAGAAAATTTTTTATAATCCACAACTAATAGAGTTAATTAAAGGGGAGAACGCGGTTTGTCCCTTCGCGATAAGCATTTAGAATATCGCCTGTGTGGCGAGTTCGTGACAGCTCACCCGTCTGCGAGTGAAGGCTTCACGACGAGAGGTCTCGGTGGGTTGAGGAACAGGGCGGTAGCGGCGACTAAAGGAGTTGCTGGCCAGATATGTACTCGGGAGGTCTCGCGGCGTTCTGTCTGCGAGGAGGGAAGAGCTACGACAATTATGGGTGGTGCAGCGGTAGGTGTGGCGACGGCGACACCTGTGGGAGGGACGAGGAAGGACGGAGAGATGGAGGAAGGTTGGGGGATCGACGGTTCGAAGCCGATTATGAGGCCGGAGTTGCAGGTGGGTAACATGAGGGGGACGACGGAGGCGAAGAGGAGGTCAGAAGCAGTTCTGGGCGGAGGAATTGGGAAGGGATTGGGGAGAGGTTATGAGGACGGGCAGAGAACGACATCGGGAAAGAGGCCGAGGCTAGGGTTGGGGCTAGAGAGGGGATCGTACATGTAAGGTGGAGCCCGGTGGGAGGCCGAGCTCGTGCTAGCTGTAAGCAGGGTGAGGGCGATGGCAATGGGAGGACACAAGGAGGGACTGAGGTCGGGGCAGGGCAGAAAAGGGGCAGAGTGAGAAAAGGAAACTGAGGTAGAAGGAGGAGGAGAATGGAGAGGCACGGCTTGGGAGGGACGGGGCGACCGGAGTTGGGGGTTTGCATGGGAAATCTTCATGAATGTCTGGTGTAGAGGATGGGCCGAGAAGAGAGGGTGGCGGGGGAAGGGTCTCGGGATAGTAGGTGGGGGAGGCACGGGTTGAGTGGTTTGGGTCGGAATTGAGGGGTGGACATGAGGTGGGATAGGTTGAGGCCCGGGAACCGTGGGTAGATCGGTATTGGGAGGGAACCGGAGTTATCTAGCGTCAGTGGGCAGATTCATGCAAGCATACCGAACTAGGGGGCCTCGGCTTGCTTAACCTTCAATACATCACTTGGGTGTCCTATTAGGATATGTACTGAAAGGAAACGAGGGGTCCCTGGTGTCGATGGGTTGATCCGGTTAAACTCAGTGAGCTGGGAGGATTTGAACTTCACGACAGCCATATTGATCGCATGGTTGATCGAGAAAGCTGGTTTAAGGCGCACTGCAGTAAGATCACGAGGTTTCTCCATCCGTATGAGTTGGAGGCCGTGGCTCTGCATAATGCTAACTAGTTCGAGTTGATCGGTCTTCAGTGTTATCATGGATGCATGTGTAAACCATTTTGCATCAAGATCACGGGGTTTCTCCATCCGTATGAGTTGGAGGTTGTGGCTCTGCATGATGCTAAACGGGTCAAGCTGAACAACTTTGGAGGAATCTGCAAACGAGGTTGCGTACTACCCACAACCGGAACGTGTAATCATATGACTCACGAATTGGCCATATTTGTCTTAATTAACAGTAGCTGGGTTTATGGTGAGGGGGTTGTCCCACCATCTTTAGCTTCAGCTGTCCGGCTTGATGTCGAGTTAGTTGTCATTTAATTAATAAAATTTGCTTTTACCTTAAAAAAGAAGAAGATATTAATTAAATAATTAATATGTAAATAATTATATAATATTTCACATCAATAAAAAATTATATTATATGTGATATTATTATTTCACATGTGATAATATATAAAATAATTTATTTTTGTATTATATGTAATATAAGAATTTATCGTATATTTTTTTATTTCATTGTGGATTATGATTTGGCAGGATTAAAATATAATTAAATAATTTTTTTAAATGACAGTAATAATATGATAATTAACCATAAATAAATCCTATCATGCCAAATTATGGTTGATATCATTACAACACATAAATAATATAAGAAACAAAAATAAATAAAGAAGTATGTGAAATAAAAAAAACAAAAAAAACTGGTTGTTACCTTAACACGTGTCCGATAGTGAGTCCCAAGTCCCAACTCTTGCCCAGTTTTACTTTCTAAGTTTTAGCATAGAAATTGGAAAAGGAAAAGAAATAAGAGGATGTTACTCTAACACTTGTCAGCAAGTGAATACCATAGTATGGATTTGTAATTATTTTATATAGTAACTTGTTTTTGTATATAAGTTTTTGAGATAATTTTAGGTGGCTACTTCTTTTTACTAGAATGTACAAAATTTGCACTTTGCACTTTCCGTTCAATTCTATTAATTTTTAACGTTTTTTCATGTGAAATGACTAAAATGCCCTTAAATATAAAACACTTAACATAATTGGATTGAAACGACTAAGATGCCCTCACCTATTCATCTAATTTTTATAGACATGCCACTCACTCTCTTTCTCATTTCATTCATCCTCCCTCTTCCATCTTCCTCTCTCACACAGATTCTCACATCAATTTATGTGAGCTTCACTAAACTATCAATGGCTGAGCAGGCCCTGAATCAGCACCACCATGTCATTTTGGGAAGAAATGTCACTTTTTTATGGTTCTGGTTTTGTGATTGATGGTTTTTTTAGGTTATGGTATTTGGTTATCCCAATTATGGTTCAGTAAAGTTTAGGTTTTTATTGTTCTTTTTGTGTGATTGGTGGAGGATTTTGATTTTGTGATATGGGTTTGGATTTTATTTTTAGGTCTGTTTATGAAATTGCATGTGGGTTTAGTTGTGGTATATGAATTTTCATAATTTGGGGAAGATTGATGATTGATTCTGATTTTGTGACCCTTTCAATTTTCTTTCTGTTGATGAAATTATATATTTGTTGAGTCATGATATTACTAGTTCTCATAATTTAAGGCTAATTTTGCACTCGTTCTCAATCATGATTCGATGAAGTTCAAGTTTTTATTGTTCTTATAATGCAATTGAAGCTGAATTTTGATTTTGGATATGTTGATGAAATTTCATTTGAGTTTAGTTGATTGCAAGTTCTAAGAATTTAGGGCTAATGGTGCTCATATCCCAATTTTGGCTCAATAAGGTTCATATTTTTATTGCTCTTATATCACAATTGATGATGAACTCTGATTTTGTGACCTGGGTTTCAATTCTTTTTTTGATCTATCGATGAAATTACTTAGCGTGTTCTCAATTTTTCTTCGATAGGTTGATGTGAAACCGGCTAGGCCAAGAGGGTATAGGGATCAAGAACACGCCAACAACTCATATTGGAGAAATGATAACACCGAGCCTATTAGGGTTAAGAAAATCTTCATCGGGGGTTTTTCTCTCCACTATCTCCATTGCTCCACCGCCGTCGTCGCCGCTGTGCCACTCTCGGACCACCGCCACGACGCTGTGTCACATCCCATAAATTGATGTGAGAATCCTTGTGAGAGAGGGAGAGAGAGGAGGGAGGATGAATGAAATGAGAAAGAGAGTGAGTGTCATGTCTATGAAAATTAGATGAATATGTGAGAGCATTTTAGTCTTTTCAATCCAATTATGATAAATGTTTTAACTTTAAGGACGTTTTAGTCATTTCACATGAAAAACGTTAAAAACTAACAAAATTAAAAAGAAAGTGTAAAGTGAAAATTTTGCACATTCTAAACATAGTCAGCTAAAAAAATATTTTAAGTGTAATCAAGTGAAAAAAAGTAATAATAAGTGTAGCCACCAGAAATTATCCCTAAAGCTTTTAATACCATTTTTTTTATTTGTAAAAACTGTCAATCACTTAGCGTTTTTATTTTTTAGGGTTTAGGGTTTAGAGGCGTGTGCACGAGACTCGCTCGTGACTCCCATGGGTAACACTAACACTAACCAAGTGGATAAGAATTTGGATGAAATCAAAATCCATCTTCTTCCTCCTCCTTCTCCTCCTCTCTGCCATTGCAATGTTCCATTCTTCGCAGACCCGTGGATGTGGTTTCTTGACTATCCACTCCCGAAAACCCACCAATTCACATATCAATGTCCCCAAAACTTTCATTCTCGCCGGAGCTTTTCACTTTCTCTTCAAACCATCGCCGCTTCTCAGCTTCCGGATCAACTGCGACACAAATGGAACATTTCTGTCGTCGAGAAGCAGAGTCTTCGACGGCGAGAGCGAGATCTACTCGACGTACTACCTAATCGACACTCTGGGGTTGTCGCCCGAATCGGCGGAGAGAATGACGAAGGAGGTCCGGCTCAAGTCCGTCGAGAACGCCGACGCCGTGATAGCCCTCTTCAGGGACTACGGCTTCACCTCCGACCACATGGCCGACATCTTCTACGCCTTCCCCAAGCTCCTCAACTCCAACCCCGCCCAAACCCTCAAGCCCAAGCTCGACTGCTTCGTCGTCAACGGCATCTCCGGCGACCTCCTCCACCGCGCCCTCGTCTCCGACCCCCACATCCTCCGCATCAGCCTCCACCGCAGAATCGCCCCCTGCTTCGACCTCCTCAACGGCTTCTACGATGACGAAAACGGCGTCGCTTCACTATTCGCCCTCCGGCGCGGCACTTGGGTCCTCCGCAACTTCAGCGCCACCACCGCATCCAATGTGGAGACTCTGCTGCGCCACGGCGTGCCTAAGCACTGCATAGCCAAGCTGTTCACCGTCGTGCCGTCCCTGTCCCGACCTAATGAGGACCTGGAGGAGACGGTGAGGGAGGTTAAGGAGCTGGGGTTCGACCCTTCCAGCACCAAGTTCGTGCGTGCCGTGCGCGCCTTCTCCGCTGTCAATAAGGAGAGGAGAGAGGCTAAATTGGAGCTGTTCAAGAAGTTTGGGTGGACCGAGCAACAGATTCAGTCTCTCGTGATGAGGAGGCCTCAGTACCTCAGCTTGTCCGTCGAGAAACTGAGGGAGTCATTGGAGTTTTTCATGACCAAGCACCGGTGGTCAGCGGACGATATCACCAGGCACTTTCAATTGCTCACTCTCAGCCTCGACAACAGGATCTCGCCCCGGTATACTGTTCTTGAGATCTTAGCTTCGAGAGGTCTTGTGGAGACCGGAGGCTTTGTGACCGCCTTTCAGGTCACAGAAGCCATCTTCTTGGAGAAGTTTGTCAAGAGATACGAGCAGGACCTTCCGAATCTCCAACAAGTGTACGATGGAACTATGACATCTTGAAACTTGGTGCCTCCTCCTTTTGCCATTGAATTTCAAACTATAAAGTCACAAACCCATTGTTGCTGCTGTTACATATATTCAAACTCCTGTATAGTTGCAACTTATCTTATTGCTCTCTCTGGTTTGTTCTTCAGAATGTTTATGTTCTCATGACATTCTTTCACAAAGCCGTGTTTTTTATCTGTTCTTTGACCATGAGAAGTACTTTTCAAGTGAAGCTGAGAATCGTTTGATTCTGCAAATCTTGAATGAATCTGTATAGCATAATGGGTGAACAAGGAAAAGATTGAAATCAATATTTGATGTGTGCAAGAGATTTAGGTTGCAGATCAATAGTAAACACCTTGGTTGTCAGGTTTTTGCAATCTCTTCCTATCATTTTTGAAGGAAACTTAATCACTGTCAAGTTGCATAGATAGGTATGACCTTTCTTCCAAGTACGAACATCATGAAGATGGTCTCTGTTAACACGAAGGAATGAATGTAAATGTGCACCAATAGAGTTGGAGCTTGAGTGACTCTAAAACGGCACTGAGAAAGGGATTGAATTTGTTCTAACTTTACAGTTTTAACAGCTCATGCTCTGTATGCTGTCAAGTTTGATTGCAGGCCTGTGGAGATAGAGTAGAGATCGATAGTCTTCTTCAAGTGTACCAAGGTCAAGAGAATGAAATTGCAGAATTGTTACTGGTTAGGTCAAAGGTTGTATGGGAATGTTACCGGCTGCTCAATTTTTATGAAATAACCTTTCACTACAACTACTGTGTGGCACCGCAGGGTGCATGGTTTTTAACATATTTTATATTTTATATTTTATATTTTATATGTGAAATGATTAAAATGCCTTTAACTATTCATTTAATTTTCAAACACATGTCATCCTCCCTTAATATATCTCAATTTCCTTGTAATGGCCTACCTATCCACCTCCGCCGTCACCACCACCACCTCCAAGGCCCGCTGAGGGGCGTGGTCTTCGACAGGGACGAAACCCTCACCGTCCCGTCATTGATTTCTCCGCCATGTACAAAGTTGTGCTCGGCAAATACGAGTACCGCAGAATTAAGGCGGAGAACTCATTGATTTCTCCTAATGTCGTAGGTTTTGGTAATACCCAGATCTGTCGAGACCCATCGACGAGCGTCATAGGCGCCGCAGACAACAAACACGACTCGCCGCTCCAAATATGGGCTTGGTCTCCTTCACCGAGCACCATATTTCGGCCACTTATCCGGCGAGTTCAGCGGTGGCGTCTCGAACCAGAGGCGTTTAGGCCTCGATAATAAAGTTTCGGGGAAAGGGAGTGAGTATTCGGAGGTAGGGGTGGGGATTACCGGCGGCGGTGAGGGTTGGTTCTTCCCTTTCAACTTATTTTCCAAATTAATATGGAGGGGCTTTCAATTTCTTTCCCAAGTTAAGTAGTTTCATGTTTTGAATAACGAGGAGATGAAGGTGTGTAAAGGTTGCAGAGAAGAAATTGTTTTAAGTTTCCCTTTTGTACAAATCTCAGTTTCTAATTTTCGTTAGATTCGATAATTTGAGGAATTAATTTTGGTAAATGAATCTTAATGGTGAAGAGGAAGAAGTTAGCGAAGAAGTAGGTTGTGAATTCTTATGACCAGGTGAGATTGGAGAATCAGTGCTGAAGAAGGAGTACTGAAGAAGGAGTTGTTGAGAATAAGGTCCACAAATTGCTCAAATAAAGAGATTTGGGTGATGAATAAGAAGGAGTTGTTGAGAATAAGGTCCACAAATTGCTCAAATAAAGAGATTTGGGTGATGAATTAAAGTTATTTTGTTTTATCTTTCCTTAATTAATTGATGCATGTGTTTGAAAATTAAATGAATAGTTAAATGTATTTTAGTCATTTCACATATAAATAAATATTGAAAATTAACAGAATTTGACGGAAAGTGTAAAGTGCAAATTTTGCATATTTTAAAAATAGTGAGGTAAAAAACAGATATATCTAAATGTAGCCACATGAAATTTCCCAAAAAAAATATTACTTGACATTTATAGGTTTGGAAAAATTGGAGATAATAAACCTTTATTTACTTGCGGTTTAAAACTCGACAAATGATTATCCTGATAAATATTTAGAAAAATGACATTTTAGTATACTATGTTTTCACATAAATATCCCTATCTATGAAATTGGTTTCTATAGTACCCTCAAATTTTGTTGTTACATTTTACTAAATTTTATTATATTATGTTAGTATTTATTTTGAAATTACAAAAATACCCTTCAACTTTTTTTCAAATTTTCAAAATGATGTCTTTCCTTTTGAAATATCCAAATGAGCTCGATGGCGTCAAAATTTTAAAATTCAAAAAACCCCATCGACCTTTTCGTCATTGAGTACGACACTGACGATGACACAACCAACAATGAGAACGTTAAAATAACGATACCAACTTGAGCCTCTCTCTCTCTCTCTCTCTCCCTCCCTCCCGTTTCTCTCTCTCTCTCTCTCTCTCTCTCTCTCTCTCTCTCTCCCCCTCCCTCCCCCGTCTCCCTCCCTCCTTCCCAAATTTGTGTTCTTTCTTTCTAATGTTTAAATAAGAGTTTACGATGACAATTTGTGTAATTAATGTCTATTGGATGTCAAATTTGTGTTCTTTCTAATGCTTAATAAGAGTTTATAACGACAATATTACTTAATTTATTACTTTCGTTCTTAAATGATAAAATTGCAAAAATGTGTCTTATTATGTTACACTTTTGAAAAAATGTACGGTGTTGTTTGTATATTTCGCAAAATGTGTATATTTTTGTAAATGACAAAATTGTTTCCAAAATTAAAAATTCAGACTTTTAAAACATAAATTTAAAAAAATTATTTTAACTTTAAAATAGTATACTAAAAAGTTAAATTACAAATTTTTATCATACAAACTTTAATTAAAAGAAAAAGATATTTATATTCATGGGTAATTGTGTTAGTTTTATAAAAGTATACACATTTTATAAAATAAAATGTAAACAACACAATACATTTTTGCCATTAACAAACAAGTGTCATTAACAAATAAGTGATGTTCTTGCAAAAATGTCATATAATATGACACATTCTTGCAATTTTCTTGTCTTAATTTATTCTCGTTATATTGTATTTTTTCATAATTTTTTAGGTCTAATATATTTGTTATGTTGTTATAAACTCATCATCTTCGATTGATCGCAAAAGAGGTGCGGCGGGCAACAAACATTCGTCAGAGGCGAAAAGGTTTAAGGCGCCAGGGTTTAGGGCGAGATAAGAGAACGAAGTGACTCTGCCTGGACGCTTGGTCCGCCTGGCTGCATAGCCACTTGATCGGCCGCCTAGACCACTTGATGAACCAAAGCGTTCGCCACTTATTAATTAGCTTAAAACAGGGTGGCGAGGTAAAAAATAGCGCTTATGCTGCCGTTTTTAGAACATTGGTCACAACAACTCATTCATCTCTAATTTATTACTTTTGATTTTAATTGAAAAAATTGCAAAAATGTGATGCAGTAATGTGTTGTGTAGTTTTTATTTTTATGAATGATGAAATTATCTATTAAAAATTAATACTTTTGTAAAAAAATTTTAGAAAAACGATTTTAAGTTAAAAGTATACTAAAAATTAAATTACAAAATTTGATTAGGGAAACTTTAAAAGATTAAAACAGAAAAAAAAATTTATTTTCAGAAGTAATTTCATCAGTTTTATAAAAATACACATTTTATAAAACAGAAAAAAAAAATGCAAACAACCCGTCTCATTTTTGCCATTATCCTCACTATATGGTATTTCATCATCAATTGTAGATCTAATGTATCTGTTTTGTTGTTGTAAACTCACCATCTTTACCATAATTTCTCATGATATTTGTTCTATTATTTTTATATCCAAGTATTTTTATTAAAGAGATGGAAGGTTTATAGAGAAACGATATATTTTTGGAGAGAGAAAATAAAATTGCATGTGATGTAAAAAATACGAAGCAATAATGTAGAGTGAGTTATTTAGGAGTTTTAAATTAGCTATGTGCAAATCGTGTGATGAGGAGATATTTTTCCATTTATTTCCAATAGTTTTGCATTCATAATAGTGAAATAAAATTGATGATGTTGTCTCAGAATTAGATTAACAAAGGCTAACATTGCAAAAAAATGATACAATTTTTTATTTTGATCAGTAATAAAATTTATAAATGATATAAAACAAAATACAAGCCGGACCTGAGTGATTGGCGAGAAAATACATCATAGAAATGAAGAAAATCCCCTAAAAACCTAAAAAAACCCTAAGTGAACCGACTCAATTGGAGCATACCAGAATTTAGCCGGTTCAAATCAGCAGTAGGTGGACCAAACCGGTTCAATTGGTATAGACAACGGGAGGCAAAGCGTCTCTGCGACGTGCACCTCGCCGTCAACGTCGACCCAGCGCCGCTGCGCCTCCATCTCCACTGCAGGAAAGCTCGCGCCTCCCCCTCTCCTCTACGTTGCTAGAACATGAACATGAGCCGCTCGCAACTCCACCCATCAACCCTCCCCCACGAGCTGGCTTTCTCCACCGTGAAGCCACTACTATCTCGTCGTCATCAGAGCTCTGCCGCGGAGGCAGAACCAGATCTGGTCCCGGAGCTCGTGGCCTCTTCGGTTCAGTCCTTACACCACCCCAGCAGTGAGGTGCGACCTCCTCCACTCACCCTTTCACTGCTCCGTTCAGCTCTTTCACTGGGGTTTCAGGTGCGACGAAGCAGCTCCTCGCTCTTCTTGGCATCGACTCTTCCAGCCCCCACCTCCGCGACCACCAGACCATGCTCACCTCAGTACAGACCTCCCACCGGAGCAGGAGGTATGACGTCAGTTGTTGTTGCTCCGGACAATTTCGATGGAGTAGCCTCTCCATCCTCCTCCGCATGCGACATAAACCGAGCCATGAGCTCGCGCGACTCATCCATCCACTAACAAAACTAGCCGTAGATAAGGATGAGTCACCGATAATGCCGCCAGAGACCGGTCGCACCTCTGGTGATATTAGGAATAAGAAGTAGTCGGGAGAGTTTTTCTTGAGAGAGGAGAGAGAAAAATTCAAAATTTGAAATAAAGTAAAAATTCAACGATATATAATAATTTCCTTACATGTATAATTGATTATTTACTCATCAAATCTTATCTTTCTCCGGGGCACATACATGCATGAACCAACACTTGGTTATTATTAGTTTTAAGGAAAATTTCAGGTGGAAACCCATAAAATTAGCGATTTTCAAATGGATACACATATATTTTTTTGTCAGCGTGACTACCTAAGAATTGCATTTTTCGCTTCATTTTTTTCCGTTCATTTCTGTTAAAAATCATCGTTAGAGAGATGTGTAAAAACTAAAATGCTAAAATGAGTTATAAAAATGGATTGAAAAATACTTAAATACTCTTGCCTAACATTCTAATTTTCAAATTAATGTTGTTACCATATTTTTCTCTGGATATTTTAAAAAAAAATGTAATTAAATAAAGTATTTACATAAATATGTTACTATTTAGAAATTTCACGTTTTAATAAAATATTTCGTCCAAATTTTAACGCTGTTAGAGAAAATTGTTAGAAAACCACATTAAGAGGTAGCCCAAACGATTTTTTTTGAAATATGTATAGTAATTTGTAAAAGAGCTCTAAATAAGTATATTAATCTATAATTAACTCTAGAAAAAAAAATGGAGCTCACTTACTCGCCAGAAAAATTAAAGAGGCGAGATCAAAAAAATGGAGCTCACGCACTCGTCGGGAAAATGGAAGAGGTGATCTCGAAAAAATTGATCTCACTCACTCGTCGAAAAAAATGGAAGAGGTAAGCTCGATAAAAGTGTAGCTCACTCGCCGAAAAAATGAAGCTAACTCACTCACCGGAAAAGAAAAGGAAGGAAGGAGCTCGAAAAAATAGACCTCACTAGCCAGAAATGAGGTGGCCGGCGACAAGTTGACCGGAGTATGAGAGGGGGAGAGAGAGAGAGAGAGAGAGAGAGAGAGAGAGAGAGAGAGAGAGTTGTTGGGGGTAAAAAGTGGCTCGCGCGGCGCACCTTTCTAGAGCGGGTGCTCTTCGCCTCACGTCTTTCCCCACACACGCAACAACACGCAGTCGAACAAGTACATTTATATTCCGGGCTAAGTCCGGGTCAAATTCACAGGGACCAAAATGGGGTCTCTCAATTGGACATTCCGTGCTCTCTTTCCCGACACGACTCGTTAAAATAAATTGCACACTACTCGATATTAAACTACACTAAGTACACAACTACAACTATACTAGAACTAATACAAGAAATTAAATGGGGGAGGCGGATGGAAGATGGTTATTTAGAAGTCGCAGATTCGAGAACCTAAAGAACTAGACATTATGATAAAGGCAATCAAGCAACCAAATGAGACATCGATAACAAGCATGCATTTCATTGGCCTATGTTTTAAATACCGAACACGTCTCTCGACATTGGGAACAGCCTAATTAACCCGAGTCTTACACAATGTCACTCAATGTCACTCAATGCAAATGTGTGTTCACCCCGTAAACCGAAGACCTTAAGCTAACCACATTAATACCAACAATCTTCGAATCGCGAAGTGAGCGCTAGGTATCCGAACTCGCGAGTCTAACAGAGTAGACTCAACAAACACGCACACAACATATCAAAACTGAATCAATTACAAGACATGCATGGTCATTATACAATATTATCGAAATACTAGTTCTTTTGGTTGATGTCTATGTTTAACCTATGTCTTGGATATCGTTCTCGCCTCTCGGCATTGAAAACAACCTAATCCCGGAATGACACTTGCTTTCTCGAGTTCATATCAATCTCGGGACCGCATTGGTTCGACAATATTAGGCTAAGTGTTAATCCGGGGCGTATCCGCACGACTTCGAGCCCCTAGCACTTTGTGATACCTAGGTCCGCGACTATCCGTCTCTCTCGAGCTTAAATTAATCGCCTACACATGCATTCTACGCGGTGTTAATCACCATGCAAGTATTCGATTGAGGCAAACACACAACACAATTATTCAACACAGTGGTGATTAGGAAATGAACCTATGTCATAATTACCAACCTCGCCTATCGGCATTGAGATTGGCCTAATTCCAAGTCAACTCTTGCCTTCTCGGGTATCAAACCAACTCGGAACCGCATTCACCCGACAATCTTAGGCTAAGGGTTGATTCGAGATGTCAAGACCCGGCCTCGAGCCTCCAACCCTCGGTAGCTTCTAAGTCCGGGCCTATCCGTCCCTCTCGGGATCGGCTTAGCCCCTAAACACGCATACTAAGTTAGGCTAAGTGTTACGTCGGGGTGTCAAAACCTAGTTTTGAGCCCCTCACACTTAATGATAACTAGGTCTATGGAACACCATCTCCCTCTCGAGCCCGGGTAAGCCCTAAGCATACATTCTACGCGGCCCACAAAGCATACATAGATTAAAACAAGATAAACCCACACATGACCATCACCATCCTAAACTAATACCTCAAATAACAATAAATCAATCCATACAAGGTCTAGCTCCCATGACTTCGGCTTTTTAGCCCCAAATCATGGTGCTCAAGCATTCACATACAAGAAATAGTTAGATTCAAGACAAGGAAAGAAAATTACAAACCCAAACCCAAAAACATGAGTGTTGGAAAGCTCTAAACCTTCCAATCTAGCTTCTTCTTGCATTCTCTTGCCTCATCTTCTTCTTCCCATGGTGATGGTGGTGGAAACCCTCCCTTGAAGCACAAAAAATGGCCTCTAAGGGAGGTTCTTGGAACCTTTTCCCTCTAGGAACCCTTGGGAGGTCGAATACCCTCTCAAAACTAAGTGTGTGGCTGAAATGTGAGAGTTCGATGCTGAAAAATGAGGGTTTTCGCACTTTAAATCGTTGTTCTGGCACTTAGGAACGATCTTGCCTATGGAGTCATGATCGTGGCTCTCATGGTGACGATCGTGACCCAAATCGTGCTTCGCTACGGCATATCCGAGCAATATTTTGGCTAAAATATTCATTAAGGCACGATCGTGCCTCACCTAGGCACAATCGTGACTCCTTTAAAACCTCCTCTATGTGTTATATCTTCACAATCTATTCAAATCGACAATTTATGGGCCCCAATCGGACGTCAGATGAGAAATCTACACTACCGGAAAGTTTCAGCTATTGTGGAGAAGTTTCTTAACCAATTTTCTGCTCCAATTGTGCCTTCCACCTACAAAATGTCAAAATTCTACCAAAGATCAAAAAGTACAAAATAATGACTCTTGAAAGCGGAAACGAGGACAATTCGGTGCTCAATTGCGGGACAGAAGTGTAATTGCAAGGTCACATCGGACCCGCAACAAGAGTGAGAGAGAGAGAGAGAGAGGACGAAGGAGAGGGTGTAATTATAATTTCAAATTAATTAAAGGGGTAATTACAAATCAGTACACCCGGCGAAACTTAATTCCAGAATCAGTCATCAAGTTTGAAATTTTTTTTCCCGATCCCTCAAGTTTAAAACGTTAACATTTAAGTCCATTATGTGACAAAAACAGTTAAATTTTTTAATGACCAAAATGCCACTCGTTGCATAAGGTCCAAATACAATAATTATTGATATATGTGTAAAGACTATTTTACACTCACTTAAAGAATAAACAAGCCTTATTCTCCAAGGGCATAGTAGTCTTCTTATTTAATAAAACAATATTAAAAATGTTTGTAAACTGACCAAAATGCGCTCAACTATTCATCAATTTTTCAAACAAATGCCATCAATTTAAATTCTTAAATTCTTAAATTTTTAATCTCTTAGTCATCTCTTTTCTATTGCCTCAACTCAACAGTTAACCCATTTTCTCTTTATATTATTACCAACATTCAACCAAATGTGTTCAAGAAATTTAGATTGAGAAATTTTGGCACAAAATCTGAACTTATGAGTAAATTAGAACATGATGCATAAAATTAGTATTGAATTGGAACCAATGTGCAACATTTCCTTTGATTTCACATTAGAATCTTGACATTTTGCCTTTCACTGTTATGTTTCTCAAGGTTGTGTCAGCGTCTGTTTTGTGGTTGTGTCATATACTGTTGCGCTAGTTAGATGGTGGAGGCCATCATCTTCTTCGCACATCATAGAGCTCATATTTGTTGTTGCCACCACCACCACCACCACTGAACCAGATCGATCCACAATCATGAACCCAAAAACAAAAACTAGAACCCCCAAATATGAAGAAGACCCAGATGAGCCCAGAACCGAAACTGTAGCACAAGGAATGCTCTGTCAACGCGGACCTACTCGCGGTAGTATCGTCGATGTTCCGGTCGGCGGCTTTGCCAAGAAGAAGCGATTATCGCTCCTCACGGACCAGTTCAGGTCAAGATCCGATGATGACGCCAAAGCCGAGCTCAGCGGCGATGGCGCTAGAGCCTCGTGACCAAGCAGCAGCGACATGAAGGCATGACCCGAGCTCGCCCAAACCTGTGCTCGTCTCTCTCGACCCCAATCACCGAAACCTGCGCTTCTCTCTCTCTGGAGGAGCCTCAGGACCTCCCCGATGAACGAGGAATCGCAGGGAGATGGGGACCATCCCCGTCGCTTGCTTCAGGACCTCCTTGAATCGAATCGAACAGCTCTTGATCCGCCGCCCTTGAGTCGGCCGTCGGCAGTCATCACCATTCTCCGGCGCCCTCGACGCCGCTCTGTAGGGCTTCCAAGCCAATTTGTTGAAGAGAGGCTGCTGTGAAGTAGATGAGACCATCTTTTAGGGTTATGTTGTGAGGGCTACAAATGTAATTTTCTAGGGTATTTTTAAGTTTTATTTGTTTAATTTCTTTAGTTGAAAAGAAAAGTTTACCCATAAATTATAAATGTATTTTGTTATTCAATAGAGGATGAAACGGTAATTTCATAATCATTCCAAATATTACATAAGATTGATAATTATATATTAAGGGCATTTTGGACTTTTTACAAATCACATCAGTTAAATCTAACAGAATTGAATTTAAGTGTAACATAATGAAACTTGAGGGATCGAGAAATTTTTTTTTCAAACTTGGCGGACTGATCCTGGGATGAGGCTTCGACGGGTGTACTCATATGTAATTATCCCTTAATTAAATTCTGGTTTAATCGTTTCGCCAGGCCGGGATGGACCAAAAAATATAAAAATTGAATCGGTTCAACTTCAGGGGTAGTTTATGTATTTTTTTATATTTTAAGGGTAGATTATCCCAAAATAATGATAAGATGAGAAATAAAAATATATAGATAAAGTATGAAAGTGAAAAAATGATACAGATAAGTGTACAAAAATATCATTTTTTTGAACGAATACCTTCCTTTAAGAGAACATTTTTTGTGTAAAAAATCTCAAATCCAGGATCTTTCGCCGCACGTATTTCCTGGGTCAAGAAATCACAGGCGTAGGTTGAGAGACATACGGACACAACCTCAAAATTTTGGGACCAAAAGCAGTTAGCGGTCACGTGACTAGAGCGTGACTCCATCGGTAAAACACTAACAATAATCAAGTGGATAGGAATTTGGATGAAATCAACTCCTCCTTCTTCTTCCTCCTCCTCTCTGCCATTGCAATGTTCCATTCTTCCCAGATCCGTGGCTGTGGTTTCTTCACTATTCACTCCCGAAGACCCACCAATTCACATATCAATGTCCCCAATACTTTCATTCTCGCCGGAGCCTTTCACTTTCTCTTTAAACCATCGCCGATTCTCAGCTTCCGGATCAACTGCGACAAAAATGGAACATTTCTGCCGTCGAGAAGCAGAGTCTTCGACGGCGAGAGCGAGATCTACTCGACGTTCTACCTAATCGACACTCTGGGATTGTCGCCGAAATCGGCGGAGAGAATGACGAAGGAGGTCCGGCTCAAGTCCGTCGAGAACGCCGACGCCGTGATAGCCCTCTTCAGGGACTACGGTTTCACCTCCGACCACATGGGCGATATCTTCTACGCAGTCCCCAAGCTCCTCAACTCCAACCCCGCCCAAACCCTCAAGCCCAAGCTCGACTGCTTCGTCGACAACCGCATCTCCGGCGACCTCCTCCACCGCGTCATCGCCTCCGACCCCAACATCCTCCGCATCAGCCTCCACCGCAGAATCGCCCCCTGCTTCGACCTCCTCAACGGCTTCTACGAGGATGAAAACGGCGTCGCTTCCCTCTTCTCCCTCCCGCGCGGCACTTGGGTCCTCCGCAACTTCAGCGCCACCACCGCACCCAATGTGGAGACCCTGCTGCGCCACGGCGTCTCCAAGCATTGCATAGCCAAGCTGTTCATCGTCGTGCCGTCCCTGTCCCGGCCCACGGAGGAGCTGGAGGAGACCGTCAGGGAGGTTAAGGAGATGGGGATCGACCCTTCCAGCACCAGGTTCGCCCGTGCCGTGCGCGCCTTCTTGGTCGTCAACAAGGAGAGGAGAGAGGCTAAATTGGAGTTGTTCAAGAGGTTCGGGTTGACAGAGCAACAGATTCGGTCTCTCATAATGACGAGGCCTCAGTACCTCAGCCTTTCCGTCGAGAAACTGAGGGACTCATTGGAGTTTTTCATGACCAAGCACCGGTGGTCAGCAGACGATATCACCAGGCACTTTCAATTGCTCACTCTCAGCCTTGAGAACAGGATCTCGCCCCGGTATACTGTTCTTGAGATCTTAGCTTCGAGAGGTCTTGTGAAGAAGAGTAGCTTTGCGACCGCCCTTCATGTTACGGAAGCCAGCTTCTTGGAGAAATTCGTCAAGAGATACGAGCAGGTCCTTCCGAATCTCCAACAAGTGTACGATGAAACTATGACATCTTGAAACTTGGTGCAAATTCACAAACCCATTGTTGCTGCTCTTACATATATTCAAACTCCTATGTAGTTGCAACTTATCTTATTGCTCTCTCTGGTTTGTTCTTCAGAATGTTTCTGTTCTCATGGCATTCTTTCACAAAGCGTGTTTTTTATCTGTTCTTTGACCATGAGGAGTACTTTTCAAGTGAAGCTGTGTTTATTTGGAGCCTAAAAGTCTTGAATGAATCTGTATAGCATAATGGGTGTGCAAGAACAATATTGAAATCAATATTTGATGTGTGCAAGAGCTTTAGGTAGCAGACCAGTAGTTAAGACCTTGATTGTCAGGTTTTTTAAATCTCTTCCTTTCATTTTTGAAGGAAACTTAATCACTGTCAAGTTGAGCTGGAACTTGTATATACAGGTATGACCTTTATCTTCCAAGCACTAAGAGTTGAGATTTCTTCAAGTATACAAGGTCAAGAGAATGTAATTGCAGAATTGTCACTGGTAAGTTCAAATGTTGTATTGGAATGGTACTGGTTGCTCAATTTGCATGAAATTAACCTGTCACCCATCCCCTAGAACTTCCCCAAAACACAGCCGGGTTCGAACTCTGACCGAGGCCAAAGATAAAAACAACCTGGACCACTGTGCCAAGGCTATTCTGAGCAAATAAATATTATAGTAAATTATTGTGAAAAATGACATTTAATATAGTTAAGTATACTATGTTTTCACATAACTATCTCTAATTATAAAATTGGTTTATATAATACTCTAACATTATTTTTGGTACATTTTACTAAATTATGTTACACTATGATTTTATTAATATTTATTTTGAAAATACAAAAGTACCTTTTAGGCCCTATTTTGAAAATACAAAAATATTTTTTAAGTTCTTTCGAATTATCAAATGATGTCATTCCTTTTGAAATACGCAAATGAGTCCAACAATATTAAATTTTCAAAATTGAAAAACCCATCTGCCATTTCGTCATCGAGTTCGACACTGAAGACGACACAACCAACGAAAATGCAAAAATGACGACCACACCGCCAACCAAAGCTTCACAATTTCTCTCTTTGCCTATTTCTCCCAAATTTGTTTCTTTCCGGATGCTTGAATTTGACTTCATAATGCAATTTGAGTGATTTACTATTGAATGTTGAATTCGTATAGTGATGCTCTGAATCAATTGGTGGTACTCCTAATGCAAAATGTTGTCGTTCTTACTCTCGTTTTGATCACCACAATTCGTTCATCTCTAATTTATTACTTTCGATCTTAACTGAAAAAATTACAAAAATGTAACTTATTATGATACTTTTGCAAAAATGTGTATTTATTTTATAAAAATAGCGAAATTGTCTATGAAGTTAAGAATTAAAACAATAATTTTAACTAATAATTATTTTGAAGGGTAATTTCATAATTTTTATAAAAAATACACATTTTGTAACAATAAAGAATGCAAACAACGCAACACACCACATTTTCACTATTGACAAACAACACAAAACATTTAAAAAAAATGTCATATAATATGACACATTTTGCAATTTTCCCTTCTTAATTTATCCTCGATATATTGTATTTTCTCATAATTTTTAGGTACAATGTATTTGGTTTGTTGTTATAAACACATCATCTTTATCATAATTTCTCATGACATTTGTTCTATCAATTTTATATCCCTAATATTTTTATGAAAAGAGATGAGAGGTTTATAGAGACGATATATTTTAGAGGGAGAGAATGAAATTGCATGTGATGTGAGAGATGAAGCAATAATGTAGAGTGAGTTATTTTTGGAGTTTAAAGAAATAGCTATGCACAAATCATCTAACGAGGGAGAGATATTTATGTTGGAAAAATTGTACAATTAAGTACAAAATGACTAAGTTAATAAGTGTATTAACTTGTGATTACGTCAACGTGAGCCTTTATTCAGAATACCAAAACTCGTCATAGAATAATGTGAAATATGTTTATATATTATATGAAATGAGATCTTTTCAACGATATATCAAAATCTCAAGATGGGTATAAATAAGTGAATGAGAAATTGAATCCGAAGCCGACACGTTTAGTTGGGCTCATAATTATGACTTAACAATAAGGATTTGAGTTTAACTTTAAATTCAAGGAAAAGATAAAACGTGGAAAAGTTATTAATAATTAATTTCCATTGAAAAATAAATGGTGGAAAATCCTACTATCCCAAAACGAATGATTTGGTAAGTTATTTCATTCATTGTCTTTCAAATTTTATATTTTTTCCCTAAGAGTATTATTTTCCTGAAAGAAATATTTTATTAATGGAATTATATTTTCCTTAAAAATATATTTTCCAAGAATGAGTGATTATTTTTATAGAATAAAATTGATAGAGCCAAAACACACCAAAAAATCATAGCCGTCGAACCTCTGTCAAATTCATTCCTTCTCGATTACTCTCTACAACCCGGTTAGCAATTCGAGTTCGATCGTCGTTTTATCCTGGGAGTAAGTTGCCCATACGGGGCAACAATCGTCTTAAGGAAAGCGGATTACCGTGACTCGATGATATTCAATTCCGTCTCTATCAACCGGTCTTGTACTGGTTCCAAGTTCTATAATATTTACACTATTATTCTTATTGTATGAGTATTATCAATAAAACTGAGGTATTATTTTAATTGTGTTTGTATCATGTGATTTGCTTTTTTTCATCTTGCATGATTGTTTGATTTAATTATTTAATTATTCGATTTACGTTCATGGACTAACATATTATCTAACAATTTTAAGACAATTATTTTGTAGTTTTTCCATAAAAGTTTCTAACCCGACGAACAATTTGCTTAATGGGGAAAATCTGATTTGATATTGATCGAATATATTCGATGAAACAGTTTACTCAATATTTTCTTAATGTGTCTTCCTTATAATTTTTGGTTAATCGATTTTGTTTCTGAGTGAAACTTGTCTGAAAGATTAATATAATGAACATGATATTTGTTTTATAAATAATCATATTTGATTATTATTTCTAAGTTTTATTTTTCAGAGCATTCGACAAGAATCGAAAAGTTGTCCAGAAAATTTCTGCGCTGTCGACGTATATGTTTGGCTCCGAACAAAGAACTTCCGGTCAGATTCAAGTTTTGATCAAAACTACAAAGTCTTAGAGGAATGAACGATGAATCCAAAGAAATTAATTTCGGAATTTTTGGATGTATGTAGCCCATGATAAACCCTCTGTACAGTAACATTACTGAAAGTGACAGACTGAAATTTATTGATTAATTCTCTATTATAAGATTTATTATTAATTATGGATTAATCTAATGAGATTACGTCTACATGTTTTGTTGTAGCAATTCACACATGATGAATAGATGGATGATGAGCCATTGATACCAAGTGGTGTGAGTTTGTTCAATATCAACTATCAAGGCATAACAAGTAAGACAAAACAGATGGAAAAAAGGTACCAAACTTGAAATATATAAGCACTAGATTTGCTTGCCTTGATTAGAATATTTTCATGAAAATTAATTAAATATAGGGCTAATTACAGTTTGCTCATACTGTATTAGCGTCGAAATAAACCATAATTGATTTCTGGTTTATTTAATTGGACCGGTTATATATTAAATTATATAATAATAATTAATTAATTAATTAATTAATAATATATTTAAACTTTCGGATGTCATAACTCTTTCATATAAGACCCGTTTCGTGATCGTAGTATGTCAAACGAAGAGAATCGGAAGATAAAGAATTTTGAAAAAAAAAAGTTTTCTTTATATATTATTTATAATTAATTATATACATTCAAAATAAAGTTTATATATAAACTTGTGTTAGGGAATTTTATATAATATGTTTGTATATAAACATTTACATGCCTTTATAACAAGATCTATAGATGTGTGTATATGTGTGCTAAGAATGATTATGCATGCTTATAGATCAATAGAGACGTGTGTGTATGTATTTGCATATATGTGCTAAGGGCAATATAGGACATGCATGCGTATTATTATATTATGGATGAATATATGAATATACATGTTAAGTGAGATATAAGTATATGTATGTGTATGTCAATTTACTTCGATATATATATATATATATATATATATATATATATATATGCGATGCTTATGTGGTGTTGTAAATTTGACGCATGAATTTTTACATTAATTGAGATTATCTGATTTGACATAATCAGTCAAACAAGATTATGACCTAATTTATTCAATTGATGAATATAATGGTCTAGCATTGCTCGATGTTTGATTAATCGATTATGTTTCCTTTTTGGAACACGTAAGAACGATTCAATCAATGTTGTTATGTAATCGATCTGTTTCCAAGTGAAACACGTAAAGACGATTAACATAAATTAGTGATGTGAGCTTCTGAATCGGTTTGATTCTGTTATATTTGTAGAACACGTAAGGACAAATCGAATTAGGTTCCAACACACTGGAACACGCTGTTTGTGTGGGGGAACTACGTTTCTTTCAAGCGAAAATAGGTCTTTTGTGCAGTGGAAATAGATTCTATATTTTGTGGAAATACGTTTGACTAGCACGAGATCTAAATTTTCAAATTTCGTTGATTTGAGTTAATGTTCTATGTGAACACGTTAATTAATTAAATATTGTTGGACAAAATTGATAAAAATGGCAAAAGTTGACATATGTGTTAACAAGTGAATGGGTCAAATTGAGCCGTGATTTTGGAACGCTTTGACTCGGCCTAGAATGATGTGAAACACGTTTACATAATCTAGGATATGAGAGCTTTCCCACGGTATATTACGAGCTCTAAACGGACAAGAGGTGAATGCGAAATTGAACCTCAAAGATGACCACTTGAAATGAGTTGTGCTGAAAATTTGGGGGCCGAAAGTCCGCCACATTTTCACTAAGGCACAAAAACGAATTTCCATCAATATTTTTAATTTGTAAATTGAGAATAATATTTTCCAATATAATTCAGAAATAAATATTTTCCAAGTGAGTAAATTTGGGAATAAATATTTTTTCCTGAAATCGGAAATAATATTCTGCAACTTGCAATGTGGAAATAAATAAATATTTTCGAAATATTTATATTGAAGAATTAAATATTTTAAGAATATTTTTATTCATGAATAAAATATTTCCGTGATATTTTCTAAATGTAAAATATTTCCAAAATAATTATTTGGAAATAAGTGTGGTCACATTATGCCATTAAAAGGAAAAATCTCTTAATTGGAAATTAAGAGAATATTCCAAAATATTGTCTTTCTCCCCAAGAAAGAAATTTGTAATTATTTCTTTCCCTTTCTCTTCAGGTTTCAACTTTTCTCTAAGCCTATAAATAGATAGCTTTTGTAGAGAAATAGAGACACATCAAAAATACTCTACCCGACCATCTCTCTCTGGTTCATCTTGCCTGATTCTCTCTACATCACGGTTCAGAGTTCGCCTACGATCGACGTTGTATCCTGGGAGCGATTTGTCCATACGGGGGCAAAATTCGTCTCAAGGAAAGCGGATTACCGTGCCTCGTCGATAATCGTTTCCTCCTTCATCATCTGTCCAATACCGATTCACAGGTCAAGTAAATTTTACTGTATTGTGACGGTGATATTCAATAATAATAAAGTATTATTCATGGTGTTCGTCTTTTTCAATTTATTTAATTATTGCATGCATGCTTGAATTAATGTATTAATTGCTCGATTTGCGTTTATGGACTAACCCCGTATCTAACAATCTTGAGACGAATTTTTGTGTTGTAGTTTTTTCATAGACGCTTTCTAACCCGACGAACAGGTTACCATGGCGGAATTAATCTGATTTGACATATGGTCAAACAGACTCGATAAAACGGTTTACTCGAAACTTTTTCAAATTCTTGTTAATCAAAAGGATTAACTTAATGTTCATGATTTATTGGTTTGAAATAATTGGATTTGATTATTATTTTTCTTAAGTTTTATTTTCCAGAGCATCGAACCAAGATTCAAAAAGCTGTCCAGGAAAATTCTGCGCTGTTGACGTTTAAGTTTGGCTCGAAACGAAGTATCTCTGGTCAGAATCAAGTCTTGACCAAAACTACAAAGTTGTAGAGGACGGAAAGAGAAATCCAAAGAAATTAATTTCAGAATTTTTGGATATCTGTAGCCCTTGCTACACCTCCCGTACAGTAACGCTACTGAAAGTGACAGGCTGAAGTTTAATTGCTGAATCCTTTATTATAAACTTGTTTATTAATTATGAATTAATGAGTTATCTAATGAGATTGTGATTATATGTTTTGTGTAGCAATTCATATACGATGAACTAGATAAATAATTATTTGGAATCATCTTGATAAGATTTCAACGGATCATATGTGAGAAGACACACAAATAAGAAGACAAGAGAATGAGGGTGGTCTCTTGAAGAGTAAGAAACATGTACAGAGATAAGTTTGTTTCTCCCTTATATTTTTATGCCATACTTGATTTGTGTGTTTAGATAATCAAGCATGAGATGATTTTTGTATATATGTGATATATATACTCACACACTTATACAATTACAAATATGAGATGCTAATTTGTATATGTTTATATGCTAAGATGAGTATGCTTCTTTGTAATATGTATACGTTCGTTATTATATTTGCAAGAATATGATGCTAATATATTTATATAGATATATAAAAGTGTGTACCGGTGTTTTGATCTATGTATACCTACATGGATGTTTTAAATGAATATATGAATATACATGCTAAGTGTGATATGAGTATATGTATGTGTGTATGCCAAATTTACTAAATGGTTATGAGGACGAGATGCTTATGTGGTGTTGTAAATTTGATGCGTGAAATTGCACATTAATTGAGATGACATGATTTGACATAATTGGTCGAACAAGATGATGACCTACTTTATTTAATTGATGAATATAATGGTCTAGCGTTGCTCGATGCATGATTAATCGATTCTGTTTCCTTTTATGGAACATGTAAGAACGATTCAATCAATGTTTCTATGTAATCGATCTGTTTCTAAGTGAAACACGTAAAGACGAGTAACATAGACTAATGATGTGAGCCTCTGACTCAGTTGATCCGGTTCTATTTATAGAACACGTAGGGACAACTCGAACCAGGTTTCAACGTGCAGGAACACGCTGGTTGTGTGGGGGAACTACATTCCTTTACAAGTAAAACCTAACGTTATGTGTAGTAGAACTTTGTTCTCTACGGGTAGAAGTTATGTGTAGTAGAACTTCGTTATCTACATGTATAACCAGACTCTCGCGTGGTAGAACTACGCTCCAGCAACGCGAGATCTGATTTTTGTGATCTGAATTATTTGTTCTATGTGAACACGTTATTTAATTCGATCTAATTTTTTTATTCGTTGTATCAGATATGGTTGACGAAAATGCGAAATCAACTGAACCAACGCTGCCAGCCGATATGTGGCTAAAATGGTGGAGGTCTAGAGGGATCCCACAAAAGAGCAAGAAACCTTAAAGAGGCGTTGCTAAGAAACCCAAGTCTAATGGGAAGTGCTTCAATTGTAACAAACAAATGCCTATGTCTTCCGAATGCAGGATGCTGAAGAAAGGCAAATAAGCTTGAAGCTGACGTTGTAATGACACAAGAGATGTATAACATTAATTTAAGTGCTCAGTTGAGATTTGGAAATTATATGTAATTTCAATGAATTTCAAAGTTATGAATAAAATAAGAGAAACGTTTCTTATATTTATGTCTTTAACTCACTTAAATACATGTACAGTGGAAACAAGTTCATGCATGTTCTACTGATAGTGGAAACACGTTCTACTAAAGATGGAAAAAACGTCCATTGATAAGGAAATCAGTTCCACTCATATGGAAATATGTTCCACTGAGAACGGAAGATGTTCTCTACTCATATGGAAATACATTTCAATGATATTAAGAGATGCGTTTCACAATAATGGAAACACGTTCCATTTATAATGGAAACATAAACTGAGCGGTTTTCAAGTATAATGACAACAAGTATATACTGTTTAAGCAAATTATTCTTTGGAATAATATGGTCTTAATTATTATATACTATGATGTTAAGTTAATTTGATTTGGGTCATAGATGAACACACACAAACAACTTGAAGTACTCCAGTGTTAATTTTGAATAACATGGTTTTCTACGAGAAAAAAATGCAAATTGAGTTCTTATGATCCAACTCTAGACGAGAGTACGAAAAGATGTATTGAACAGTATCAAATGATTTAATTGATACACAAAGTTTAATCTATGCATAAACATGTATGAACGATTATTTTAAAGACTATTAATTAATCGATTCTACTAGACATGTAAAATATATTAAACAATGTATATGTTTCTATGTGAAACACGTGAGATCAACATATGTTCGATTTGTTTATTGTTCGTCGGTATGATCCATCATGTTCAAAAACATAAAGGAAAAAACCGAATGATCTTTGCGATCAACGAAAACACGTTGCGAAAACACATGTGAATAAATTGAATGTTTTCAATTATTCATCTAGAATGTGTGGAATCAAGTTAGAACAATTATTTCCATTACCGGAAAACGTTGAATTGTCTAAACTTGATATATGAAATTGAATTTAAACATTTTTAATTGATCAATTTCATGAATGTTTTTTTTTGGAAAAGAAATAGTTCTGCGAAATGTCACTCACGTATCGAACATTCGCAAGAGAACTGTATCCGGCAAACTCTTAAGCTCACAAGGCATTAAGATGGTGCAAGGCTCGAATGAGTTTTGACTAAGGATGAGATGCATGTGGAAAATGATGAGAACCTTTCATGCAAGTCCAAAATGATGAATAAAATAAGAGGGACACTTCTTATGTTTAATTCAATAAGTCATTGTATGGATGACATGTAAACTTGGACAAGTTGACTACGTAGCGCTGCGTAGGATAACCAATGTAGAATCCCTAAATTCTAAATGTGAATTTATGATAAGTCAAAAACCAACGAGATCTTCTTTCCTTAGGTCGCAAAAAAAATCGTCTGATTTAACCTTTAATGGGTTGTTACGATATATGTGGGGGGAAACTGTATGTCAGTTAGTCACCTTTTAAATAAGGTAACCCCGCAAGAAATCAGACAAGATACTGTAGAAATTATGGAAAAGATACGAGCTTTCCAATAATTGCCTAAGAATGTGGGGGTACCTAGCCAAGGTAACAACCCTTTACAAGAGGCAATGAAATAAGTTCCAAAACGTTGGACTGTATTTTTATTGCATATGCCTTGCATAGTGGTATCGGTTCTTGGTGTATGAATCAAACAGATTTCGAAATACAGAAGAACACGATAATGGAGTTAAAGAATGTTTAGTTCTTTGAACATGTGTGTCCATGAAAAAGGGAATCATAAGAATACTAAGGTATGTACGAGGAACTCATAACTATGGACTATACTATGCAAGAGAACCTGCCGTGCTAGAGGTATACTCTTATGCTTTTTGAATATCTAACATAAGGGATGTCAAAGACAAGAGGAGAAACGTCTCAACCCTAGAAAGAGGAGCTGCTTCATGGAAATCCTCACGACAAACGATGATAACCAGATTAACATGTAAATCTGAGTTTGAAGCTTTGGATAAAGTTGTGAAAGAAGCCGATGAGCTACGTAACTTCCTAGAGGATATTCCTAAATGGCGAAAGGTTGTGCCTAAAATATGTGTGCATTGTGATCACCAAGCAACTATTTGTAGTGCACAGAGCTTGGGGGTAACGGTAAAGATCGACACATGTGTCGTCGACATAACCTCGTTAAACAACTGATCTCTACGAGAATTATCTATGTTGACTTAATAAAGTCAAATGATAATATGGCGGATCCGCTAACTGTTGGGTTAAATGGAGATCAAGTTGATAAACATCAAAAGGAATGGGGCTCAAGCCCATATAATTAAGGCGTCATGTGAAGGAAAACCCTACCTAGTTGACTGGAGATCCCAAGATCTAGGTTCAAAGGGACAACCTAATTGCATGAACCTTGTGCGGTCACTGTGGGGGCAACCCCGAGACCATTCCTATGATGTCAAACAGTGACATAAAAATGGATCAGGTTAAGCTATGCTTTTAATGATACTTTGTGCATCACGAAGTTGAGCAAAAGATATCACCTATGTGAAAGTGAAGTGGGGTCGCTTCAAAAGAAACTTATGGGGCTTAGTTCTCTTAAGCTCTTGCAGAACCAGGAGGTGTTCATGACCATAACGAACACAACCATGAGAACCTAACAACCGTGTTTGTTGATATATGTGTGAAGTATATGATCTCTTACGCTAAACGACAGAGAGTTCAAGAACATCGCGTCTACTCATCTGTCAGGAAGATAAGTATACTTTCACTAGGAAAGTTCAAAGGGGGTAACCTACTTATCCGATGCATATATCGACTGTAGAGAGTAATCACCACGTTGAAATTATAACACGTTCAATTTCATTCATGTGGGGGATTGTTGGACAAAATTGATAAAAATGACAAAAGTTGACATATGTGTTAACAAGTGAATGGGTCAAATTGAGCCGTGATTTTGGAACGCTTTGACTCGGCCTAGAATGATGTGAAACACGTTTACATAATCTAGGATATGAGAGCTTTCCAACGGTATATTACGAGCTCTAAACGGACAAGAGGTGAATGAGAAATTGAACCTCAAAGATGACCACTTGAAATGAGTTGTGCTGAAAATTTGGGGGCCGAAAGTCCGCCACATTTTCACTAAGGCACAAAAACGAATTTCCATCAATATTTTTAATTTGTAAATTGAGAATAATATTTTCCAATATAATTCGGAAATAAATATTTTCCAAGTGAGTAAATTTGGGAATAAATATTTTTTCCTGAAATCGGAAATAATATTCTGCAACTTGCAATGTGGAAATAAATAAATATTTTCGAAATATTTATATTGAAGAATTAAATATTTTAAGAATATTTTTATTCATGAATAAAATATTTCCGTGATATTTTCTAAATGTAAAATATTTCCAAAATAATTATTTGGAAATAAGTGTGGTCACATTATGCCATTAAAAGGAAAAATCTCTTAATTGGAAATTAAGAGAATATTCCGAAATATTGTCTTTCTCCCCAAGAAAGAAATTTGTAATTATTTCTTTCCCTTTCTCTTCAGGTTTCAACTTTTCCCTAAGCCTATAAATAGATAGCTTTTGTAGAGAAATAGAGACACATAAAAAATACTCTACCCGACCATCTCTCTCTCTAGTTCATCTTGCCTGATTCTCTCTACATCACGGTTCAGAGTTCGCCTACGATCGACGTTGTATCCTGGGAGCGATTTTTCCATACAGGGGCAAAATTCGTCTCAAGGAAAGCGGATTACCGTGCCTCGTCGATAATCGTTTCCTCCTTCTTCATCTGTCCAATACCGATTCACAGGTCAAGTAAATTTTACTATATTGTGACGGTGATATTCAATAATAATAAAGTATTATTCATGGTGTTCGTCTTTTTCAATTTATTTAATTATTGCATGCATGCTTGAATTAATGTATTAATTGCTCGATTAGCGTTTATGGACTAACTCCGTATCTAACAAATATAATGTTTGAATTTCTGTTGTCTCAGATATGAGTAACGAAAGTACGAAAGTTGCTGAATCTATAAAGAATCTACGAATGCAACTGAATCCGCTATTCGAGTTGGTTCAAACGGTTATGGTGCTCAACTTGAGATGAACCACCAGATGGCACTTGTGCTTATGTCCCACCTTGATAAACCCGAGGAGATTGTTTAGGACAAATTTTAAGACATAACGCTGCCATCTGATATGTGGCTAACATGGTGGAGGTCTAGAGAGATCACACAAAGGGCAAGAAACCTCATGGAGGCGTTGCCATGAATCCCAAGTTTAATGGGTAGTGCTTAAATTGCAATGAGAAATGACATATGTCTTACGAATGTAGGATGCTGAAGAAGGCAAAGAAGCTTGAAGCTAATGTTGTGGATGTCTTGACACAAGAGATGTCTGACATCGATTTAAGTGCTTAGTTTGGATTTATGTTAAACTTTGAAATTATTTGTATTTTCATTGAGTTCCAAATTTATGAATAAAATAAGAGAAACGTTTCTTATCTTTATGTTATTAAGTCACTTATATTTCTTGATAATGGAAATACGTTACACTGATTATGGAAATACGTTTCATTTGAATAATATTAGTTAAGTAATTATTACTTAAGTAATTATTCGTTTGAATAATTGCTTAAATACGTTTCACTGACAACAACTATATATTAGTAATTATTCGTTTGAATAATATGGTCGTAATATTATATACTGTGATGTTAAGTCAATTTGATTAAGTTCATAGATGGAAACGCACGAACAAATTGAAAGACTCCAATGTTAATTTTGAATAAGATGATTTCTTACCAAAAAAAAATGTAAATTGAGTTCTTATGATCCAACTCTAGACAAGAGCACGAAAATGATATATTGAACAATATCAACACTTTAATTGATACACGTAGAGTTTATTCTATGTATAAACATTTATGAACGATTATTTTAAAGTTTATTAATTAATCTATTCTACGAGACATGTAAGATAGATTAAACAACGTTTAAGTTTCTTTGTAAAACATGTGAGATCAACATATATTGAATTTGTTGATTGGAGGTCGGTATGATCCATCATGCTCAAGAACATAACTGGACAAACCGAATGATCTTTGTGATCAACGAAAACACGTTGCGAAAACACATGTGAATAAATTGAATGTTTTCAATTATTCATTTAGAATGTGTGGAATCGAGTTAGAACAATTATTTCTACCACCGAAAAACGTTGAATTGTCTAAACTTGATATGTGAAATTGAAATTAAACATTTTAATTCATCAATTTCATGAATGTTTTTTTGGAAACGAAGTAGTTCTGCGAAATGTCACTCACGTATCGAACATTCGCAAGAGAACTGTATCCAACAAACTCTTAAGCTCACAAGGCATTAAGATGGTGTAAGGCTGGAATGTGTATTGACTAAGTAAGATATGCATGTGGAGAATGAATAAATCATTTCATGCAAGTCCAAAGTGAGAAATAAAATAAGAGAGATGCTTCTTATGTTTATTTCAACAAGTCATTTATGGATGACATATAAACTTGGACAAGTTAACTACGAAACACTACGTAGGTTAATAAATGTAGAATTCCTAAATTCTAAGTGTGAGTTTATGATAAGTCAAAACTAACAAGATCTTCGTTCCTTATGTCGTAAAGAAAAAAACGTCGGATTTAACTTATGATAAGTTGTCACGATACAAGTGGGGGGAAACTGTATGTCAGTTAGTCACTTTTTAAATAAAGTAACCCCGCAAGAAATCAGACAAGATACTGTAGAAATTATAGAAAGGAAATGAACCTTCCAATAATTGCCTAAGAATGTGGGAGGTACCTTTCCAATGTAACAACCCTTTACAAAAAAGAAATGATATAGATCCAAAAACGTTGGACTGTATTTTCTTTGCATATGCTTTGTATAGTGGTATCGATTCTTGGTGTATAAATCAAATAGATTCCAAAATATAGAAGAACACGATAATGGAGTTAAAGAATGTTTAGTTCTTTGAACATCTGTGTCCATGAAAAAGGGAATCGTACGAATACTAAGGTATGTACGAGGAACCCATGACTATGGAACATATTATGCAAGAGAACCTGCCGTGCTAGAGGTACATTCTTATACTTGTTTGGATATCTAGTATATGAGATGCCAAAGATAAGAGGAGAAACGTCTCAACCCTAGCAGGAGGAGTTGTGTCATGGAAATCCTCACGACAAACGATAATGACCATATTAACATGTAATTTGATTTTGAAGCTTTGAATAAAGCTGTAAAAGAAGCCGAGTGGCTACGTAACTTCCTAGAGGATATTCCCAAATGACCAAAACTTGTGACTAAAATATATGTGCATTGTGATCACCAAAAAATTATTTGTAATGCACAGACCTTGATATATAACGGTAAAAATCAACACATGCGTCGTCGACATAACAACTGATCTCTACGAGAATTATATATGTTGACTTGATAAGGTCAAATGATAATATTGCGGATCTGCTAACCGTTGGGTTAAACAGAGATCAAGTTGATAAACATCGAAAGGAAGAGGCTCAAGCACATATAATTAAGGCGTCATGTGAAGGAAAACGCAACCTAGTTGACTGGAGATCCCAAGATTTAGGTTCAAATGGACAACCTAATTGTATGAACCTTGTGCGGTCACTATAGGGGCAACCCCGAGACCATTCCTATGATGTCAAACAGTGCCATAAAAATGGATCAGGTTAAACTATACTTTTAATGATACTTTGTGCATCACGAAGTTGATCAAAAGATATCACCTATGTGAAAGTAAAGTGGAGTCGCTTCAACGGAGACTAATGGGGCTTATTTCTCTTAAGCTCTTACAAACCAGGAGGTGTTCATGAACATAACGAACCCAACCATGAGAACCTAAGCACCGGTTTCATTAGTATTTGTGTGAAGTATATGATTTCTTACGCAAAACGACAGAGAGTTCAAAGTCATCGCGTCTACCCATCCGTCAAGAAGATAAGTATACCCTCACAAGAAAAGTTCAAAGGGGGTAACCTACTTATCATATGCAGATATCGACTGTAGAGAGTAATCACCACGTCAAAATGTTTACACGTTCAATTTTATTCATGTGGGGGATTGTTGAACAAATTGTACAATTAAGTACAAATGGTTAAGCTAATAAATGTATTAACTTGTGACTACGTCAACGTGAGTCTTGTTTCAGAATACCAAGACTCGTTATATAATATTGTGAAATATGTTTACATATTATATGAAATGAGATATTTCTAATAATATATCAAAAGCTCAAGATGGGTAAATGGGTGAATGAGAAATTGAACCCGAAACCCGCCCCGTTTAGTTGAGCTCATAATTATAACCCAACAATAATGACTTGAATTTAATTTTATATTCAAGAAAAAGATAAAACGTGGAAAAATCATTAATAATTAATTTCTATTGAGAAATAAATCATGAAAAATCCTACTTTCCCAAAACGAATGATTTGATAAGTTATTTTACTATTTGTCTTCCAAGTTTTATATTCTTGGGAAAATTCCACTTAGCACCTCTTAAGTTTGGCCGAGTTTCACTTAACTCACCTTAACTTCAAAATCAACTTGTGAAATCTCTTAAGTTTGAAAAAGTTTCACTTTACTCTTTCCTGTTAACTTTTTTTAAAATTCTGTTAACTTTTTTGCAAAATGACGAAAATACCCTTTTATGAAAAATTATAATAAATTAATAAAAATGATTTTTGAACTTTTTTACATAATGTTTTCATTGTATAAAATAAAGAATAAAATTTTGTTGGTAGTAAAAATAATTTTTTAAAATTGTTTGTTATAAATTTTAAAAAAAAATTTTAAAATGATTTTAAACATCGTTTTTTTCTATTTTTAAAATTTTTTATGAAATTTTTTTTATAAAAAAATTAATACCAAAATATATTTTTTATTCTTTATTTTTGTAAAAAAAATAAGAAGACAAAAAGTTCGAAATCATTTTTATTTATTATTTTTAATTTTTTTAATAAAAGGGTATTTTCGTCATTTCACAAAAAGTTAACTGAATATTCAAAAAAGTTAACTGTAAATGGGTAAAGTGAGACTTTTGCAAACTTAGGGGACTCCACAAGTAGATTTTGAATTTAAGAGGGGTTAAGTGAAACTCGGCCAAAGTTAGGAGTGACTAAGTGGAATTTTCCCTATATTCTTTCCCTAAGAGTATTATTTTCCCAAAAGAAATATTTTCTTAGTAGAATTATATTTTCCTTACAAATATATTTTTCAAGAATGATGGATTATTTTTCTTCTATAAGTAGAGAAAATCCGCTAGAGCCAAAACACACAAAAAAACTCTAGCCGTCGAACCTCTATCAAATTCATTACTCCTTGATTACTCTCTACATTTCGGTTAGAGTTCGACTTCGATCGTCATTTTATCCTGGAAGCAAGTTACTCATACGGGGCAATAATTGTCTTAAGAAAAGCGGATTACCGTGACTCGATGATATTCAATTCTGTCTTTATCAACCGGTCTTGTACCGGTTCTAGTTTCTATAATATTTACACTATTATTCTTATCGTATGCGTATTATCAATAAAATTAAGGTATTATTTTAATTGTGTATATCATGTGATTTAATTTTTTCCATTTTTCATGATTGTTTGATTTAATTATTATTTATGGACTAACATATTATCTAACAATTTTTTCATCCATTTTCATTAGTTTTGCATAACAGTTATAAATGGAATTGTGGATGTTGTCTCATAAATTAGAGCAAGAAAAGCTATCATATAGTGCACATAAAAAAATGATACAGATGATCTAAATTTCCTTATACATACAATTGATTTATTTTATACATCAAATCTTATTTTCTCTAGGGCACATATGCATCGCAATGGCGCATGAACAAAATGAACCAAGACTTGGTTATTATATTTTTTTGAGAGTTGGACTTGGTTATTATTAGTTCTATATGATAATGTTGGTTAATGTTGAAACTAACTTTTTGAACAATTTTTCTGCTATCGATTGCTACATCGTGTAATATGATGGCTTTTTCTGTTAGCAGTTTGGCTTCTTCACATAGTAAAATATGCTTTGAGATAAAATTATAATAATTTTATCTGCACATGAACTCTCGACATTACCACAAAGGACAATTGTTTTATTTACTTAGGGATAAATATAAAGTATATGCTCTAAACTATAACGTCTATAAATATCTTGAGTTTATTTATCATAACTTAAATGGAAGATCTACACGAATATGCTATTTGGCTCAGTGATCCAAGGTGCACGCTCCAAACATGAGATCAAAGTTCAATGTCTAAAAATGTTTTATGGGTGTGATTAGGTTATAGGGCAGATAGGTTGATATCCTAATATATATAAAAGAATGAAGATCCGTACATATGGCTAATGTTAGTTATTTTCAATTGCCAAAATAATTGTCATAAATCTCTCCGCCCAAATGACTATAAAACAGTTATGATTTTTCTCTACCGCGGAAACTCACCATGATTCCCGTTATGAAAGGGACATTGCGAAGAAGACGAAGTGACGTCTGCACATTCAATTTACAACCAAAAAATGATAACAACTAAAAGAAGTTTAAATGTTTTTTATTTGAAAACATTTGTGTGATGTCAAATGGTCAAATTTCCTTATGTTTTAACAATAATTCTTCTATTTCATTTGACCCAATTAATTATAGATAATTATTATCAAATTCAAAGAAGAATTTTATACATTTTCTTTATCAACAAATATACTTTATTGAAAAACAACCTAGAAGGGAGTTTGAACAAATCAACAAGCCGAAGCCAGCGAACCAAGAGAAAAAGCTACCCAAATGAAAGGATCACACCCAACTAAACAAAATAAAAGAAATCAAACATCTAAACACCACGCAGAACACTAAGAGGACTACTCTTCTAAACCAAAATAGAAACACCGTCGAAATGCCTCCTATCCAAGGCCAAAAATGCAAAACAAAGTCCTTGAACTTTGCTCATTATCTTTTCCGGTGACACAAAAACTCCTTTAAACACAATATCATTACGAGTCATCCATATACACCACAAACCGGCAAAAAAGACTCGTACCTACACCCTCCGCTCTAACCGTCTACCACCTAACAACAACCCTTTCCAACTCAACAACAATGATCGTTGGTCCATCGGCAGAACCGAATGAATGCTCCACCAACCCAAAAGACCCATCCAAAGCTTCCACGCCCAAACACAGAGGATCAGTAAATGAGTACCATACTCAAAAGCCTCCCCACACATAAGTAAAAAACTACTTGATGGAATAGGGATTCCCCGTCTCTCCAAAAACACCGCCGTTGGGATTGCGTTGTGCATTACCAACCATGCGAAAGATTTGTACTTCGACGGGACCAGAGCACTCCAAAGACAACCCGCCCATTCTACCCGGTCACTCCTCATTGAGCCTTGAAGTAGCCCATAAGCATGTTTAACCGAGTATCCCTCTAGGTCGTAAACCCATACCAACAAATCCTCCACCACTGCTTGACACCGCTCCCTCACAAGGAGCGTCACTAGTGATGCAAGATCTCGACCCTCCTCCAAAGAAAGAATCCTAGAGAAACCAAAGTCACACCTGCCCAAATGCCTACATTCCGCAACTGTACGGTTGGGCACCTCCACCAACAAATATAGGTCCAGGTAAGAGCAAGCCAAACTGGTTGTCCCAATCAATACATCTTCCCAATACCGGATAGTCAAACCCTCTTCCAATCTCCAACACAAGAACTCATGACCAAAA
This sequence comes from Geranium rotundifolium, assembly GCA_963920655.1. NCBI lineage: Eukaryota > Viridiplantae > Streptophyta > Magnoliopsida > Geraniales > Geraniaceae > Geranium > Geranium rotundifolium. The sequence continues at coordinate 7,260,882 of OY987314.1, forward strand.
ATACCTTTGAAATCCGGGTCTGAGGAGAGCTGAACTAATTGCGCTATAACAGACATAGAGGGCGAATTAGGTAACGGTAGTGCACATAGGTTTCACCCTGAGTCACTCCATCTTTACTTCATAGACACCATACGCCACCATAACGAATCTCGTTCCACCGCGAACCGCCACCACCACTTAAGTAATAATGCTAAATTTACTTCTCATAAAGAACGGATGCCTAGACCCCCAATCTCTTGGATAAGCACACAATGGACCACCTTACCTTCAGAATACCTCGCTTACCTGTTCTCGGTGCCCAAAGAAAGTGTCTCATTAGCCGTTCCAACCACTTAGTCACACCCACTGGAGTTTTAAACAGAGACATAAAAATTGGAAGACTTGAGAGAGTGGATTTAATTAAAGTAATCCGACCTCCCAAGTTGAGGAGCTTAGCCTGCCATATTCCCAAATGGCTCCTGAATTTGCCTACAACAGGATCCCACGTCCCAATGGCCTTTGGACTTGTGCCTAATTTAAAACCAAGATAACCCATTGGGAGGGACCCCAATTCACACCTAAAAGCATCATCCAACAAAACATCCCGCCCCTCCTCCACATTTAGAGCATAAAGATGAGACTTGTTAAAATTAATTTGGAGTCCTGAGATCAAAGAGAAAGTGCAAAGCAGATACCTCAGACGGGTTAAATCAGCCTATTGTGCCTCAATAAACAAAATTGTATCATCCGCAAATTGTAGGTGGGAAATGTTCAGGCTAGTATTAATACGAACCCCTCGAAAATCACCGTCTAGCAATCCCTGCTCAATAAAAGATGTAGGCCCTCCACCGCCAAAATAAATAGAAGGAGAGTCTACCATACTTGATACCCAAAATTTTCCCAAATCAACATGCTCGGATGATAGTCCAGACTCTTTCGAGTTTAGAATGTTGAAGTAGAGGCTCAAGTGTACATGAGCGTGAAAGAGAAATAAGCCTCACACGTACATGAAACATGAGAGAGAAAAGTTGTGAGAATCTCACATGGAAAAGAAGTGAAAAAAATTGGGTGTGTAAAAAAAATATCAAACTCAATTAATAAACTTGAACTTTTAATTGTAGAGCCCGACCCGATATGTACAACCCAAATTTACATAGAAAGTTATCATCCTTTAAGGCAACTCCAAGTCTCCAACCCATATGTCATTTTTGGCATAATTACATACCAAAATAACACTTTGATTGTGCTATGTCAAAAGGTAATTACAAAATAAACTAACAGTAAAATTAAATGAAATTCATTGTTTAATTATATGACTATGGTTATTTTATTTGATTAAGGGTTAAAATTAACCCGCGAATATAATAAAATAATAAATGTACTACATTTTCATACCAAATATAATTTAAAAACATAGCATACTAACAAAACAACGTTTAAAAACATAGCATACTAACAAAACAACGTTAACATTGGATTGAAGTTTGATATTTAAATACTACGTTAGAAAGAAAAATGTAGGATTAAAGATGATCAACAATATGTCACTACTTCGTTTCCATATCATATAGTAACATTGGTTTGAAGTTGGGTATTGCAAATAATAATACAGAGCTTGAGATGGTCAATGCCTAATCATTACTTGGTGAAAATAAGACCAGTTCAGCAGAACATATATTGCCACTTCACAAGTTCCAGTTGCATACACAATTTACAGTCCCAGTCCATTACACATCAACACAAGTGCCGAGTTCACATCACAGACTGCAACTGCAACTACACTATGCATCAAAAAATTAGTCTTCACTTGCAATGACTTGCCTAGTATTTGCACAAGATTTAATCTTCAGCAAGACATCACCTACTACCCATGGAAAGCTCAAGCAATTCAACCCTTCTCCATAATATGAAGGATGGTACGTGACATGGTACCACGCCGACGCCATCTGTTCATGCTCGTGTGCTTCGCAGCTGCTCTCAAACCATCCCTTTGCCTCCTTCTGGATGTTCCTAGCCGCCACCACGATCCGATCCTTTGTGTCAAAGTACCTCCTGTTGTCCCGCTGCAGATATGCCTCGCGCTTGCGTATGTTTCCCGTCAGCATCTCATCCTCACTCAACAGCCCAAAATAGATCATCCAGTACCTCATCTTCTCCACGTACATGCTTTTGTGAGTTTCTGCAGTTTTGAGGAAGGATTCAAAACCAATCACTTGAAGATCCTTATCGTATGATGCTTCAGCTAGTGTCTCTGACCAGACGATGTTTGGCACTTCTTGCATATCAAAAGTAGCGCGGTAGAGTTTCCCCAATGCACTCTGGGAGGTGTACGAGGATTTGTCTCCCCTCCCCATGAAGTCGGGAAATTCTCTGGGTTTCAAGTACTTGGGCATCTCGGCTGGTGCTCCCGTCTTCGCAAAGTCAACAGCCATGGAGTGAAGGTTTGCCAGCTCAATACACTTGGGGCTCATGGCCTTATCTGGGTCGAGATCAGCATGGACTAAATGCGCTGTTGATATGCTACCCAATGTATCACTGATCATGTAATCAACGAAAAATTGCTGAATTTCCTGCAGAGACAGAGGCCAGTTGGGATGTGATAAATACAGTGTTAGAGAGCTGCTAGAGCGATCTCCAGTATAATTCCACGGCTGAAGAAATTTTACTCGTAAAAAATACCTCTAACTTTACATCATGATCCATGATTCGGGGTCTCCGTGCAGTGTAATCCATGGGGGGCACAGTTTGAGTAGGGATGAGATCTTCGTCCCAGCAAATGAAATAAAGATCTCCATCGAGGTCACCACCAGAGCATTCATTGGGATGAGGCCTGTGAACAAAAGAAATCAGTTGCAATAATAAGTATTCACGTTTAAACAATAGGTGGATCTCACTAAAACAAACTTGGCAACATCCTTGATGCATGAACTCAGTAAATGAAAATTGGTTTTCTAGGTAGGTGAACTCAAACTTGTAATCTTCTATATGACCCCTGCACTAAATTTCGCATGGTTGTCACTAAAATATTGCATACATTAACTTATGTCCAATTGTCCATACAAACATCCTAACCATACAGAATATAAAATAAAACAGACATTAAAGAAGTTCCGAGTTCAGCTTGATTTAATAAATTATTTGACTCAACCAAAATAACAGTACTAACGAGTTTCATGGGAAGGGGAGGTCTTAATTATTCTAGTAGTTACTAACTAACAATCCTACTCAAGACTGCAAAGAGAGCAGTAAAAGAAAGTAATGTCTGCAGTATCTTCAGAAATTAAGATATGTAGACATATCCAGCACCTGGGAAACAAAATTTATATCCATGTAATGTCGTAAATAAAATATTAGAAAAGAGAGATGTGCAGGATACCTTGGTCCTTTCTGGGGGAAGACAAGACAATCCACCAAACCCTTTTCATCCAATTCCTTTTTATAGACAGCCGTAAGGACTCTGACATCCCCGGGGTGAAGGCACGGATTCTTGGTGACAACAACCTTCCCTACCACAACAGATGTTTCCTCATCAACCTTCTGAAAGAAACTTTGATCCCTATGTTGTAGCTCTTCCTTTGTCATGGTTGCACGGACAAAAACTTCGCCATAGTCCAGAATACCAGTTTCATCCAAGCAACCGATCATGACCCTGCCCTTTGGGACAAAGACTCGGCACCGACCTCTTATATCAGTCAAGAGATAGTCATAATGTGCTTGAAGCATCATTGATAAGTACGGTTCCTGATTAGGCTTGTAACCTTGACGCATCATCTTTACCAGCATATTTCCATCTTTGCCTTTTTTGCTAGGCCCATTTACACTTTCTATGACTTTCAAAGCTGCCTCTCTCTCTGTTAGCATCCTGCGTAAGAGACGCAATTGTTCCTCTTGCATGGCCACAAATGCTTCATCCTTCACTCCTAATGTAGATAAGAGGGTCACGATCTCTCGATTCAGATAACAAGCTCCGTACTCGGTCCATTTGGTGACATTAAGCATCCTGTTTTTCGATTCAAATTTAAGCATACTACTCCTCAGCGATAGCTTCCGGAAAGAATTACGATCAACAGCAATGACACCTTTATAACCACCAAAGCGAATTTGAAATGCTGAGGGAAGATATGTCAATCCACACTTCTGAGCAATTTGCTTGGCAAAAGAGAGAGAGACCTTTCCTATACCATCAGAGAAGCAGTAGCTAATCCCATCAGATGTAACTTCAATATCAGGAATGATCTCAACATCTTGCACCGGGACGACAAGAGTTTGGGAAGAAGAACTAAACAATTGTCCCATCCTTGCTGAACACTTGGACACACTACGAATCTTATTAAAGCAGCCCATCCATTCTCTAATATCTTCTGCCTTCACATCGTCATTAGAAGCGAACATCCAAACAGAATTTGAACGAAGCTGACTGGCTGAGAAAGCCAGAAACTCAAATTTTTTGTCCCCAATCACAATACCCTCTTTAAGAACAGACAGTATCCGATTATATATGCCAGTTCTATAAGGTTTTGGGCAAATACCTTGCTGGATACTGACAGAAAGAGCATTTGGGGGAAGTTTACTCCAATCTTCCTCTACAAAAGTAACTCTCATAAAGTCTGAAGCATAGGATGCAAAGTGTTTTACAACATAGTTCGATTTTTCAAGCTCGGGACCTAGACAGTAAATCTTTGTTGGGGTAATATAAGCTCTATGACAACTCATCACATTATTCTCTATTAACCTTTTGTGAGATGATGAAGGAAGATTTTTAGTGTTTTTCTTCAGGGCATGTAACTGTGTTTTGATAAATGACAAAGGCTCGTAGCAAGTGGACTTCAAAGTTTGCAACTTCTGTAGAACCATAATAGCACTGTCCACAGTTGCATTGTTAAGGATCTCCATTAAATCAATATCAACTGCAGCAAGACTTAGTTTTTGACCATGAACAAGAGCATTGAGCTGGAAAAGAACCTCGTATGCCAACTTACAGGATGGGTCGCATTTTACAAGAGGAAGTGTCTGATATGCAGAAAAGAATACTTCCCCATCTTCAAAAATTAGATCCCTTGAGTCTTCTTTGTAATATGGTAAACTTTTAAATATCTCCGAAGCTGAAAGTCCTTCATCAACTTTCCAGCAAAAGGAAGTTGACATGCCGATAGGTTTCATTCTGGCGAATTCTGTGGTGCGGACCCACAGAAAGTCATAATCTTCCTTGTAAATATGGTAACGGTCAGGTTTGAACTTTGATTCTATATTTGGTCCAGAAATCTTTTTATAGATCCTTGGTGCATACTTTAGCTGGAAAGAAAAATAAATCAATTTCATGTCAGATGCCCACAGTAAGATCTAGAGGGATTATTGACAGTTAAAGTAATTTCAGCCCATAACTAGTAAGTTGGAATTAGTGGATGGATCCATTCCGAAAAAAGAGTTCCTACAATATGTAACTATGATATCTAAGCTCCCACAATTTTTTTATAATTACACTAGATGAGCAATAAAAGTAAACCTAACCACCTCAATTAATAAAATTCACAAAGTAAATAAATTTTGACCGAGATATATGAGGTTAGCTGAACAAATTTGTTCACCCCCATTTAAATCTCATAGGCTCATAATTCCTAAAACCACATCATTCATTCCATACTCTTGCTAGAATATCCTTATAGCCCCAACTCTCAGAAAATGAGAACAAGTAAAAGCCTAAAGTTAAATTGAAAAAATTGAGACGTGCATTTCACAAATATATAAATGACAGTTCACTGCTTCAAACCCCGTGAGACAGAAGTACACACTCAATATCAATATCGATAAGATGTTCACCTTAACTGAGCTTTGATTCCCCAGATACTCATGATGATTTGCTAGTCACCCAATACTTACGATTCAGGCTAGACATAATAATCAAAACACAAATAGCATCCTACAGTCATATGAACCACGTGATTATATGGGATAAAGATATAAACTACCACGATAGTGTTGGTACTCTAATAGGCTCAAATGGATAGCATATGGTTCCCCTCACATTGCAATCTCCCAAAATAAGCTATAGGGCAGAAAGATAATGCTACATGCCAATATGAGAACATCAAAGAACAGTATTGGGACAAAGAAGGCTTGAAATAAGTAGAAAACTTCACATGCAGGGTTAAAAAAGAGTGTTTGAAACAATACAACTCCACAAGCAACAAGTCAAATACCCAGAAATTGAAAAGTTGAGATACAAATACAACACCTTCAAGAGAACAGCATTGAGTTTGTCACCATCCAAACAGCAGCCAACAGACTCCATGACATCCTCAAACATGATGTCAAGCTTGTAGCAGTCGTCCTCCTCCTGCCACAGCCAGAACTCGAGCCTATTCCTCTCGGGCATGAGCCAGGCCCTGACGCCCACCCACGACTCCATGACCCACATCAGAGAATCATTCTCCAGGAAACCAGCATGCAGGACACTGTCGTCGACCCGGTTCCTGTCGTCGGCGGGGCGGGGCACGATGTCGTCGACGGGTCGGGGCGTGGCGCCGGAGACCCGGTACCTGGGGTCGGAGTAGAAGTTCTGGTGGAACTTGAGGGTGTGGGACTTGAAGACGAGGCGTTTCTGTAGGGAGAGAGAGAGGGCCGCCGATCGGTGGTGGAGGGAGGTGAACTGGACCCGGCCGAAGCCGCGGGGCTTCCAGTTCTTGCGCTCGGTGGAGATTTCGAGGGCGAAGATGGAGTCGGGGCCGAGGATGGACTCCAGATACGCCCACAGCTCTTTCGCTATCACCGTTTGGGGGATGTTGGAAACCCTCAATGTGGGTCTCTCACCCATCACGACAATGATGATGATGATGAAGAAGAAGAAGAAACAGAAAGCAACGGACAAGTGAGGGTTTTAGAAGCGAGAGGAAGAAGAAGAAGACTGACCAAAGATGACACTTTTATTCTAGCAAAACTATCTTTCATTTTTCCAAATGGGTCCACATCGAATTATTTATTGGGCCATTGTCAATAGCCCTATATTTCTAATGTACATATTAAACTTGGTATTTTCAACTAGGCCATCGGATCGGATATCAAACTATGGTGGTCAATTTGGAGGATGCGAAATGATTTTGTCTAGAAAAACAATAGCATAATCGGATATCAAACTCTGAATAAGGATTCATGCAAGGCCTCCCCCGATGTCTAAAGCTCTCGCTCTTCAAAGATGTACAAGACTCGAACCAGGATGAGTTAAAATTAACTCTGATGCAGCCATTGATTTGACCGGAGGTAGACTTGGAGGTGGTCTCGTGTGCTTCAGTCGAGCGGGCCGGTTTGCCCCTTCTCTTAGCAGAAGTCTTTGTTCTCCAAGAAGGTATGGTTTGAGCATCTCAAATTGGAGAGATCATGGTTGTTTTTGAGACAGACTCTCAAGTCCTTTGGACTCTTCTCAAGTCTCAGTCTATTCTACCTTCTCCTATTGGCTCTATTATCAAAGATTGTAAATTTTACTCTTTTAATTTTCTAAATATTTTGTTTCCCTTTGTTCCTAGATGAAGTAACAAAGTACCTCATTTATTGTCTACTAATGCCCTATCGGATCTTCATCTCGAGTTTAATAATGTTGATGTTCCAGACACTTTAGCTCGTATTATATTGGCAGACGATTCTTAATATATCGAGCTCGTCTCTTATCTCAAAAAGAAAAAAAGTAGGCCAAAATGATCGGATCTTAGGTCTATGAATTTTGAATGATACATACAGATGAACTCAGAGGATTTATTATTAGTAAAAACTGCACCTTAGGTGTAGACTTGAGAACCACCAATATCTATTGGATCAGATTGTCGACGGTCCAGATTCATCCATTCGAGAGGCATTGGATTGTAAATAAGTGGATTTCATTTATTTATATTGATCTTCTTACGTATTAACGAGCGTAGCGACAGAATTTTGCTACGTGGTAGATTGGCTCGTTACTTAATTAATTAATTTATTTATTTTAATTAAGTAACTAACTTCTTGAACCGATACATTATTTCATTTGAGATGCTTGTAACGACTTAGTTTGAAATGAAGTTGTTTTTTGGCAAGTAAATGTGGCTTAGACTTCAGTGGACACCCATTCGGTTGCGGTTGGAAGTTTATCCATGTCCTATTTGGAGGTCTATTTATCATTGGCTTCGTCCTCGCTCCACTGGAATCGTTGAAAATTAACGTGAACGAAGCTAAGTGTAGAGATTCAAGTGTTTCGAGGATTGAGAGTATTTTCATAGAAAGTGAATGTCGGCGTCTCTTTCAAGTTTTTCTCATGAACTCTTGCGTTTTTCTCTTTGTTTGGTTATATATGTGTTTGGATGTTGTTATTTGCTTACTCAACTTTCATGTGTGAAAGTCTCTTATATTAAGTGATTAGTGAGCTAGCTTAATATATGGCCAAGGATGACCTTTTAGGTTATGATTTAGTGTTGGGTGAAAGTTCTGTCCTCCTTAACTTGTACTTTTTAAGCTATTTGTAATAGGGGTATTCTTAGGGGGCTCAACTTCAACTTTTGAACTGCTACATCAATACATTTTTTATAGGCACTCACTTTTTGGTTTTCATAACTGAGTGTCAAAAAATACTATTTATATATGATTAAATATCTAAACAACATTATTTATATATAATCATCGAAATCAAACTATTTATTAATTATATTATGAAAAGCATAATTTTTTAGGCAGAAAAAGGAAAAGGAGACGGGAGACAGCACAAGTTTTGTAAATCAAATATACAAGAATACGTGAAGTATACATATGCAGAGTATATATTATTTATACTTCATCAATAAAGTATATACTTTATATAATATAAAGAATATATTATAAATAAATAATAGTTTTTATATAATTATACAATTAATTATATATATAATATAAAAGTATATTTTATATATAATTAATTATTTTATATAATTATATAATTAATTATTCACATATATCATTATTATATTAAACCTATCCATTCTCTTTTACCATCTGCATATGGCACCCACCCATTTCTCTTCCCATCCCTCTCATATGATTGTCGAGAGTGGGTACTCCCTCTCTCACTTCTTGTTGTGACCAGTCTTAGCGGCTTGTGATATTGTCACTTAATTTAATTATTTATATTTTTCAACAAATATATATTCAATACTACATTCATTATAACATGAATCACAAGTTTAGACAAACTTGATCGCACATTTTTCTAAACGGGGGAGTTTAAGATTGAAGTTACAGTCTCTCTTTTTTCTTCTCTTTCGGGCTTCTTTGCTTGGAACTCTAACATATTCAATTTGAGGGTTTGGAAGAAGAGAAATATGTAAGTATCAATAAGGTTGAACAAGGGTCTGGAACCGGGCCGGACCTAATCAATCGGTTCTATTTTAGAGACCCAAACCTGAACCCATTATGTAGGAAACAGTCCGGTTCTAGGTCCGATTATTCGGTCCCGCCCAATTAGACCAAATTACAAGATTAATTGTGAGATTTCTAGTCCGATTTTCTAGTTCGGCTTCCTAATTATGCTCAAATTGACCCAATTAATGTGATATTCATACATTGTTCAATTTATGAGAAAACTTATACACAATTAAATTCGTTTGTAGTCGAAAATTTTAAATCCTAACAACAAAAGGTACTGATTTAAATCTCTTGAATCGGTTAATTAACAGTTTTGTAGTCTAAGAACCGGACCCAAACCAAAATGATCCGGTTCTCAATTTCAAACCTAAATCCGACCCAATACCCACGGTTCTTGTTTTTTCGATTTAGATTCGGCTTGAATTTTGTTTCGGATTCGGTTTTGGGTAAAAAATGTCCACTCTCAAAGTATCAATACAAGCAGATAACATGCATATATAATACTATATTTATGAGTAGTTAGTTAAAAACAAAATTTTATTTTGTAAACTAAAATTTTGTTTCAGGTGTTAGATTTATACAAAGAATGGATGAGAACAAAGCACACTATTTATATATATATAGGAAGGGTTCGGTTGAGAACAAAATGTGTAGTGTGAACATGAGAACACTGGACATTCACTTATTTACATTGAACATTCACTTATTCTCGTTGGACATTCACTTTTATTGGACATTCAATTATTTTCCGTTGGACATTCATTTTCACTTAATTTCATTAGACATTCACTTATTTTTCAATGGCCAAAAATCAGTTCTCATGTTCATATAAAGTGGTTTGGTTCTCACAGGATCCACCCCATATATATATATGGAAGGGTTCGGCTGAGAACCAAATGTGTCGTGAGAACATGAGAACCACTGGACATTCCCTTATTTTCGTTGGACATTCATATATTTTGAATGGACAAAGTGTTTCCGTTGGATATTCACCTATTTCCGTTGGACATTCATTTTCATTGGATATCACAATTTTTATTGGACATTCACTTATTTCCGATGGGCATTCACTTATTTTCAATGGACAAACTCAGTTCTCACGTTCTCATAAAGATGTTTAGTTCTTACCTGATCCAGCCCCTATATATATAGAAGATATCAGTTACAAACCAATTAAAAATGTCAAAACGTCCGAACTGTATAACATGCAGTGCAATATTGTATAACACGTTGGATATGTGCAAAAATGAAATCATGTATAACATGTAGTGCAATGTTGTATAACATGTTGGACATTGCCACGTGTCGCAATCTGAGATAACACGTCTCAGATCCTACGGTTTTACATGGTTTGAACGTTTTATATAGGTTTATAGCCGAGTGTGCCCCCATATAACATGTATACCCTGACTAATGATATATACGATTTTCACTTACCTCCATTGTTTGACTAATGCGTTCTGACAGGTCCCCAAAGTTTTACAATTTACCACAGAAGTCTAACACCGTTACTTCACTTGTGAAAAGTCCAAAGTGCCCTCAACTAATTATTAAATTTTCAAAAAATTGCCATTCATTCACTCTCTCATTTGTCCATCTTCAAGGACGGCAACTCATGTTCTTCCATAAACAAACATGGTTAACGAAAAATAATACATTTCATATCAAAATGCCATAGACTTATAGCTCAAAATAATATTCAATTACTACATTTCCTTATACAAATTCAAGCTCATCAGTAAAAAAAAGGAAAGCAGAAAAATGGTACACAACCCACAATTTTGCTTAATCAAAATTCAAAACCCAAAGGATTACTTGAGAAGAACATGGTAGATTTGGATTTAATCTTCCAGACCCCTCTTTGTAACTCGAAGATCCAAATTCCCAGCATGAAATCGAGAAATTTCTCTCCGGTAAGATCCAAACCCAACAAGAAATTACACTGAATAATCAATCAAACAGATATTAAAAACAAAACCCACATTTCACAAAGCCCAATCCATGAAATTTGATGGATCCTCGAACACGGTGAGAACCAGATCTCGGTTGGAGACGGCGTAAAGGAGGTAGGTGGAGCAGACGGAGAGGAGGGTAAGGTGGGAGCCAAGGACGTTGTAAATGTCGTTGCCCATGCTGGAGAGGGCGTTGAAAATCCCCGGGAATCAGAAGTAGACCAGCCCCATCAGGGACACCTGCACCAGCGACGAGTTGTACCGGAATTTTGAGTTTCTAAGCGGCTAATTCTTCGTCTTCGGCGGAACCCTTTTCAGATCGGGGCTGGTTTGGTTGGATTCTGCAGAAAAAAAAAATCAAACTTTCTATTAGCTTCGAAGCTGTTCTACTCGTCTCCAAAGGGTACTTTTGTCATTTTTAAAAAGAATAGTTGAGTTTTGACCAAAAACTAACGGTGTTAGGCTTCTGTGAGAAATTGTGAAACTTTAGGGACATGTCAGAACACATTAGTCAAACGAGGGAGGTAAGTGAAAATCGCGTATACCACGAGAGAGGTAAGTGACATTTTCCCATATAATTAAGTCTGAGTTCACGAAAATTACATATTTTTACCAATCATGTTTTAATCTTAAAACTTGTTTTTTGAAAACCAACCCACATTAGATTAAACTTAAGGGAAAATGACACTTTGGTATACCCAAAAGAATCAAATTTTAGCATTGGCACACCGAAGTTTAAAAGTGTCACTTCCGCTCACCCTTTTGGTCATTTTTTTGTCTCAGTTGATTCCGTCTATAACGACGTGAGTAAAATTATGAATTTATTTATATACCCTTATGATACATTTAAAATTTTGACCTTTCAGCTTCGTTGACAATTTTGTTAAAGATTAAACATAGCCATACCAATTCTTCATTGTGCCAAAACAGAACCTGAGTTAGGTCGTGGAGAGAGAGAGAGAGAGAGAGAGAGAGAGAGAGAGAGAGAGGCGAACTGAAGATTTGAAGCCATCGTCACACGAAGAACATCAAGGTGAAATCATCGTCGAATGGAGATGGAAAAGGTTGAATAGACCAATGAAAGAGGTATTGGACACCGATTCTCGTATTTTCTGATTTGAAATTTTGTTTTTAGGGTTTAGTTGAATCTAGAAATTTCTATGACTTAAAGTGATTTGTTTCTATGTCGGGTGCAATTTTTTTTAAATATAAGGTTTACATCTTTGAATACTAGTTTTATGGGGTTTACTTACATCTAGGGTTTTTTTCTTTGCATGTCTGAGATTGTGTTTATTTGAGTATTTTAGGTTTTAATTCATGTTCAAATATTTGAAAAAAATTGGGGTTTTGCTGAAAAATGAGGTCGGGTATGTTTGTAAACTAGTGTCTGGGCCTAAGTATAAAATGTTGGAGATTCATCATAGTGCTAGGTTTGATGAAGCAATGTCCAAACAAGTGGTGAAATAAAGTATGTTGATATGTGTGTTGATGAATTTTGTCATGGGAAAATCATGTCCACAGTGGGGAAGTTAGGATATGAAGCCACAACCACTGTATTTTGGAGTTTTCCAAGATTAAGGTTTAATGTATCGTTGGAAGAAGTTGTTAATGATTCAAGCACAAAAAAAAATCTTGGCGTGTTATAATAATGAACATTGTATTCCCTTGTATCTCATAAAGGGTGAAAGAGCGTTGGATGTGGTTGCACCATCAGGGAAGGTACTGTACATCAGCGAGGGGCATAATCCAAATAGTATTAGCTATAGTATCAAAGTGTAAGTCAATGAAAGAAAACATTGAGTATGTGACTGAGGCTGAAGTAGAGGAGTTACTAAAAGGTGGGCATGATTTGGAATCAAACCTACCTAATAAGAAAAAGTACGAGTTGTTCATTGTCTTGATAGCGACGTTTCAGGGGAAGAGGAAGTATTTGGAGCTGATTTGGAGGAAGTTAATGGGGGGAAAGCAAATTTAGAGGAAGGTGGGATGAGGGTATATGAGGCAGGTTTAGAGGGTGGTGGAATCAGGGTAGATAAGGCAGGTTTAGAGGGTGGTGGAATCAAGGTGGATGAGGTTGGGTTACAATCAGGTGGAAATAGGATAGATGATCATGTGGGAGAAGGGGTAGAGGATGAGTTTGTTTGGTTGGGGAAACAAAGGTTTGTTGATGGCAATTATGCATCTGCTGGAAACAGTTCGGATGCACTGGTGGGTGAAGGAGAAGATAGCAACGAAGAAGACAGTGATTACAAAGGCAGTGACAATGATTACACCACTACTGAAGACATTGAAATGGGTGATTATTCATATGAATATGAAGAGTACAATAAATCCAAAAAAAATGAAGAAAGATAGTGACGATGATCCAGTGGATGACTTTCTGTGGGAGATGAACTCAAATACTCAAAATGTTGAATTGTGTTATATTCAAGATTTAAAAATGCGATTGTATTTCAATATGTCTTCAAGTCATATGCTGCAAAGAAAAGGTTTGACATACCTTTTCACGAGAAACAATTTGCAGAAGATTGGAATTTTGTGCAAATCACCGAACTGCAATTTCTGGTGTTGGTGTAGCAAAATTGGAGACACTAGTTAAATGGAGATAAGGTCTTGAAGGGGAGAACATAGCTGCAATCGGTGCATGAGAAATCAGAGAATAATAGCAGATTTCCTTGCTCATAGGTAAGTTTTGCATATCTGTTTATGCTATATCATACTATTTTCTTATAAATATTTAAGTAACTTTCATATCTGTTTATGCTTTGTTTTCACAGTTTTATTTGTTTGTAAATATTTAACAAATATTTATGTCTTTGATATAGGTACTTTACGCAAATTCAGGCCGCACCATATATGAAAATTGCCACCCTTGACACACTGGTCATGGATGATTTGAAAGTGGTGCTTCCTAGAAAACAATTGTACATATGTTATGCAAGGGCAAAGGAATTGATTGCAGGCGATCTATCTAAACAATATGAGGATCTCTACACTTATTGCAAGATGATCAAGTTGGAAAATCTTGATAGTAGTGTTGAAGTGTATGTGCACCATGTGAAGTTTGCAAAAGATACTTACCAGCCCAGGTTTGTATGTATCTATATACGATACGAAGCCCAATGGGCATGTTTCCTCGATGCTTGTAGACCGTTGGTTAACATCGATGGATGTCACTTGAAGGGGCGTTATGGAGGAAAACTACTTGCCGCCGTTGGTTGGGACACTAATGATGGGATGTTCTCATTAGCATTCACCATAGTTGAGCAAGAGAATAACGATGCTTGAAATTGGTTTCTAAAACAATTTTTCAAGGATTACGGGTCTAATGAGAGACGAAAATGGGTGTTCATATCAGACAAACAAAAGGTGATTTTATTATATTCTTAGGAACTGTTTTTAGTACAGTTTTTAGGTACTGTTTATTTATTGTTTCTTGTCAAACTTGTAGGGACTTGTTGAACTTTTCAAGCATGGGTTATATTATGTCGAGCATAGATACTGTGTGCGACATTTGTGGGAAAATATGTACGCAATGTTCAAGAATATGGAGTTGAAAGAGCATTTATGATCGTGCGCGAGTGCCACCTCCAAACAGAATTTGTAGGACAGATTATAAAAGGTGAAAGATGTTAGCAGTGACACCTACATATGGTTATGTGAACGTGAGCCTAAAATTTGGTGTAAAGTGTATTACACCGACAAAGGTATGTCATCCACTCAAGTTAATAGTATGTCTGAGAGTTTCAACTCATGGATAGTGGATGGTAGAGAGCTCCCCGACTTGTGTGAGTTCATAAGGACAAAGTTAATGCACTTCTTTTTTTACGGTAAGCGTGAATATGTTGATTCACGTAGTCTAATATGCAAGCGAGTTCAAATTGAGTTAGACAAAGCAAAAGAAGAGAGTAGCAGTAATTGTAGGGTTACACCAAGTGAGGAGGTATCTTTGAAATACGGGTAGGAATGTCTACATTTTCCGTGATTTTGGCAGCAAATACATGCACCTGCTTGGAATGGCAGTTAAATGGCATTCCATGCAAACATTCATGTGCTGCCATTGTGTTTATGAGGGACGTGAAGGAATCCATGGGATCCAAATCATGTAATTTCATGCATTAGCGGAAACAATTAACCATGGATTCTTAAGTAAGTTAATATGGATTATCATGTGAAAATTTTCAGCATATGAGAAACATAAAAAATCTGGAATTTTACCTTGTAAAATCGAATCCAACTATCACAAAAACTTAGTTTTATGATCTCTAGTTGTATCCACACAAGCAAAGCACCTTTGAATAAGATTTCTACAAAAACCCTTTGCTAGTTAGTTTTTGACAATAAACAAAAATTGAAGAACAAGAGAGAGAGAGAGAAGGAATCGGCAATGGGAAGGTTGAAAGTGTCTGAATATTTGATTAGGGTTGAAAACTATAAGGAATATTTACGTAAATCAAATATTTGATTTTGTAATTATCTTTCATTTTGCCAATCCTAATTATCTTCTTATTATAATTATAATTATAATTATAATAAGAATAGACTTAAAGCCCACTTAGCTTAATCCATTAATTAAACCCATTAAAATTGGGTTATAATTAAATGGTTTAGCTAGACCGTCCCAATTACTTTAAACTGATTACTAGTTTAGCTAATTCGTTCTTGATTTAATTAAATCAAATTGCGAATTTCCCCATTCTCATATTCTTCATAAACTGATTTTTCCAAGTCCCCTTTTGCTATACTTTGCTTAAAGTGTGTGACCCTCTAGGCTCACGATCCGTTGGGATACTGACAAAATTACCATTTTGCCATTTCCATCATAAGTGGCCTCTAGCAAGACATTATAATTACCCAACGTTCGTGAATATCGATGATTCGATTTAACCTCTTATCGTCCATGTCACTATCCTTTTATCATACCGATATCTCGATTGATCAAAAGACATAGAACTGTCATCCTAATTTATCAATCACTGTTTCTTGATATCTGAGACAATTGAAAACTGATACTTAGCATCTCCTGCACGACCATGCTATTTCCTTCAGTCATACTCATCAAGTGGCCTAAACATATATTATTCCCATACCGGAGTATGTGAGATAAATCCGTCAACCGTCTTTCAAGTTCACTCATGAAACTCATAACTAAGCCAATCAAAACCCTTATGGCTACCCTTTGACAGTAACGTTAGAATAGATCTAACTTAGAGATTCATCACATAGTGATCACAAAGACTTCTTGGTCTAAGGATATAATGACAAGCTACGATATGTGAGTATGCTCATAACAGTATCTATGTCGCATACTCACCATCGGGTCGTCCAATACCATCTCCCTGATGATATCTATGATCTAACTCCGGCACCACCTTGCCATGATCAGTAGAGTGTGATCATAAATAGTTAGCCTCATACTGATCGCTTCTTAATGAAGCTTGACTGATCAGGAACACATTAAATGTAATTCTTTCTGATCTACAGTTCTACTATTAGTGATGACACACATAATGATATAGATCAAATTACATCTAATATATTATTACAACACATTAATAATATTATGTCGTTTTATTAATTCGAAATATGATAAAATATTACATGTAAATAAACTTATTACATTGGACTAGGGCACAACTCTAACATGACGTACCTGAGAATTATGTTCATCGATACTATCTTGTGTCGACATATAAGTTGATTTATAACCACAAAATCAAACTAGTGCCAAGCGTGGACAACTGGCCTACTGATTTGGGATTTAAAAAATATTGCCCCCAATTGTTCAAAAACCACCCGGCAGACCATAGATGAGGCGAAAGAAGCATGTTGCTGAAACTATGGATAGCTCATACCAAGCTAAGAGGGGTCATCGGAAGTCCATTATGACTTGTGTCAGATGAAAAAAGGGGCATAATATGCGAAGCTGCACAATAAAGGATTTTGGGGAGACTCATGTTGAACGTGCAAAGAGGTTGAAGGTTTTTGGAGCGCAATTTGGTACATACAAAACTCAAGAGGACCTTAATGAGTTGATGAACGAAAGAATGAGTACTGCTTTTAGTAAGTTAGATGCTGCTAGCAAAAAGTGTTCAGATGAAGAAATACTACGAAAAAAAGAAGTTGCTATTGCAAGGTTTAACCAACGCCAGCAAGAAAGAGAAGTATTTGGGAGCACAACTTTTGCTGGGAATACAACCTGTGAGGGTGAGGGGTCTAGTAGTTCTATACTACAAAGACCAACAATTGGAATAGCATAACAAGAAATCCTCACATCCGATCCGGTATATTCTCTTAAATATTTATCTATTGTGTTAAAATTTCCATATGCTAACTTATTTTTCATGGAAAATATGCTCAGATTTGTTGAAATGACTTAGTGGTAATGGTAATTTTTTTGAAATAATGGAAATCAGTAAGACTGCCAATATTTTGAAACCTATAACAAATATGTTGCAATAGTGTTGACATTCAAATTATATTGTCTTTGCAGCCTATGTTTACCATACTTGGAGGAACAGGTGGATCAAGGTTTCTTGAAGAGGATATATTTTTCAGACCTCATCAAACCAACATCAACTCACAATCAGCAGCGCAAAATGAAAGTGAAACGGAAGATGAGCTGAAGCAGGATCATGAGCTAGAGGAAGAGGTAGAAGAGGAAGATCGGGAGTAAATTCGAGCCAACCAGCTCCAACTTCTAGTATGTAGGACATTGATTTGGGTGTTGCTGGTCCCCCATGTGTTTTCAACTGTTTTGTCATTTTTTTCATGTTTTGTGCCTTCAAGATAGCAGATGGATGTTACTTTCACTCATTTTGGACACTAATTGGTGGAGTGTTTAATGTGTAAAGCTCTTGCTTCACAGACAACGCAAGTGATTGGAAATCTACTTTTGAACTTAATTATCAAGTTTTGAAGTTGTTGTTATTAAGTTTGTTTATAGTTTGTTATGTTATGTTAAAACAAATTTATGTAAAATTAAGTTGTTTTTTGGAATTAGTCATGCCCAATTTCTTACAACCTCATACATTTTCTTACACAATATTGAACCATTTTGACACAAGTTTAGGTCTATTGTGACACCAACTTAACACCATTTTAACATCATTCTTACACTAGATTGGTACCATATGAATACCATTTTTTGCATCATTTTCACACTATTTTCGTACCAATTCACCATAGCCACAATTCAAGCCAAAACATCACATTTCATCAACACATCCACAGTTTACAAGACTTCAACCATTATCAATTCAAATACTCACAAACATCACAATTTACTTCACATCTTCAAACGATGAAGTTTTCTTTCACACATATCCCAACATAACTATTACAATAACTAACACAATTACAATACAATGCAATCTGCAATTCTTTTTCTTCACTTTTTTCATTACAACTACTTGATCATCATACATTTTTGCCTTAACTGTAAGTTCACTTATAGCCAAATTCTTTCTTTTCATTTCCACTTCCATTGATGCTTTCTCTTGAAGAGCAATGACATTTTCTTCATCCACGGTCCGGATAGTTCCCTCCAAGCAGTTGATCCTTTGATATAATCCCGACAAAACTCTTTTAACAAATCGACATGTTTCCGGGTCAAGCCATTAAAAAAATCTGCATTTATATTTAGACTTTAACAAAACGAATCCATCATTAGTCTTCCACATACAAGTGTATAAATCAACAACTATGTAGTTTCTCAATTTATAACATATTCGGGAAACTGATAACATCTCAAACCATGAATATGGTAACATTTGTGCATCAATCAATGAAATAATAGAGTAAATGAATGTGGACTAGTGTTAAACTAGAATCATATTAAAGAGAAAATTTATGTAAAACAAGATAATTTGTTCAAACTCAAAATCAATTTAGGAAAATTCATACACATACAAAAATAAAACATTGAGATAATTGATGAAAAAGAAGATTCGAAAAAAATGAAAGAAAGGTTCCCAATCTCGATTAGGGAAAATCAAGCAAAACTAAATTTAGGGTTTTAAAATCTACACATACCGGATATCTTCCGCACCCATAAAACATTTTGCCGGGATTCTCTACGGTCGAAGAAGTCCGGATAGGCGCAGGAACACCACAGTCACAGTCGATCGATCTCTTCTCCATTGACGCACTCTCTGTCTCAAACGCTATCAATAACACTGTTCATGCACATCTTATTCATTGTGAACATAAAAGAGACACACAAGGGAAATATAGGTATTATGAAATATATTATACAACACGTGATTATCACATTGTAGAAATTCAGAATTTTACTGACGTCGTTATCGACGGAATCAACTGGGACAAAAAAACGACCAAAAGGGTGGGCGGAAGTGGCACTTTTAAACTTCGGTGTACCAATGTTAGAATTTGATTTTTTTTTGGTGTACCAAAGAGTCATTTCCCCAAAATTAAATCCATAACATACAATGACGCACCGAGTCCGTATGGATAAACGTGGTTGAAAATCACCACACGAGTTTCAATCTAGAAACTTAGCACAAACTCAAAAGTTTGAAAGAAAAATAGTTTATTATGATAAAAGTTGTTGTTTACAATGATGCCAAAAGTCTCCTTATATAGTACTAGCTCAACCTAAACCTAAATAAAAAAAGGAAAATCCTAAATAGCCCAAAACCTAAACCTAGTCCAAAAAGGAGATTAGCACCAAAGTCTAATTAACTCCAAAACCTAATTATAATAGAAAATACTAAAATATACTTAAAATTCGTAATTAATTAAAGAATAAATTTTAAAGACTTGTTTGGGCCCTTAAAAGTTGTTTTCACGGTCCCAAACTCATCAAATTTGAAATAGCTTCATCTGGGTCTTTTACGGGCATGATTCCGAGCCCATATGCAAAAGTTATGACTACTTGGAGTTGAGATGCTTGCTTGGATTTCTTTATTTGATTTCTCGGGTTTATTCTTGCCTTTATTTGTCTCTGACCGACCCATAAAATGCTCAAATACTCGCCCCTCATCATTCTCTTCCACCTGAAAAAAACTCGTCCTCGAGTTTTCCGAGTGCAGTGGTTTTGGATTTGAACGAGATTGGTAATATAAAATTGTCTTTATATGATCCACTAGGATCGTTCAACTTGCACAAAAAATATCAAGACTTGATCCCACACTTCGAAAACCCGATTTCTACGATATTTATCTGCACCTTCTTTATACTTTGTCCTCCCGTCATCCCAAATTCTCTTACATGAATCAAAAGATACAAGTTGATATGATATTGGTTCTTTATGACCGTTAAAATATTCTAGCATGATCGCACGATGAGTTTTCATATGTATATCTTCATGCACACCTGTATTCCCTTCCTTAGCATCAATGCCCTCACCTATATACTTGGAATTGATCGAGTCCATAACTTTGGCAGCACATATATTGATTTGAGCACTTTGATCTCTTTCTTCATTGACACTCCTCTCTGTTGGTGTCATAATTTTTTCTGCATACTTGTGAATGGTTTCTTTGGCCCGGTGACATCATTGATGTCGTTGTAACAAGATTTGCTCATAATTTGGTAGAAGAAATTCATCTTTTAACATTTTTTCCATCTGCTCCCAAGTTCGGATAGGAGGTTTTCCTTCTTGATACCTTATGTGGTGCAAATCATCCCACCAATCAGATGCTCCTCCACTCAATCTGCTTGCTACTAGTTTCACTCTCTCCTCTTATTGAGAATCCATATACTTAAAGAAATTATCGACCTTTAAAATCCACAAAATAACTTCTTCATCACTGATATTTACATTCAGATACGGGATAATTATACCTTTATTCTTGTAATAACCAGCTCGTTTTGCATGTTTGTTTTGTTTCAGCACCATATCATCTTCATAGATA
Organism: Geranium rotundifolium; assembly: GCA_963920655.1. NCBI lineage: Eukaryota > Viridiplantae > Streptophyta > Magnoliopsida > Geraniales > Geraniaceae > Geranium > Geranium rotundifolium. Next base: position 7,282,045 of record OY987314.1, read on the forward strand.
TCATAATTATAGACTAGTTTTCTATAATTATTTTGTATAAAAGTAGGCGTGTCAACAAGTTTGTCTCGAGCACTTTCCACCATTGGTCGTACTCTATCGTCACCACTATTTTTGTTGGCATCTACTCTCAAATAAGTAATTTGATTAACATTTTCATCTAGACGCCAATCTGAACGCCGAAGCTTATAATCAAAATTCTGTCTTAGAGGTCTCAATGCCGCCCATCGAGCCGGTATATCGGTTCTCAAGACTTCCCTACTTTGATCTTCGTCAATAGCATGACCGCTTCATAAATTACTGTTAGCCACCATCAAATTAGAGAATTAACCTTCCCTTTGATACCACCTGACGCAACGAGTCCGCATTGATAAACGTGGTTGAAAATCACCACACAAGTTTCAATCCAGAAACTTAGCACAAACTCAAAATTTTGAAAGAAAAGTATTTTATTATGATAAAAGTTGTTGTTTACAATGATGCCAAAAGGCTCCTTATATAGTACTAGCTCAACCTAAATCTAGATAAAAAAAGGAAAATCCTAAATAGCCCAAAACCTAATCCAAAACTAGTCCAATAAGGAGATTAGCACCAAAGTCTAATTACCTCCAAAACCTAATTATAATAGAAAATACTAAGATATACTTAAAATTCGTAATTAATTAAAAAAATTTTTTAAAGACTTGTTTGGGCCCTTAAAAGTTGTTTTCACGGTCCCAAACTCATCTATTTGATAGAGCTTCGTCTGGGCCTTTTACGAGCATGATTCTGAGCCCATATGCAAAAGTTATAACTACTTGGAGTTGAGATGCTTGCTTGGACTTCTTTATTCGATTTCTCGAGTTTATTCTTGCCTTTATTTGTCTCTGAACGACCCATAAAATGCTCAAATACTCACCCCTCATCATACAAGGAATACACAAACCCCACCCCGAATAGCCAATCAAACCAATAAATTAATGACAGTATAGGCAAGATAACGGCAATCCCATTCTTTGATCTCTTTGAAAACCACACACGGAAGAAAGTTAAGTGAGAATAAGTCACTAATGAACTAAAAACGGAACAGGAGGAAATGAACAATTTGGATGATGTTGAAACAATCCGTCTCAGCCTCGATATGAGAGAAATTTGTTAAACTGACCCAACCAAAAGCCTTCCACACTTCCAATGCTTCAACTGTATTAGGCGGAAAAGCACCCTCCAAACCAAGCTCATGGCATACACTATTTGTTGGAAACAAAGTTTCAATTTGATTTTCCGGCAAACATTCCGATCGATTATAGTAATCAAATCGGTTCATGTGTATGTCCGTTGTGTTCACCTTTTCGAGAACTACAACTTAGTGTATACACTTATAAAAATCAATCAAATATTGAATGAGATAATAGCACTTAAAGATGCTACAAAATATATAATCAATAAATCGAGTACCACATCGCTCACACTTGAACGAATGCGACTCTTTATATACTTGGAAATGAATGCTTAAGGTGTGGCCTTGGGTCATCACTTAACGTGTAGTGGGGAAACCCGCAGACTAGCTCGGGTTGATAAACAACCACATGCGCGCACCACCGCCGCCGCCGTCCCGTCTCGGCACGACACGACACGCCACGTCCCGACTCGGTTCGGTTCGGTCTTGTCTGGTCTGGTCTGGTCTGGCTAACTTGGTACATTTCCTATAATGAATTGCTGACACTCAGAATTTCCATCTTCTTCTCACTATCTCCTCCATACTCTAAATACTCATCAATCGTTAGGTCGCCAAACTCCGTTCAAGTGCCTTAGAGGGAGCAAAATTGTCTTAAGGAAACAGCAACCTGCTGGACTCGGACGACTCTTTCACACAATCTGCAATCACCGTCTAACAAAGTTTCGGTACAATCCTTATTACATTTGCTAGAGGTTTATTTTTGTTTTTTACATTCATAAATTATTGGTCTACACTATTTGAGTCCAAGAGAAACAAACCAAAGTCAAGAGAATAAGAAGCATTATCCATTAGAGTTAAGCTTCAACCAAGCAACTAAGAGACAACACCATCTAGACGGATTTGAAATGGGATTCGCCAGCCAGGCGAGGAATCCTATGGTCAAATAGTTGAGATAAGTTATTAGTTATAAAACATCACAGTCATTGTTACTAATGATTATTAAAGTATATTAATATGTAGGGTAATGATAATCATGATATGAAGACTTTTTGGTAATAGAAATGATGTTACTTTGCAATCAATACATGTATTAATTGATAAATCACAGTCAACAAATCGATAACAGCAACTCAAAATAAATTTGATTTGATTAACACATAAAGTGTGTTCCTCGACATTGACATTATGCAAAACATTTACCTCAAAAAAACATTATACAAACATTTTACTTTTTCGGTACCCTAACAAACTTTTTGTGACAATATATGCTCAAATGACTAAAATACTCCTGATTGAAGAAATGAAAATAAAACTAGTCCAATATGATTTATCAAATCATACTTGAAATGGTTCAAATTTAATTATATATTTTCGGGCATAATTGTATTTGCATCTTAAAGTACAAATCAAATTGAACCAAAGATAAAAAAATTGAACCAATTCAATTTACAGTTTCTTACACCAAGGATAGTTTATGTATTTTAGACATTTTAGATGTAGGTTGTCACAAAAAAAATTGTTAAGGTACTAAAAAAAGAAAAAAATAGTTAAAATATAAAAATGTTAATTCGCTATAATAATTAAGTGTATCACGTGCCGTTATCCCAATTTTAAATAAGACATTAGAACATATATGCACAGAGGGTTTACGCGTTCAAGTAAAATAATTAGCCTATTAAACACAGCTAATGAAAACCCGAAAATGTACTGTGTCGAACATAAATAAATAAATAATAAGAAAATGATTTAAAAGAAAATAAAGAATATTATAATCGAAGCTGAACCGTTGGATGTGCCCTCGGGTCAACCTCCAATCTCTGTGCACGTCGCTATCTTCTTTGACAGAAACAATGAAACGCTCTACGGTCACAGAACAAAGGCGTCGCTTATTTGAAATGGGCACATAACATTCTTGTCTCTTATACACAAACCTCAGGAACGGCCATGGCTACTTCGGCTTTTAAATCCACCTCACGGAGAGGAAACCCGCCGCCGCCGCCCTCGCCGAATAAAGTCAACCCGCCGCGGCGGTCGAAGAGCGTCAGCGCCTTCTCGAGGACCCAGTTGGATTTATTCACCGACTTCTCCAACAAGAGGGACAATCCTCTCTTCTGGAGCAATGGGTCGCCGCCGGGAAAGGAAGCCGGAGCTGGGGACGCCAGATTCGACGAGCTCTCGTCAAAATCAGATGCCAAGGTCTCGATTGTCGGTGCTGGGGATGGTCGGAGGGGGCGCTCGGTGTCGAGAAATGCCAATGTCGCGGGCAAGGGTTCGGCCGGTCAGAGCCTGCCGCGGATCGACACCGGGCGGCGCGTGCGGTCCGTCTCTCGGTGTCCGGCGTCGAGGAGCCACCATGTGAATTCTGAGGTTTGTGTTTGGATTTTTGGGTCATCATCATTTTTCAAAAATTTCATAACTCTTGATGAAAGATTTAGTTTTTGAACTGTGTGTGTGTTTGATGTGTGCACAGAGCGAAGTAGAGCAAGATTCTGGCTCATCGACCAATGATAGAAACAGGAGTAGATTGATCTCAGCTCCAAAAATTGGGGAAAAGGTTGATTTACTGAGTGATGGGTTGAAGAGTAAGAGAACATGGTCCAGTCAACACCCTTCTACTTCTGGAGCTTTGGATGATGCCTCTAGAAATTTGGTACAAAAATATGGCACTCTTTCGGATTTACCCATGTGATTTTGCTGTATTGTATTTGATGTCTAATGGTCTTACTTGGTAATGTGATTTTCACATTTAGACTTCTCACTGGGAAGATGGAGTCTCCGGTTCCTTATCTGGAGCTGAAGAGAAAACAATCAAAGCAGTTTTTGAGCAAATGAAGGTTGGTTGCGGTGCCCATTATTCCGTCAATTTTGTTTGTTTTACTTAAGTTAAATGCTAGTACATTGCAGATTTGTTTGCTATGAACTTCCTTTTTGTCTGCAAGTTAAGTAGTTGTATATTGTAATTGCAATTGCTCTTATAGTGTAAATTTGCTTTATGCTATATTTTGCAGCCACTCCAAGGGGATCATTTGGGTAGTGACACCACTACCAGTGGTATATATGAAACGGTACGATCAGAGGTCCGGCGGGCTATCTCAGACATTCAAAATGACCTTGAAAGTGTGAGTTCGTATGGCTTTTAGGTTTCAGTTTTCTGTAAATAGAATATTGTAATTTGACCATTATAAAGCTATACACTACAGTCAAACTAGTTTAAGGAAAAGTGACCACATATTTGACATAATAATGATTATTCTGAATTCTTGGATAAACCTAGTTTAATATATTTACCATCACTTTTTGTAGTATATGCAGAAAAACAATAATATGAAGGGAGAATTGTTTGGTCTAATCTCTTGTGAGAATAGTTACACTACTAAGACAAATATGTTTATGCAAGTAGAGAAATTAACAACTAAAAAGAAAACTTTAAAACCTGTGACTTTGAGCAGCCAACATGGAATAATTCCTATTAATGATGGCTGATTTTCTTATTTAGTACTGATTGATTTACCGTGCTAAGTATTTTATCCCAAATAGTATGTTCCAGCCAAGGAAACAAAACACATTACCTCTGTTGTCATTTATAGTAAAAATGCGGAAACTCCAGTCATGAACCCCCAATAATTTTCTTAGTAATTGTGAGTTCATTGAATGTGACAACTATAGATTATTGGCTTGCAATGAATTATAGAAAAGCTATTTTATGATTGCTTCTTCTGCTGACTATATGCATATGGCACCTCTATTTTACTAATTGGAATATGTTATTGAATAGGGGCATCTAATCTTATGGTAAAAGAAATTATCTGTTAATTATTAATTACCATGCATGAAAGAAATAGCAATGATAACCTCTTGAGTTTTGGCATTGTCTAATTGTTTACTTATTTTAAGGTATTTTGATACGAACTGTCAAAAACATAACCATTTTACTTAACACGCCTCCTGAACCTACCATTATTATGGAGGAAGCATGCTCGCAGGAATACTTGTTCCTTTCTGCTCCGTTCCTCTGTATAAAACATAGCATGAATATCCTCCCACCCTGTTTAGGTTTTCCAGAAAAGATTTAAATGGTTCTATATGCTGACTTCTTTCTACTGTCCCCTTGTCTTTCTTTCTAGTCTTCTATGCCCTTTCGCTTTTATTTACGTGATTGTTTCTTTTTAGTTCAGTCTATTCGAAGGAGTAATGCTGCTGGTATTGCAACTAACAATGTAGCTGCTATCCCTCCCGAGTTGGTAAACCCAGGGGCTGTTGAATTAGTTTTGGACATAAGAAGTGAATATGCTAAGAAGTTTGAGCAGGTAATTTTCCTCACTATATGCTGTAGCTGGGACAGCTTTGAACCATCGTTATCTTATAGAGGCATGTTTTGGAAATCATCATTGTAGATAGACTTCTAGAGCATCTTGTGAAATGAGTTTCTGAGTATGCAAATTTTCAGAAGTTTCAAATTTTACTGTCACTTCTAAAGATTCTTATTTTGTTGCCTGACTTATATGAGCTGCCCATTCTTTGTGATCTAATGTAGGCAGAGGACCACGTAGTTTGGTCTTCCTTGTTTTATATTATTTTCATGATGGCAGAGGTATATCAATAACACTGTGTCAATCTCAAGGTTTATTGATCATACTTCATCATTACTTTCTTGTTCACAATACAATAGAATGTTCCTTCATATAAGGAAACAATAGGAAAGCTAACCTTAATACTCAAACCTAAACCCTAACGGGCTAACCCTAATTTACCCTGATTGATACACTGCATTAATTTGGTTTAAGAAGGAATACATAACAGAAGGAATACTTATCTTTCTGATGGATGTTGTTTACCTTGGTTTGAGGCTTATATATTGAGATGATGTTTTGGGATGAGAAAGGGATATTTCTTTTTTACACATGCCTCAGATATTTACATTTTTTTTGTAAATCTTAATCATAAACCTTGTCTTTGAATTGCAGTCCCAGGAACGGGCTAGAAAACTTCGTACAGATCTAGCTATTGAGGAGCACCGCACACAAGAGCTAGGTAGAATCCTGAAGGAAATACTTCCAGATCCACAGATCTCTAGTGTACAAAAGGCTCGCCCAGTCAGAAAGGTAATATTTTCATGGCATGTCAGCCTAATTTGTGAATTGAGACGCATTGTGCACAGTACCTCAGTTACTTTAGCTCTGCAGCTATCTGTTTTTTATTCACGCCAGTTATATGACATATATCACCCGTCTGCTTATTTTCATTCGTATATCGAGAAATCTACTTTTTATCTTTTTTATTGATATACCTTATACCTTCAATTTTATTGGATGTTTGTGAAGTTAGACTATAACAACATCTATGCAATCTTCATCCCAAAATGAGTGCCCACTTTCCGTTTAAAATTAAATATGCTTGAAATATCGTTAGCATGTACGGCATAATGTCACTCATCTTTAATTTTTTCAAAAAAATCAAACGGGGTACTCAGTGTGGGATGAAGGGATTACATATTTTAATTTATGTGAATAGAATCAGATAGCATCTTCTCTAGCAAGTCCTATAGTTTCAAATATATATCATTTTAAAGTTTCTAGTAGAACGGTTTCAATATGCATTAGTTTTTTGGTAATAAACTTCTTTTCATATAATACAGTTAATGCTATGAAATTGGATAACGTGTCATATGAATGTTTGTCTAAACTTCTGCATGTAATGCATACAATCAATGGAGATGGCTCATTATTTGATTGGACAAACATTGGACATTTCTTACATAACTATTATCTAAACTGAGGATTTCAAACATAATTAGAGCCAAAATTGAGGTTTGTCTTTGCTATTAAGTTCTTTCCCATGAAGAGATGAAGTTGATTTGAATATGATAACAGGCCAGCATTGAAAGAAGAAAGATGTCAAAACGCTTAACAGAAGAAGCCATGGCCTATTTTGATGAATGTGTATCGCTATCAACATTTGATAGTTCTGATTTCTCATCGCCAGAGGACCCACCAATCAGCATAGTTGGTTACACAACCCCGGTGTCTAATGGTGTATTATTATCTCCACAAAGTACAGACAGTTGCCTCAACAATAAACAGGTTCATCTGATTGACACCTTTGTTAAATTTATTGTTGTTTTATCCAAATTGTTCCATCACATGTACATACTTAATTCTGAGCAATATCCTATTTTTCCACTATATAGGCCTTGCATGAATCATACTATCTCCATGTATCTGCATTCTGCATTTTTTGTTCACTAATTTAAAATTTATCTGTAATTAAAACTGAAAGATGTCCGTGTTGTATATTTTGATTGAAATGATTAAGGAATTACAACTGTTCAAGCATATAATCGTTTAATTCTCTATAAACCAGATTAAAAATTGAATCCCAGAATTTGAAACCTTAGAACTTGAAATCCCAACAAATGTAGTGTTGAAGTTTTTAATTTGACCGTCTACAATAGGATATATGTGAGTAGTAGAAATTTAGAATAACACTTCCCTATATGAAATATATGAATAGTTTATTTAATCCCTTAAATGACTTTGCTAATTTTTACATACAATTACTTCAAATTTCCAATACCCCCACTATATTTACATCCCCCAAGTGGACGCTACTACAAAAACCAGACAAGCAAATAAGACTTGTACAGTAGAGTGATTATAGAATGCCTTTTTTACTTCATAGTAGGCATTACAGTGTGCGAAGTGAATCATTACATGTACACGTTGAAAAATAATTCTCTTGGTGCGTTATCGTCCAATTTAGTCTATGGTGTGTCTACTACTTTCACTTATCTTAGCCTTTAGGAATTATTCTCTTAGGAAGGTATGTTTCTTGAATGTTTTTGCAATATTTTCTTATTACAGCAACCAAAAAAAAAAAATGGGGTTAAGAAAACTTTGTTGTAGTAAATGAAATAAAGAATACACAATCAGATTAGACCACAGAAATGGGGTTATAAAGGCTTTGTAGTTATAAAGAAAATAAAAGAAGATAGTTATTCCTGACATTCTTATATGCCATTTTAATAAATCAATATTGGCAGAATCTCAGGTTTCTTATCATAACAAATAATGTTAGTTGCAGGAGTTGGGCATTCAGCAACAGTTCACAAAAAGCCATGACATTTCTGGAGAAACAGCCAGCAGTGGCAGTAATGAGGCCTCTCTGGATGGAATCAGTAATAACAATATAAATGCAAAACGTGGCCGGAAGTTCTCCTTCTCATGCAAGCCGACAGAACCTTTTGAGCTCCAGCAGGACATAAGAAAGTATGTGAAGAATTTTGAGAAAAACAAAGAGATTGACAACAACAATTCACATGTGGTAGCAGCAAACAACTATGATGCTGATGATTATAGCAAGCGGTCATCAGCACAGAGCTTGCTCTTTGACAGGGTGTTCCTTAGTAGTAGAATCGAGTCTGGAAGTTTACTTGTCTGCAGTGGAGGTCTCATGCCCCCCTTTTCTCCATTTGGTTCTGTCATATAATATACAGATTTCACGCTTGAGGTTGAGGCGTTTCTGCAGATTTTGATTACATATTGTCATCAATATGGAATCTACGAAAGATTAAATTGCATGAGAAGAAGAGAAGTGTCCTGAAAATGATATTTAAAGGTAAGCAACTAGGTTTAAGTTGTTTTCTTTGTTTGAATATACAACATTCTCCATTGTATATAGTGTGCATGAACTAGGTTTGAGTTATTTTCTTTGTTTGAATATACAACATTCTTCATTGTATAATTTGTATGATATTTTGAATTTGTGATGGGGTTTGGAGATTGTATTATACGGTGATAGATATTTGTGGGGATTGTAATGTAAGTATATGTGGCAATGGATTGAGTCATGGACCTAGTGTTTAAACATAGTTGTCAACTTTGCTATTTAGCAATGAGTTATTATTCTATTCCTTCCTTGTGCGCTATTCAGTTTGGTTTATAAGACTAGTTGTTCAAGCATTTTTTAGTTTGTTTTTAAATAAAAGTCTATCAGCCATTTACTTTCAAACTTATAAAATAAACACTTGTCCACATAAGTAAATAAATTTTACTTTAATAACATTGTTTGTTGTGAGATAAATATAAATGAGTAATTACAGATCAGTACACTCACTGAAACTTCATTACAAAATCAGTCACTTAAGTTTGAATTTATTTTTCTTGATTTTTCAAGTTTAAAACGTTAACACTTTAGTCCAAATTCAGTTAAATTTAACAGTTCTATTTTGACAGTGACCAAAATGCCTTTTCAACATAATTATAAAATTATATAATTATTTGATGAAATGTTAAATGACCGATTAAATGACAAAATAAACTTATATTTCAAGGATATACTTGTCTTTTCAAGTAAACAAATAAAAAAATCTTAAAATTAACCCAAGAAATTACATTTATATCCCTACTTCTATTCTTTTTCTCCATTCAGAACCCTTTAATCTCCAACTCCAACCCTTCTCTTCTTTTTCAACGTCACAATCCATGACCAAAAGAGAGGTCAGAGCTACGCAGCTCTACTCTTCCATGGCTTCATCCTTCACCCTCTCTCGCGTCACTGACCTATCGCTCAGGCCGATTCACTACCGCCGTCCCCTCCACTCCGCCACAACCCGCCGACCGTCGCTTCGAGATCATGGTCTGAGATCTACGACGAGACTCGTCACCTATCTCTCATGCCCATTCACCACCGCAGTCCACTCCTCTCCACCACGACCCGCCGTCGCTCCACTATGCTCCCTCAGAGAGCAGCTTCTAGACCCTGGTCCTTGATCTGCGACGAGACTAGTCGGAGACCTTGGACTCGCGAAGCTGCTCCTCAGACATCATCTCGAAGAGGGTCAAACTTGGACGAGAAATCGGATCCTCCAGAGAAGAGTAGTGGGAAGGGCTTTTGAGGGACAGTGAACCCTAGAGGTTGTTCTCGACGAAGATGACAAGGAGGAGAGCCATGGGTCTGATATGAAGTCTTGCTTCATCATCGCCGACACTACTCTAGATCTCAATGCGTTATCGACCGCCATAGTGTATGAAATTTTTCCAGAAAGTGAGAACCCAGATTCGGGTATTGCTGAATTGATTTTCCAGGTGCTTTGAAATTGAAATGGGAAAAGGCCAGATGGAATACAGAGTAAATGGAGAAGAAGAACAATGCTTTCTCTCTCTTTGTAGCTAGGTTCTCCTGTAAAATCGAAACCCAGAAAGTGAAAAAAAGGATATAGAATCAAGGAGAGAGAAATAAATAAACAATTTTTAGGTTAATTGGTTGTTGGTGAAATTCTGAGTTGTGGCAGAGACAAAATGTCGAACAATGGTTGGTTTGACAATTAGTTCTACAACTTGTCTGATCACAGATAAGTAAATAACGGAACGGTAAATAGAAGACACACAATATGTTTACCCAGTTCGGTGACTCCGCACCTACGTTTGGGGGCACTCTGCTAGTGAAAATGTTTTCACTATTTGGTAGTCAATAGTACAACTTCAAGCATCAACTAGCTATCACACAAGGTATTGTCCAAAGTTACTATAGATCTCACCGTGAACAACCTCGACCAAGGGCCTCTCCCCCTGTCTTTGAGTTTCTCTCAATTCCACCCTTCGAGCAAGCCTATGCTCGGCGTAGTTGTCTTCGACAATTTCTTCGTGAGTCTTCAATCACGAACAAATATCCACAAATCACAAACACTCAAACCCTCACGTTTTGATGTATGTGATTGACACCGTTTTTCTAAAGATCCAGTCTCTCAATCCGCCAACCTTGCACGGTTAAGAGTTCTGAAATTAAGCACAAGAATGTGTGAATTGCTATGGGGGTAGCACATGCTTTTATAGCAATTCTACATGACTAATTGGTCTTCAACTCCAAATAGGCAATACAATTCCAAACAGGAATTTCTTTGCCTCCTTGTATTATTGGCAAGTTGACAAGTTGGCCTTGCTGCATTAATTGACCTTGATGATGTGTATTCTTCCAGCTGGATGTTGACTAGATTCGTCGTGACATAATCCCTTGCACGCCAAGCTTTTGCGAACTAAATAGGAAAGCTTCGACCACTTGCCTAATCCTGCGCGCATCATGTTACGCCAAATGTGTTGCGACATGTTAGCTGGCATCTTTACCTTGCGCTAAAAAATATACCAACACTAATCGTAGCAACAGTTGAAATCTGGAGATTAGGAAATAGAGGAAAGGAAGAGGTGGTTCAGCACATTTGAAATGAAGAGAGATGGAGAAGGGACTGGTTGTGTGAAGAATAAAGATGGAGATGGATCTAGGAATGTGAGAAAGAGAGATGGAGGAGGGCAACATTGTAAATCAAAATTTTTTGAAGTTTTTAGGAGATTTATTTTTATTTGTTTATATGCAAAGACAATTTTACCCTTGAACCATGGGTTAATTTTGTTATGCAAATAAGGGTAAAATGATAATTTCATGTTTATAAAATAATTATATCCTATATAAATTATACTAGGACATTTTGGGTATTAAAAAAATGAACATTATTATTGTTAAATTTAACTGAATTTGGACTAAAGTGTTAACGATTTAAACTTGGGGGACCGAGAAAAAAAGTTTCAAACTTGAGGTACCAATCTTAAAATGAGGTTTCGACGGGTATACTGATATGTAATTACCCCAAATATAAAAGCATAGTTTTTTTATAGGGGTAATTACATATCAGTACACCCGTTGAAACCTCATTTCAGGATTGATACCCCAAGTTTGATTTTTTTTTTCTCGGTTCCCCAAGTTTAAAACGTTAACACTTTAGTCCAATTTCAGTTAAATCTAACAACAATATTGTTCATATTTTTTTTAATACCCAAAATGCCCTTGTTATAATTTATGTAGAGTATAATTGTTTTATAATGTAAAATTGGGGGTACTTATGAAATGGCTATTTTACCCTAATTGAATACACAAATGAACTAATTAATTAAGGGTAAATTTGTCTTTTTAGCAAACAAATAAAAGAATCAAAAACTAAAATATATAAAATGTGAAATGACTTTATTACCCTCAAATGAATATACAAATGAATTGAAATATTAAGGGCAAATTTGCCTTTTCAGTTTAACAAATAAAAGAATTAAAAATTAAAATACTCTATGAAATGACCAAATAGCCCTAACCTTTCAACCTCTCATCTCCCTGTCCTCTCACCCTCACATCCACACCACATTTGCAGCACGCGGTGTCCGTTGCACCAGCTCCTCCTCCGCCTTGTTCTCCGGCGTCGGCGTCGGCGTCTCGTTGAGAACACCAACTCCTCCGCCTTGTTCTCCGGCGTCGGCGTCTCGTTGAGAACGCCAACTCCTCCGCCTTGTGTTGGTTCATACCCAAACCCTAAATTTCTCAAATTGGGGGTCGAATTAGAGGAACCTCTGCCCGATTGATTACAACCAAATCAATTACAGACAAGAGGCTCGATTACAGAATAGAGACCTTAAGTCGATTTTGCGAGCTCGGGACGGCGACATCGGCTTGATTTTAGGCGACGACGGCGCGACTCATGATCAATTGGATCTCGTCGGAGGGAACCCAGAAGACGACGTCATCGGGCGGCCAAGAATCGAGGAACACCAGACGATTCCGGCGTCGGTGCTTCAATACAGATTTGGGCGAACTGGGAGTATTTGTAGCAGATGTTGGTTTTTAAATCACGAGTTACAGGTTCTCAATGAAGAGCTCGAGTACGGTGATGGCCGTGGCAGCAAGTTGAATCAGTGGCTGTTAGAGGCGTCGATGAGAGCGGTGGCGGTCGGAGGCTGAAGAAGCACCTCCACAAGCGAGCCATCTTGCTCGATATCACCATGTTCAATTAGGGTTTTAGATTAATTAGTCCATTTTGTAAAAATTGTTCTTAGTTAATTTATTCATTTACTTAGGATTTTGATTGAAATTGATAACACATTTTGGTTGAAATTGATAGTAATGATTAATGTTTAGAAGAAAAAAAAAGGTGTTTGAAACCAGTTCACTGAAGAAGACGATGGAAAGAAGAGGTAAGAGTGAGGGGGCAAAAGGGTAATTTGACATGAACAATTATTTTGATATTTGAAATTGTTTATTAAAAGACTATTATGCCCTTTAATAATATTTATCAAAAAGGTTGAATAGGGGTAAAAGAGTCATTTCACAGTGGTAATGGAGTTTGAAATTGTTTATCATTGGAAAAATATTATTTGAAATTTATACATTAAGGGCATTTTGGACATTTTACAACACACATCAGTTAAATTTAACAGAATTTGACCTAAGTGTAACATAATGAAACTTGAGGGACTGAGAAAAAAATTTCGAAACTTGAGGTACCAATCATGAAATGAGGTTTCAACGGGTGTACTGATCTGTAATTACCCCTTTTTTATATCAAAAGTTAGTTTTTAACATTATTAGAACAATCTCCTACTTGTTCAATTAGTTCATAATTAATTTCTGACTAATCTCTAATTAATTTATTATTAATTCTCAATTAATCGTTGGATCAATTTTTTTGCCGATTAATCTCAATTTTATTCACAGACAACTCGGTTAGTCCGTGTTTTCAAAATAAATTAATAAAAAAGTCTTTTCAAAGTTTAAAATTTAAAACACCATGTTAGAAAAACAAAAAAAAGAAGCAAAACACATATCTTTTAATTTAATTATCTTTTTCCTTCTTCTTATGGACTACTAAAATGAGTTCTAATATTGAGAGGGATGTGCGAGTTTTGTGGGTAGATAAAAATTGATGTAATTTTCAATGTACATAAGTTATGAGACATTTGTTCTAAGAAACTAAATATTGATTACAAAATTGTCATAAATACATTTTATATTAACATAAATATTAGGGATAATTACACTTTCCCCTGCTAAAATGATCACTTTTACATTTTACTACAATTAAAAAAAAAGTTTACATTTTACTATCGTTAATTGCGTTTTTTTACACTTTGCCCTAACAGTGTTAGATTTTGGATGGAAACTTTCATTTTATAACAAAAAGACCAAAATACCCTTAGGGTTTTCTTCCCTAATTAAGATCAACCTCAACTCAAATCCGGTCATACTCGGTTTAATTATTAATAATTCAAATAATATTAATTAATAATTAAAATAATATTATTTATTAATAATATATTGAAACATTCGAATTACACGACTCTCTCATACGAACTCCATTTAAGGCTGATAGTGTATCAAATCGAAAAAAAATCGAAAGATCAACAACTTTAATGAAAGATTTATTTATTAAAACTTAATATTATTTTGATATTTAATAATTAAAAAATATTAATTATTAATAATATGGTGAAACTTTCGAATGACATAACTCACTCATACGAGTTTTGTTTCGGGCTCATAATATATCAAATCGAATCAAATCATAAATTCATTTCGAAGAAATAAGTTTTTGTCTAGAATTCCATCCAACGAAGACAAATTTTTTAATCTTTAAAAAAAATTCGTCTAACAATTACCAGTGTTAGAGCAAAATGTTAAAAAAGTTATTAATAATTAATTACTTATATTTTTGGTAATAATTATTTATCATGTAAAATTAAATCAATTATTAATAATATATAGAAAAATACTTCTTTCTTCAAAGTTGTTGACTTCCAATTTTTTTTGATTTGATATAATATATGAGCCCGAAACAAAACTCGTACGAGAGAGTTATGTTATTTGAAAGTTTTAATATACTATTAATTCTTATTATTATTATTTATAATTAGTATTATTATTACTATTAATTGAAATTATTTTAATAAATAATAATTAATTTACTTTTAATTTTAATTATTAAAAATTTATAACTGAAAAAATGATTTCCTTTTATTTTTATTAAATAATTATAAATAATAATATTTTTTATTAATAAATATTATTAATATAAATTATATATTATTAATAAATATTATAATTTGATGAATAATGACATCAATTTGAAATTTTGATTAATAATTGAGGGCAATTTCGACTTTTCATACAACATGAAAATTTTCCATCCAAAATCTAACACCGTTAGCGTAAAAGGTAAAAAATATGCAATTAGCTGTTGTAAAATGTAAACTTTTTTTTTAGCTGTAGTAAAATGTAAAATTGGTCATTTTAGCATGGGTAAAGTGTAATTATCCCTAAATATTAATATGGGCTTAAAATATTATTTGAATTATATTTAAATAATTTATTTTACTAAATTCCAATTTGAAATATACATATTTTTTTTGGTATACTTATCTATAAAGTCCGTAATGACCATTTTAAAATGGGAAAAGTTCACTTATCTTATTCGTATTTTACACGATTTTAACTGAGCTCTCCAAAAAAGCGTTTTGTGGAGCACTTAAACTTTAATAACGTTTCACTTAAGTCCGACTGTGTTAGGTTATTGGAAAAAGTTCAAAATGACTTTGACTAACCATCAAATATTCAAAACGTATCATTCATTATTTGCTTTCCATCTCTCCACATTTCTGATTTTTTTCTCTCATGAAGGTCAAATTAAAATTTGAAAACACTAACTTGGTTCATCGAAATCTAATTTCCCATAAACCAAATCCACAGCCACAAAAATCAAAATTCAATTTGCCGGAAAAGTGAATTAACAGAAACATCAGCCATAAATATTCCCCGAATAGAAGCTAAAATTAACTAATTAATAGAAATACTAGGCATGAACAAATTCACAAAAAGGGAAGTAAAAGTCTCGCCTTTATTATTCTTTACATTTTCTCAGTATCAGCTAAGAAACAAACAATTAGAGACGCACACCAATCACAGATCCCTCGATATGTTGGCAAAATTCTGCAGAGCCACCCCACCACATCACTCTTCTTCACCTCCATCACCTCTCCTACTTCAAACTCATCATCACTAGATTCTACACAAATCACACCACCAACCTCCACCTCGTCCTCGTCCTCGTCCTCCACCACGAACTGCCGCCGGCCTGACCTCCTCCTCGAAATTGTCGTCCTCGTTCTCAACCTCCGGATTGTGGATGATCTCAACCCAATCTTAGTTGTTGGAGTCGAGGTTGAGGTCGAGATCGGAGATGGTGGTGACTGGTTCGGCGGTGTTGGGCGAAAGAAGAAGGAGTCGATCAGAGGAGGGGCTGAGGGTTTCTTGAGGACGTGAGATAGCTTGAAGGAGTGGTGGTTGTCCCAGTTTTTGTTAGAGATCTCCAGAACTCGCTTCATGAGGAAGATGGAGAACAAGAAAAAGCCCTTGATTGAGAGAAGACGAAAGAGAAAATCTAAAGACACGCTATAGTTGATTGGTACTGTGTTGATTGAGTCTCCATAAGTCTGAACACCAATCATATATCTGAACATAAAGACAAGTGTAGAGTCAAAGTGTGATCTTATTATGACCGCACTTTAAGCTTCCCCGTGCAAGCGAACACGGTCACAAGTAATAAAATCAGGTAAGTCTCGAGTCATCTCCATAGCTACTAATTGTGGGGTCTCGGTCTTGTATAATATAATATTTGCGGGAAATGTCAAATGTGATAAGTGATAGAAATTCGCACACAAATTTTTTGATATTTTTAGGGATTTAACATGCAACACTTGTTTACACAATTGGATTTCTCTTACTAGTTCTTGCTAATTCCAATTAGTTAACCGTCAACATCAATTCTAGAACTAAATATGTAGATAGTCTATATCCAATTACTAATTCTGCTTCTCGGTATTGGAATTAGCCTAATGATGAGTTTTTATCTACCCTCTCGGGATCAATTGGAACTCTCACCGCATTAAACCAACAATTATCAACTAAGAGCTATCGGAGGTGTCTTGACACGGTCTCGAGCCTCCACTCTCGATGTTTCCTAGATCAATAAGGCTCGATTCTCTCGAACTCGAGTCGCTAACCTAGTCGAATCACCCTAATTGGCCAAACTAAAGCAATCCACAAGTAAAACAAGGCGAACATGCATCACACATACCAAATCCTAGAACTAATATCTCAAATTAACAAAATATGAAATCAACAATGTCTAAGTACTATTGGCCAAGGGTTTCTAGCCCCTAACCATGCTACAAATGTCAAATCCAAAATGTTAAGTGCAAAATTACAAAGGAAATAGATTTCTTCAAATCAAAATAAAGGAAAAAGAGATAGAAAGCTCATGAGATGGTCTTGTTGGGATTTTGTGCCCTAGCACAATGTATTTTCAATCTACTCGTGTAATGAGTTTATTAGTTGAAATAAAATTGGCATTTATATTAATAAGTGTTGTAGTAATATCTTAAGTATGATTTGATTTGTATCATTGGTGTGCCAACACATAATAATAGATCTACAGATCAGATAAAATCTTACTTAAGCTATCCCCGATCGGAATAGCTTCATAAGAAGCGGTCGGTATGAGGCTAACTCTAAATGATCACGCTCTACTGATCATGGCCAGAAAGGGGCCGGAGTTAGGTCATAGTATTGCCAGACGGGGTGATATAGGACGACCCGATCGTGAGTATGTTACATAGACACAGTCATGAACATACTCATATGTCGGTACGTGAAATCACATCCTCAGAAGGAAGGATCATTGAGGTCACTATGTGATGAGTGACGAGTTTGACTCAGTCTAACGTTTCATGTAAAAGGGTTACAATAACGACTGTGATTGGCTCGATCACGAGTCACATGAGTTGTCTTAATAGATCGTTGAAGGATTTATCCCTCATACAGATGTATGATCAGATATCTGTTTAGGCTACTTGATGAGTACAACTGAAATACAAAAGCATGGCCATGCAGTCGATACGGAGTATTAGTTACAATTCAGTTAACTCAGATCAAGAAACAGGACAATTGAACGAGGATGACTTGTCTATGCCCCGTGGTTGTCAAGATATCAAGAGGATAAAAGGATAGTTTCATGTACAACAAGGTTAAGTCGAAATCTCGATAATCACAAGCGTTGGGTAATCATGATGTCTTGCTAGAGGCCACTCATGATGGAAAGGGTAAAATGATAATTTTACCAGTCCGCCAACGTGTCGTGAGCCTAGAGGGTCACACACTAAAGGTTGAGTAAAACGGATGGAATCATATTGAGGAATCATGAGAGAGATAAATTCCAGTTTTGAATTAAACCGGATTAGACCGATTTTGGTTTAGGATTAAACCGGAAATCAAGAACGGTTTAGCTGGACCAATTAATTAGAATCTAAATAAATAGATCTAATTAATTTAGCTAAGTAGGGCCTAGCCAGAATGGCCTTCTCTACTAAATTAATTAATAAGCTTTGAGATTTAAGGCCATTAAGGCTTTTAATTAATTATTTCTTAAATAGAGATATAAAAGGGAAAATTTCTGATTTTCAATCATAAGAAAAAATTTCGAAAACCCTAGTCTCTCTCTCTCTCTCTCCTTCCCGTTTTGCTTGCTTCGATCTTCTAGCAAGGATCGTTGTGAGTATCTTCGGATTGCTCTTCCTGTGTGGACGTTCTTTAGAGGTCACTGAATCTAGTTTATTGACAAAAGGATTTCGATTTAGGGTAATTTATGAATTATTATTCTATGCTAGATCTCATGATCAGTTAATGAGGACTTTTGAGGTTAATTTCTTGTATGGGCATGAAATTAATTGATTGGAACCTTCAAAAATTTCTTCAGGTCTTCATCTTCGAGCTCTACTTCTCCTCCTCCATGCTAGCTCCAAAGTTCAATCCTTACATTCTCAAGCTCTAGCAAGGTCCTCCCAAGGCGTGGTTGCTCAAATGTGAGAGAAAAAGTGGTTGTGAGTGGTCAATCTTCGAATCCCAAAGAGAGAGCCCCCAATTAGAGTCCCAAATCTGCTTTATAGTTTCTGCCCAGAATTGGTCTATGCTCAGGACTCCGTTCCAGAGTACCGATCGGAGACACTCAAAGCTGTCTAGGTCTTCCTTTGCTCTAGACTCTCTAATGGAGTGGCTGTTGAGAAGCTTTCCTTTCAGGACTTCGCTCCAGAGTCTCCATAAGAGTTACTCTCATGTGCTTGTCTCCTCTGTCTCATCCGCTCCGGAGTGACCACAAGAAGGGGAAGTGGACTTTGCTCGGGACTCCGTTCTGGAGTTCCGAGATGAGTCACTTGCTGGCCCTTTCCTAGCATGCTAAGCCATCACAGTTTTGACCGTCGGAAAATAGGGCTTATTTCCTGCCTTGTTCCTACACATGATACTAATCCTTGCAACATCACAAGTTTCCAATTTGATATGAATTAACGCTTAATCAAAACAAAACAAAAAACAAATAGTTATGGACGAAATGTGTCGAAATGACAACAAGAGAAATTATGTCATTTTCACAAAAAAGAGCAACCATGTGATGGTTACGTGACCAAAAACTAATATTGTCATACCTAAGTGAAATGTTAGTAAACTACGGGGACTCTATAGAACGACTTTTTTTGCGGAGGAGTTAAGTGAAAATCGTGTAAAGTACGAGGGAGGTAAGTGAAATTTTCCCTACGTGATTATCTTGAAAATTTAAAACACTTTAGAAAAATAACAAGAGATTAATGAAATTTAAATCCACTACTAAAGCTATAGTATACGTGTAACGAAAATACTTATGTTAGTGACCATGACCGTGAGTGATCGGAGACAAAGTAGTTTTTCGAGTCAGATTGCTTGTTTTTGGTGGAGTGCATGACTCATAAGTTCTAGATGCAATCTCAATTTGGGTCGATTGTTAGGGGCTCTTTGGAGTTGTTGAATTCCTTCGTAAATTATAGAATTTGTTTTGTTCGTAGATTAGGTAATCATGCGACTCATTGTATGGGTACCATGGTTTGTTGGGGCTTTGATCGTGAGTTTGAGATTGGATCGTTTCCCGAATTTTTTTCTCGTGTATTATGTATTGACTTGTCTTAATCTATATCAACTTCTGAATATTGTGCTGAGCCTCAAACCCTGGTTTGAAGTCAAAGACTGAGTAGTGCCAACTGCCAACCGACATATACTTTATATTTAAACAAACATTTGATTTTAAAAAGTCTTCTTTTAAAATTGGTACTAACACAAATTTATTTTTCAAATGGTTAAATGTTTGACCCTCTAACTTAAATGTCAAATATTTAAATTATGATAGTTCTGTAAAAGAAATTGAGTTATATTGGTCAATCTAGTCCAAACCAGCCCAAATGATTTCAAGTTTCCTTATTTCATATAATTGTTTTATTTTCTTAAATGATATTGTCATCTATGATACATTTATTTTATAAAACTAAATTATTTTATAAAACTATATTTATGATTAAAATATAAATTAATGCTAACAATATATATCATCACTAATATTTGTAAGAGAAAATTTCATATAAGCCTTCCGAGTTTCACTGAACCCCTTAACTTTAAAAGTTCCACTTTACCATTTACCGTTATTTTTTTAAAAAAGTTCTGTTAATTTTTTGTGAAATGACAAAAATACCTTTGTATTAAAAAAGAAATAAATAAAAATAATTTTGAAATTTTTCTGTAGTGTTTTCATTGTAGAAAATAAAGAATAAAAAATTATGTTCGTAGTACAAATAATTTTCAAAAATTTTCTTATAAAAAATAAAAAATGATTTTTAAACATCATTTTTAAATTTTATAAAAATTATTTTTAAAGAAAATTAATACTAAAATATTGTGTTTATTCTTTGTTTTGGTAAAAAAATATGAAAAGAAAATTGAAAATCGTTTTATTTTCTTAATTCAAGGGTATTTGTGTTATTTTGAAAAGAAAGTTAAACAAAATTTTCGAAAAAATTAGTTGAAAAAGGAAAAGTGAAATTTTTTTCAAACTTAAGTGAATACACAAGTTGATTTTGAAGTTACGTTAGATTAGTGGAATTCGATTATCATTAAGAGGGGTTATATGAAAATTTCCTATTTAAAAT
Source organism: Geranium rotundifolium (assembly GCA_963920655.1). Taxonomy (NCBI): domain Eukaryota; kingdom Viridiplantae; phylum Streptophyta; class Magnoliopsida; order Geraniales; family Geraniaceae; genus Geranium; species Geranium rotundifolium. The sequence goes on from OY987314.1 coordinate 7,303,063, forward strand.
ATTTGAATTATATTAAATACTAGTATCTTAATCTATAGTTATAGTAAAATTCATTAACCTAAAGTAATATTATTAAAGTAAAAATTTATCTAATTAAGTGGTTTAAGTGTATACTTTATAATAACTAGGTTGTAGCTCCGCGCGATGAGCGATATTTTTTATAAAATATTATTGAATAATTGAAATTGTTTAATATGCTCAATTTTTTTAAAGTGAACTATTATTAATTAAATAAATTGTTTTGCAAAAAACGATAAATTAGAATAAATAAATATCAATAATAATACTCCAATAATAACATAATGAACAATTTAATTAAATCATTGAATAAGGTTCACGGATTCTAAGATATCGAGAAATAAAAAATTAGTAGATGATAAACGTATATTTGTATAAAAGTAGTCGATACACATGTCAGTATCATATCGTCTTTTATGCAATCTATGCTAGCTTTTTGGTTCTTTCAACACAATTAATATCTCTTAACTGTTATTTCTTTCTTTGAAAAACAAATCACGTCAGGATTCAAAATGATTACTATCTTATATTGAACAATACCAAATCATTCACATTCTTGCCATCATTGTCGATCTCCGTTTTGTTGTTGTATCTATCTGAAATAGTCAACTCCAACGATATTTCATTTTCAATCCATTATTTTTCCCCTGAAAATCAACACACCGAATCAGAATATTGCATAACCAAAACGTATAAAAAAATTCATTGAAACATAATGAGTGAGCTAGAGATTGTTTGATTTGGTTAATGAATCGTATCTTAAATAGAGACACGTGACTGACATGTATTCAAATTAGTTTAAAAAAAGAATTGTAATCCAACATAATCCTAATTAATATTAAATGTTTTTTATATTATTATTTTAATTTTTAATTAAGTTTGAAATGTATTAGTTTATTATGATAAATTATTGAATTAAAAATTGAGTTTAAATTGTATTAGTATACTCCAATAAACTATTTAAATAGAGAAAAAAATCAAGATTTTTAAAAAATAAGATTAATAGAAATCTCTTCAAAGAGATTGTCATGTGACAATTTCAGGATTTTCTTTATATATAGATATATAGATTATTATAAGATTTAAAGAAAATGATTATGCAAATTTTTATTTTGAAAACAAATTAAAAAATGGTTGAATCAACTATTATGATCAAACAAACTAGTGTAACTAAAACCAGCCACATGTTTCTTCATAAAAAATAGCATACCACATGTCAAGCTCTAAATAGCTCATAAGGAAGAATATGATTACTTTTATTTAACAGTATTATTTTGGTAAAAAACTTTATGCAAGTGTCAACCTACATGCGAGTATCATCAAACAAGTGTCAAATATATAGAAATTCTTCTTTCACTATGATGAAAAGAAAATCAATCTTGTGATCTAGTGGTCCTGTCTGATGATGCTGGTGCAACCCATTTGACCCCATTAGTTTCATAGAGATTCACAAAAGTTTTGGCAGAGGTAGATGCATGTTGTGATATGCTTAAAGATAATTTCTTGAATTCCTTGTTTTAATCTTGTTAAATATAATATTTGGTTCTTTTATAAATCTCAAATCTTGATTAATAATAAACTCTTCATAGAATCACGTGAATATTAAGATTTTTACTCTAAATTAATATTTGATTTTGAATGAAATATTTCATCCTCATGTATAAACTACATTTTTATCCAGGGCCTAAAAAAATTGTTCATAAATCTCATTCACTAAGGTTAGATACGTATAATAATGGGTTGTCTAAACTAATGTATATGATGCATAGAATCAATTGAGTTAGTAATAGCAGTATAAATGCAAAACATGGTCAGAAGTTCTCCTTCTAAAGCAAGTCGACAGTCGACAGAACCCTTTGAGCTCCAGCAGGGCATACGAAAATATTTGAAGAATTTTGAAAAAAGCAAAGGGACTAATAACAATAACTGACAAGTGGTCGAAGCAAACAACTATGATGCTGATGATTATAACAAGAGGTCATCAACACAGGGTGTTCCTCAGCAGCATAATCGAGTTTGAAAGTTTATTAGTCTGCGGTGGAGACCTCATGACTTCATTCTCTCAATTTGGTTAATTCATATAACATACAGATGTCCCGCTTGAGGTTGAAGCGATTATGCATATTTCAATCGATTACAGACATTAATATGGAATCTATGAAAGATTCAATTGCATGAGAGGAAGAGAAATGTCTTGAAAATGAGACTAAAAGGTAGCCAGCTTGGTTTGAGTTGTTGTCTTTGTTTGTATATACATCATTCTTCACTGTATAATATGTATCATATTCTGAATTTGTGATGTGACTTCAAATTGTATTATACGATCATAGATATTTTTGGGGATTGTAATGTAAGTATACGTGGCAATAGATTAATTTATGGACCATGTGTGTCTGCAGAGGGTTCTGTTACCAAAAAATACTATTAAATACAAGTAATTGTCATCATAGGTTGTCAACTTTGCAATTTACCAAAATAAGTTGTTTTTTATTATGTTATATTTTTAGAGCTTGACACATAACAAATTTTAGTTACACTAGTTTGGTTTATCAGACTAGCTGTTCAATCTTTCTTTAAACTGATTTTTAAATTAAAATTTTATATAAATACTTAGTTTTAAATTTATAAAGTATTTGTCAACTTCAGTAAATAAATTTTACTTTATTAACATTGTTTGTCGCAAGATAAATATAGATATAATTTCTTATATCAAAAGTTAGTTTTTGATTGTGTTCTAAGAATCTATGTTCAATTAGTTATTGACCATTTCTTGATTAGTCTGTAATTAATTAATTACTAATTTTAAATTAATCTTTGAATCTGACTTATTTTTCAATTATTCCTGATTTCATTCATTGACAGGTTTGTTGGTATGAGTTTTCAAAAATTTAATAAAAAATATTTTGAAAGTTTTAAATTTAAAATACTTTATGTTTGAAAAAAACAATTTTTAGTCTGAATATCTTTTTTTTCTTATGGACAAATAATGTGTATTCTAATATTGGGAGAGATAAAAAGGTTTTATGAGTAGATAAGAAATGATGCAATTGTCAAAATTAATAAATGATATGACACGTGTGTGCTGGAGAAAATTAATAAATATGTATAAACAAAATAAAAATACTTATGTTAGTGACCATGACCACAGTTATGATATTTTTAGGTTTTGAGTTAACACTGTTACTAAATTAGTACATTTCTTAACATTATAATTTTGTATTCTTTTTTTTAGAACAATTTTATATTTTTGGTCAAACATAAACAAGAACTAAATATATTGTTGTGACAATATGATTAACATATTGCTATGTATATATATTCAAATTTAAAACAAACTTTTGATTTTGAAATATCTTTTTTTATAATTGGTGTATAATAAAATTATTATTTATTAGTGGTTAAATGTTTGGCCCTCTACCTTAAACGTTAAATATTTAAATGATGATAATTTTATAGAAAAAATGTTGGGTTGAATATGTTATTTATTTAATAAATTTAATCATATTTATGATTAAAATACAAATGAACCATGTATAATAATAACATATATCATTAATAATATTTAAAAGTAAATTAGATATTATTATAATCCATACTCGTGTAAATTTCATTAATCTATTAATTTAATATTAAAACGTGCAAAATAACTTTTGACATGAAAAGTCATGTTTTTATACTTATCTTATAACAAACATTGTTATTAAAGTAAAAATTTATTTATTTAAGTGATTATATGTTTATTTTATTCAAAATGTTATAAGATTGAAGCAAAATAATATACAAAATTTTAATCTAAAACAAATAACAAATAGTTGAACTAAATTGTTTGATCAACCAAACTAGTGTAACCAAAACAAGTTATATGTGTCTTTTTGAAAGAACATGTCTCATGTCAAGCCCTTAATAAATACATAAGGAAGGAATAAAAAAACAACCTATTTTGATAAATAACAAAGTTAATGATCTATGTTCGTTACTAGATTTATTTAATAATACTTTTTCGTGAAAAGCCTATGGCCAAGTGTCAACATATTTGTAAGTATCATTAAATTAATATGAAATATATGAAAATTCCTCTTTCCATGTGATAAGCATAGGTTAATCTTGTGAACTGGTCCTGATATTGGTGCAACTCATTTGATCTTATTAGTTTTATAAAGATCGATAAAATGTAGGTTATTATCTATTTCCCTCTTTCAATCTTGTTAAATATTATAATATTTGGTTCTTATCTCAAATCTTGATTTATAATAAAATCTTGTGATTCATAAAATTTGGCGATCAATAAAATTTCTACTTCAACTTAATATTTGTTTTTGAATGAAGTATCTCATACTCGCATACAAATCATATTTTTCTTCGAGACCCAAAATGATCTATTAAATTCATTCATTAAGATTATATATTTATAACATGAGTTTGATTATCAAAGTAAAATTAAATTAGAAAGTAGTGCATCTAATATTGAAAATTCATTTATCTTTACACCCCTAAAATTTACCTAGGCAATATTCAACTCTCTATTCTTGTAAATCAAACTTAGGGGGTGTATTCAATCATGATTTTAATGGATTTAAGAAGTCTTTTAAAGTCTTGTGATATTCGATCATGATTTTAGAAATATTTTTAAAATCTTGTGGTATGCAATTTTTAAAGTCTTGTGGTATTCAATCATGACTTTAAAAATACTTGTAAAATCTAAAGGTATTGTAAACGTCAATGACTTTAAATGATTTTGAGAAATTGATGACTTTGAATGATTTTGAAAGTCTTTGTAGGCATAAAAAAAGTCTTTACAAGTATCATCTCAAATCATGAGATTTGCAAAATTATTCCATTAAAATTATCAAGACTCTTTCAAGACTTGAAAGAGTTCTGTAAACTTTGAGAATTCATGAACGTTTAAAAGTCATTCAAAATCCATTAAAATCCTAATTGAATACACCCCCTTAACCTAGACCAACTATGTTTCAACTTCCATATATACTTATGGTTAAACATTTGACATTTCTTACATAACCAACTATGTTTTCAAATTCCAATGTATAATTATAACTATTATCAATAATGAGTATTTCAAATATAATTAGAACCAAATATGAGGTTTGTCTTTGCCAATTCATTCTCTCCCATTAAGAAATGAAGTTGAATTGAATATGATAACAGACGAGTATTAAAAGAAAAAAGATGTCAAAACCCTTAACTGAAGAAGTTGTGGCTTATTTTGATGAATGTGCATAGCTATTAACATTTGGTAGTTCTGATTTCTTGTCGCCGGAGAACCCACCAATGAGCATAGATGGTTATGCAACCTACAATGGCGGATCCGGGGGGACCCGCCCACCTTTGGCCTGGGAATTTCGAAAAAAATTATATAATTTTTTTGTGAAATTTGGATATGCCTCTCTTAAATTCTAATATGTACAAAAAAATATTTTTGGCTTGATGGTAAAGATGTAGTGTTTTATTCTTGAGGTCTTAGTTTCAAACCTTAAAATTGACATTAATTTTAATAGTTGTGAGTTTTTAATGATCTTTGGGCCTAAACTTACTTTAATAATTAGGCTTTCAAAATGGTACATCTTTTATTATCTATTTACTTTTTTAAAACCCTCTTTTTTATTCAGAGGTATAATTATTTTTTTACTAACTATTGCATCAGTTAAATTGTTTTTTCATTTTTTAGTAAACTCTTTGTTTTGTCGATTATGTTATATTAATTAAATTATTCGGTAATTATTGTAAATTTGTGAATTTTCTAAGAAAATTTATGCAGAGATTAAACACAAACTTAAAATTTGAAACCTTCGAACTTAAAATTTCAACAAATTTTGTGTTGAAGTTTTTAATGTGACTTTCTACAATAAGATTTTAGTAATAGTACAAATTTAAAATAATAATTTCTTACATGAAATAGTTTTTAATTTCATGAATGTCTTTTACTAATTTTTGCACAGGAACATATTATTTCAAACTTTTATTACCTTCACTATATTTGTGCCACATGTGAATGCAACCACAAAAATTAGACTTGCAATTAACATTTGTACATTTGAGTGATTATAAAATAGATTTTTTATTTTATAGTAGTGATTACAACATACAAAGTGAACACTTTCATATACATGTTGAATATGAACTTTTTCTTGATTTATAATCCTCCAGTTTATTTTGTAGTGTGTCTACTCCTTTCACTTAAATCTTCATTGTTAGATGACTAATTGTTTAATAGGGTATTCCTTATCAACAGAACGAGTGTGGAAGTTTGCTAGTTTGTGGTTGAGGCATCATAACCTCATTTTCTCCCTTTAGTTATGTTATATAGCATATAAATGACATGTTCGAATCAATTTTGCAGATGTTGACATCAATATAAAATCTATGAAAAATTCAATTGTATTAAAGGACGAGAAAATTCCTAAAAAATGAGATTAAAAAGTATCTAGCTAGGTTTGAGTTGTTTTCTTGGTTTGAATATACAACATTGTAAATAGATATTTTTATTGAATAATATGTATGATATTTTGAATTTTTTATTTTGTTTGATGGTTTTATTATCTTGATTAATATAAACTCTTGTGATTCATAGAATCAGGTGAACATTAATATCTATGTTCTAACTTAATATTTGATTTTGAATGAATTATCTCACCAAAGAAAAAATTACATTAGAAAAATAGTGAAATTACTTACAATAATATAGTGGTTTGACTATTTGGCATTATCCCTATGCATAGTAAAACCTTCACAAATAGAAGATGAAGATTTAATTTTACATATCACTATAGAATAAGATTGATCTTCTATATTTCTTTACAAAGATACCATGGATAAAATATTCACACCTATGTAAATATCTTTAATGATTTGCTTAGTAAGTTTCGAGCAACTCAAACAATTATGAGAAGAGAACTCTCAATGATTCATGCGGGTTGTGCCCATTTGCTTGGGTTGTCACAGTTTTCTCCCAAAATTATCCTTAAGAAGTAGATATGTTTAATAGGAATGATAACAAATAGAATATGGAGTGGGTAGGGTTATGTTCTTACTCGTACTCGTTCACTTGAGCGTGTATCTACATTTGTTTATTTATAGGGTGTCCAATCTGTTCAATACCCGACATACATGGATAATTTGTGGTACATGTATTGATACCCGTACCCGAAAGTGAATATATAATTAATGAAAAATAAATAAAATAAGTACAAAAAAATTATGAACACAAAATAAACACAATGATTAAGATCACTAGTTTCAAATGACTATTTTTTTATTATATTGAATATACTCACCCATGGCAAAAGCTTACTCGACTGTTTTCCCTAGGTCTGTAAGCCCTTGACTAAAAGCCATAGGTCATAAATGCTCTAGTGTTTTTAAACCTAGGTAGCTCGATTGAGATTCTCAATTTGCGCTACTCACCCATGTCAAAACCTTACTTTTCGATTTCCCTTCTAGAGCTCGGTTTCGATTTTGCAAAGTTGCGTTTTACATAGGTCAAAAGTTCATTATTGCATTTTAGTCAATCAAATATACATTGTTATTGTTTTCTCTCTATAATAACTTAACATGTTTGTTAGATATTTACTAATATGAGTATAATAGTGATTGTGGTTGGTTGAGAGGTTGAAGTAATAAAGATAACTAATAATCTAGTATTCAAACTAGGAAGACATAGTTAGTAATTTTGAGGTGAGTTAATATATGTAGTGTAATAAGTAATGAAATTAGTGTTGAAATCTAATGTAACTTACCAATATAGTTAAAGAAACCAGCATATATATATATATATATATATATTTGTACTAAAAATATTTTTATATAGCATGAAAACTTAAGTTTATATTTTGAATACATGATGATTGATAAACGATAATACAAAAAGTGTATAAAATGAATGAATCCCATTAATTTGTTAGCATTAAATAATATTTCCATGTAAACATTTTTTTTTCTTTTTACTTTGAACACAATAAAAACTTAAGAGTAAAAAAGAGATAAAAACTAAGAAGGATAAGAGTTTCTGATCAATTATTATTGTTATTGTAATTATTAATATTTTATTATTAATATTTTTTATATCGAGTACGGGTCAAGTAGGATATAGGTTTATGTGTACCCAATAAAATATTCGAAAAAATATTCTTTTCTGTATCCATTCGTTTCGATCAGATCATGTACATTGGATATCTGTCGGGTTCATATTATTTTTCTATTCCTATACGTATGAGTTTTTATGGTTACGATGACTATTACATGATACGAGTAAGGTTCACGGTTATGCTACTACTGTTTATTATGACAATCGTGTTATCCGTATTATTCACAACGACGTGCTCCATGAACGTACTAAACATATAGAGAAATATTGTCACTTCATATGACATAATCTCACGAAAGACACCATCTCTCTCTACTCCATCTCCTTTGATGATTAGACTGCTAATATTTTTTTAAGGTACAACATTCTGAACGATTTAGTTTATTAGTTTGCAAACTCAATCTTAAGCTTGAGAGGGCGTGTTAGCATAAGCTGAATGAGATTTAGGATTCTCTACTAAAACCTAGTTATATATTTTCCTATATGTATACATCTTGTACATGTAATTGATAATAATAAAATACAATTTTTCATCGATTCTAATACTGCCCTATATAAAAACTAGTCTTAAGAAAGTTTTTATCAAAAAGAATACATTAAATAAAAATTATTACCATATTAGGTTGCCTAGTTTGATATTTACTAAAGTAGCCTCTTTTTTTTTTCTTGAGTGAATTTTTTTGGTTAAACTAGTTTGATTCATTAAACCAATTGGTTCAACAATTTTCTTAAAATTAATTAAGTATTTAGTTTTTGTAAAATATTATCTTATCACATAAATGCATAAATTCTAACCTTATTACTTTAACAATAACTTTTGTCATATGAAGAATATAAAACATATAATTTTATAAAATAAGTTTTTAAATATAATTTTATAAAAAAGTTAGTTATCAGTATATAATAAGTTAACTTTATATATATATATATATATAATAGGTTAATGATTTTGATAATACTATTTATGATATATGTTGTTAGTACTTTAAATAATAGTTAATTTAACAAATGCAAGTAGAGGCCAATTACTAGAGTTTTCTTATTCATGCAATTTATTAATTTTTTTTGTCCTTCAATCAAATTTTCTTGAGAGATATAATTTATTTAATTTAGTTATTGCTTCTAAACTGTATTTATTGTTTCAAAAAAATTGTATATATAATTAAAATATAAATCAAATACTATTTATAATACTAACAAATGTATATCATAATGATTCAAAAAAAAACTTATATCATAAATAATATTTAAAATAATTTATATTAAATAATGATATTATCAAAATAGTTAGCTTATATATTTTTAAAGAAAATGCTTATACATATATAAAACTAAATTTTGTTATAAAAATATATGTTTTTATAGAACAAAAATTATTAGTAAGTAAGGTAAGAATTTTATGCATTTATCTAAAAAATGTGTCACTTTAAAACACAAAGTTTGATTTATTAGATTATAGTTATTGTTCTGAAGTATAGTGGTAATATACATTTTTAATTTATAAAATATAATATTTTGAAGAAAAATAGTTGAACTGCGGACTTGAAGGACCAAATCGGTCCAACCTAAAATTTGTCAAGTGTCATCCTCTATAGGCCACAACTACCGATATAAGAAAATGGAGCCTACTTTAGTAAATTCCAAAGTAGGTAACCCAGTATAGTAATAACTTTTATTTAATGTATTTCTTTTGGTAAGAACCCTTTAAAAGGACAAAAGAAAGGTGACAAGCTAGCAAAAGTAAGTGAAATATAAATGCAACAACGTATAAGGTTTTTCAAAATTGAAAATTGAAGACAAAACTGTATATTGTTTGGAAGGAATACTAGAGAGCCCATATTTGCAGCATGAGTCTGAGGCTGGATGCCAAGTGTTGGGTCTCTCTTTTCTAACCCTGAAGTTAAAACTAACCCAACCTCTCTCTTTTTCCATGCTCTCTTCTTAAACCCAGAGACAGACAGTGAAGCTGGCAGCTTGAGGAACAACATCACATTCCTCTCTCTTTTTTTTCTCTTGTTAGTTCTTTTTAGTAAACCACCTGAATAATAAAAAAAATTGAAAATCAGGAGGAAGAAACAGAGGAGCCTTCGTTATATATTCACATTGTTTGGATACAGATGAAGAGGTATCCTGACTCGTCTTGCTCCTCCCCGTCTTCCTCTGCTGGCTCCAGCACCATCACCGTTCCTGTTCCTGAAAAACCCATCAAAATCAAGCGATCCAGGAAGTCTCACAATCTCCAACCCCAATGCCATAACACCACTGGCAAGAGGAGCTCAATTTATAGAGGAGTCACCAGGTTTCTCCTGCATTTTCTCTTCGATTTCATATCCATTGATTCAATTGCATGTTTTATCTTTTAACTAACCGATCAAACAGACACAGATGGACAGGGAGGTTTGAAGCTCACCTGTGGGACAAGACTTCTTGGAACAACATTCAGAACAAGAAAGGACGACAAGGTTTTCAAGTTTTCAATTTTAAAATGCACAAAATCAATGAGATCTGCAACTCCTTTCTTTCTTTCTTTAATTGATTATTTAATTTCTTTACCCCTCCCCTGTTTTGCTGACTCTGCTTTTATTCCTGCTAATCTCTGTCACTGCAACGTTCGTTTCCATCCTATTAGTTTATCTCGGTAAGCCTCTCACTTATTTCCTCAAGATTTTGGTAAATTTTGAATCTTTTTTTCAAGAACCGTATTGGGTTGTGTTACAGGGGCATATGATAATGAAGAGGCAGCTGCTCACACCTACGATCTTGCTGCCCTTAAGTACTGGGGTCCAGAGACCACATTAAACTTCCCAGTAAGTAAATTCTGCATCATACACAAAAAGATAAAACCAAGAACTTCATTAACATTGTTGATATGATTAATTGCAGATAGAAACATATGCGACGGAGGTGGAGGAGATGAAAAGGGCATCCAAGGAGGAGTATTTAGCTTCACTTCGGCGCCGGAGCAGCGGTTTCTCTAGGGGCGTTTCCAAGTACCGCGGCGTCGCTAGGTCTTTACATATTTTTTATTACTTCTTTTAAATTGTTACACATTTCAATGGTTTGTTTCTTGATTGTGAAACTCTTGCATATGGTGGTTGACATTGGATTTAATGTACATTTGGGTTGGCTTGAATTGATAGGCACCATCACAATGGCCGCTGGGAGGCACGGATTGGCAGGGTGTTTGGAAACAAGTACTTGTATCTTGGAACTTACAGTATGTTCTCAAGCACTTTACCACTCTCCAGTAGCATCCATTTATAATAAATTTTACCAAAAATAGCAAACTCTCCAGTAGCATCCATTTATAATAAATTTTACCAAAAATAGCAAAAAATCAACAACTTGCCTCTTAAATCAAGATTTTTATAAAGTAAGTGTAAGAAATGATTTTTAATTTGCTGAGAAAAAAAAATTTAAAATAATCAATTAAAAAATTAGATTATAAATTTTTTTAGTTAGATTGTAAAAATAATTTTTTAAGGGTATTTTCAACATTTTTTTAACAATACATACAGTTTGCAAAGAAAACTAAGTTCACATGTTAAGTGCACAACATATTATTACAAAAATGTTACTCTATTGAGCATGTTCTTGTAATTTTCCCTAAATTTTACCGTTCTTGGAATACACTCTTGCATTATAAATCAGTGTCATGCCAAATTGTCTTCTTTCCATGATGATTGAGCAGGTTAGGCCATTCCATTAAGTTGAATTCAAATAGAGTTATGTCAATAGCTGTCCAATTTAGGGTGGAAATGGTAAGAGCTAAATTGGATAGCCATTGACATGAGGTATTCACCTTGTCAATACACACATATCCACTTTATGGGTTTATGGTGTGTTGTTAGGAGTAGCACCATTGTTTCTTGTTTCTTTAGCTGTAGATTCAAGTATGTTCAAATAAAATTGTAGTTGGATCTGCAACTGCCAACTTTACACTGACCATAGTAGGGGGTTGAGAGGAATGAGTCAATATGGCGGAGGTGGCACACAACACAAGATTAGTCCAAATAAATAGATCTTTGTCACAATGTTAATTAATATAATATAAACTCTTACCAGTTCAGGTTTATCATTATCTTGTTCAGAAAAACTCTCGCATAAAGTCACATGTATCACCTTGGAAAATGCAGTTATTTTACTAAAACCTTACCTTTTGTTTTGGTAACAAGATTGAATCTAGAATTAGAGTTGCCATGTAATGGTAACGGCTAGGTACATGTCTGGTTATGTTTTGCAGCTACATTCTCTTGGAAAATTTACAACTGCTATTTTTTGTAGTTGTTGTTTACGGCATCATCATGTCATGTGACACCTTCTCGGTTTCTGTCTCAAGATTGATTAATTAACTTGCTGTTAGTCATGACCAGAAAGATTAATCTTCGGGTATCAAGTGACCCTCACGAGGGCTCACGTGAGGTCTTGATTCTGGGGAGTTCTGATCTCTTTCCCTTTTATGATTAGGACAAAAAGATGATGACCTGGGTTGTTAATAGGTACTTTTAAGGGTATGGCCCATATGGGTTTTGTATTAGTTTAACCCAATAACACATTGTCCCTAATCTTGTGAGTTTAGATTAATCAGTTCAGTGAAATTAAGCTGTACATTTTCTTGAATGAAGACACTGAAGAAGAAGCAGCAGCAGCTTATGACATGGCAGCGATCGAGCACAGAGGTCCCAATGCAGTGACCAATTTCGATATCAGCAACTACATGGAGCCATTGAAGAACAAAGGCAACGGAGAAGCAGGACTAGTAGAGGCTGAGCCTGCTCAGCACATCCATCAAGAAGCAGGGCATCAAGAAAATCAAGAAACAGTGAATATGGAAGAAGAGAAGGTGTGTGATGGAGAAATGTTGGCGGAGTACGCGCAGTTGATGAGCCCGTGCAACATGGACGAGCTCGAGCTGGCGTGGAGCTTCTGCATGGACGCCGGAGCCTTCTCTCCCCCTCCTCTGCCCAACAACCTCCTCCCCGGCGAGCTGCCCGACCTCTTCGACGACTCGGGATTCGTGGACAACATCGACTTCATATTTGATTCCGCGGATCTGAATGACACTTTGATGTTGTCTCCTTCCACGAACACCTTGTTTTCTTGTAACTATTCTGTTTAATGTTTTTATTTATTTATCGCTCTAGGTAGTTGCTGTTGCTGTTGTTGTTGGTATGTGCAATGTATTGAGGTTTTCTTTGTTAATCTAGAAAAAGGTTTGGACAAGTAAGGGTTAGTCAAGGTGAATGGTGGAGAAGGTTGTTTCTATTATGATCAATGAGTTAGTTTCATTTTATGGACTGATTTAAAAGATTGTGGGATTCTTTTCACAAATACGGGAGATCTTCCCACTAATGAGGTTAGCGGTTCCTCATTTCAGCCTTGCCCGCCGCTTGGCCCAACTTATGTCAATACTGGAATGTCTATAAAATTTTCGATTTTCGGTAATTGATTCTGAGATGATTCAGTCTTTTGAAAGGATCAGGGTTCTTGCCCCTCTCTTACTTCTTATTGTTCTCTCACTCCTTTTTCTTTTGTTGTTTTGTTTTCTTATTTTTATTGATGTAATTGTCGGGCCTTTTTCCTTCTTGAATTTTTTTGCTAGTTTCATTAATAAAATCTTCCATTTTGCTGATAAAAAAACATGTCATTGTATGTGAATAATTTTTTTTGCTCGATAAAATTGTATTGATGAGCTAGCAATTAAACTCAAGCCGGGATAAAGACTAGGGATATTACCATAAAAAGTGAAAATTGAGAGTAGTGAGAATTGTTGGAAACTATGTAATTTGAATATGCATATTATCATTCCAACCATCGAATCTAAATAATATTTTCATTTCAACCATTCAATGTATTTGGCTTTGAAAGGAAGCATCTTTTGGTTGAAGGGTCACAACCTTTCCAAAAGATACATGTTACGAATGACTGTGTCTGTTCGAAACGGTGCAATCTCTCCTATATAAAGGATTGAAATTGGATATGAAAATCATCTTCTTCTCATCATCTTCTCTCCATTTCTTAAATGCATATCAATCGTTAGTTCTCCAGTCTCCACTATTCGCAGCACTCGTTAGTGGTGAGTTTGTTTTATCTTGGGAGGCAATTGCTCGTTATTCCTTCAAGTGCCACAGAGTGAGCAATATTGTCTTAATAAAACAATGATCAGCTGGACTCGGACGTTCTTTCACGTAATCTTCAACCTCAGTCTTTTAGACGTGTTCGGTACAATTCTTATATGTCATCTACTATGTTCATAATAGTATCATTTGTCATTTACTTTCATAATTAGTGGCCTACAAGTTTAAGAAAATATTTTTTTCTCTAACTTTCTGTTCAATTCAAAACATTATTTATAATTTTTTTTTTAAAAAACTCGTTTATGCAAGAAAATAAAAGCCTTAAGAAGTGATAGAGGTTGAGAATATGAACATCATTTCGAAGAATTTTGTGTAGTGAATGGTATAATACATCAAACTACGGCACCATATTCCCCTCAATCTAACGGTATTGCAGAACGCAAAAACCGAACTCCAGATGACATACCCTGGATATGTTCAATTATCACATGACATACCTTAGAATTTTTCGTATCAGGGTGAGTACCCAAGAATTTCATTTGTCTCACTTTACTAATTCCGTCCAACTCCGTTAGTTTTTAACATTTTTTTACATGTGAAATGACTAAAATACCCTTGAGGGTATTTTGAATTATTATAATTGGAATGAAAAGACATATTGGGTGATGAGATCAAGATCTGCTTCTCCTTCTTCGGTCTTCCAGTTCTCTTCTTCTTCATCACCTTCGCGACCTCCTCGGAGAGACCCAGATCCTTCTCCTCCCGGATCTCAGGCTCCGGTCTCCTCCTCGGCCTCTGGTTGCTCCTCGGCGAAGCGCAGCCCAGAAGACCCATCTGGGCTCCTCTGGCCTTGCATCGCCGGCGCGACGGCCCATTCGGGTCCGGCGGGTCCGAGCTTGTCGGCGAGGCGGGTCCTCGATCTCCGGCGAGGCGAGGGAGAGAGGAGGAACAGCTCTCTGAGAGGCAACAGTGACGGCGTGTTCTGGATCGGATCTGTCGGGTCTTCTTCTTCGATTGAGAAATTGACGACTGGAGCGAGCCGCGAGGCCGATTTGGAGCGCGAGTCGGATCGGAGAGGAGGAGTCAGATCCATTGATGGGTTCGATTGATCGACCAACCCTCCTCCGCCTCCTTCCCCTCCCCTCCGACCACCCCTCCTCCGCCATCCCCTCCGCCTCCGGCCACGCCCATCAGAGACAAAAGAGAGGAGAGGGAGGGAGTGGCATTAGTTAGAAAATTAAATGAATATGTGAGGGCATTTTCGTCTTTTCAGTCCAATTATAATAATTCAAAATACCCTTAAGGGTATTTTAGTCATTTCACATGTAAAAAAATGTTAAAAACTAACGGAGTTGGACGGAATGAGTAAAGTGAGACAAATGAAATTCTTGGGTACTCACCCTGATACGAAAAATTCTAGGGTATGTCATGTGATAATTGGGCATATCCAGGGTATGTCATCTGGAATTATCCCTTCTTATATGTCATCTACTATGTTCATAATAGTATCATTTGTCATTTACTTTCATAATTAGTGGCCTACAAGTTTAAGAAAATATTTTTTTCTCTAACTTTCTGTTCAATTCAAAACATTATTTATAAATTTTTTTTTAAAAACTCATTTCTGCAAGAAAATAAAAGCCTTAAGAAGTGATAGAGGTTGAGAAAATGAACATCATTTCGAAGAATTTTGTGTAGTGAATGGTATAATACATCAAACTACGGCACCATATTCCCCTCAATCTAACGGTATTGCAGAACGCAAAAACTGAACTCTTAAGGAAATGATGAATGTCATTTGTCTTGGAAAAGAAGTAGTTTTGCGAAGTGAAACTTACGTATCGAACATTCGAGAGAGAACTGTATTTGACAACCTCTTAAGCTCACAAGGCGTTATGATGATGTAAGGCTAGAATGAGTTTTGATTAAGTGAGAGATGTATGTGGAGAATGAATAAGTCATTTCATGCAAGTCCTAAATGATGAATAAAATAAGACAGACGATTCTTATATTTATTTTATCAAGTCATTTATGGATGACATGTAAACTTGGACAAGTTAACTACGTAGCGCTGCGTAGGTTAACAAATGTGGAATCCCTAAATTCTAAATGTGAATATGTGAATAGTCAAAACCAACAAGATCTTCTTTCCTTACGTCGCAAAGAAAAACATCTGATTTAACCTATGATAGGTTGTCACGATACATGTGGGGAAAACTGTGTGTCAGTTAGTTGCTTTTTAAATAAAGTAACCCCGCAAGAAACCGAAACCAGACAAGATATCGTAGAAATTATGAAAAGGAAATGAACCTTCCAATAATTGCCTAAGAATGTGGGGGTACCTTGCCAAGGTAACAACCCATTACAGATGTAATAAAATAGATGCAAAACGTTGGACTGTATTTTCATTGCATAGGCTTTGGATAGTAGTATATGTTGGGTTTTGTGCCCTAGCACAATGTAATTTCAATCTAATCTTGTAGTAAAGATTGTTAGTTGAATAAAAATCGACATTTATATTACTAAGTGTTGTAGTAATATATTAAGTATGACTTGATTTGTATTATTGATGTGTCAACACATAATAGTAGATCTACAGATCAGATAAAATCTTACTTAAGCAGTCCCCGATCAGAACAGCTTCATAAGAAGCGATCGGTATAAGGCTAACTCTAAATGATCACGCTCTATTGATCATGGCCAGTAGGGGGCCAGAGTTAGGTCATAGTATCACCAGTCAGGGGTGATATAGGACGACCCGAATCATGAGTATGTTACATAGACACAGTCATGAACACACTCATATGTCGGATCATGAAATCACATCCTCAGACCGAAGGACCATTGAGGTCAATATGTAATGAGTGACGAGTTTGACCCAGTCTAACGTCTCATGTAAAAGGGTTACAATAACGGCTGTGATTGGCTCGATCACAAGTCACATAAGTTGACTAGATGGATCTCTGAAGGATTTATCCCTCATACGGACGTGTGAGCAGATATCAGTTTAGGCCACTTGATGAGTACAACTGAAATACAATAGCATGGCCATGCAGACGATACGTAGTATCAGTTATAATTCAGTTAACTCAGAATCAAGAAACAGGACAATAGAACGAGGATGACTTGTCTATGCCTCGTGGTTGTCAAAGATATCAAGAGGATAAAAGGATAGATTCATGAATGACAAGGTTAAGTCGAAATCTCGATAATCATAAGCGTTGGGTAATCATGATGTCTTGCTAGAGGCCACTCATGATGGAAAGGGTAAAATGGTAAGTTTACCAGTCCACCGACGTGTCGTGAGCCTAGAGGGTCACACACTAAAGGTTGAGTAAAACGGATGGAATCATATGGAGGAATCATGAGAGAGACAAAATCCGGTTTTGGATTAAACCAGATTAGACCGATTTCGGTTTCGAATTAAACCGGAATCAAGAACGGTTTAGCAGGACTAATTAATTATAATCTAATTAAATATATTTAATTAAATTAGCTAAACTGGGTTTAGCCAGAATGGGCTAAGCCATAATGGGCTTCTCTACACAATTAATTAAAAGCTTTGGGCTTTAAGCCCATTAAGGCCTTTAGTTAATTAAAGTCCAAAAAGGGTTATAAAAGGAAAATTTTCAGATCTGAAAATTAAGCAATTATTTTACAAACCCTAGGCGTCTTCCTCTCTCTCTCCTTGCCAGTTTCGGCCGGCCCCCTCTCCTCCCCGCTCCGTCCGTTTTGCTTGCTTCGATCTTCTAGTAAGGATCGTTGTGAGTATCCCCGGATTGCTCTTCCTGTGTGGACGATCTTTAGAGGTTACTAAATCCTATTTAGTAACAAGAAGATTTTGATTCAAGGTAATACTTAATTTTAATCTAGTCTAGATCTCATGATCATGCAAGATCCGTATTAAAACATGGAACTTTGAGGTTAATTTCTTGTATGGGCATGAAATTAATTGTCTGGAACCCTCAAATAATTTCTTCAGTATCAGTTCTTGGTGTATGAATCAAATTGATTCCGAAGACACAATAATGGAATTAAAGAATGCTTAATTTCTTGAACATGTGTGTCCATGAAAATTGAGATTCGTAAGAGTACTGAGGTATCTACGAGAAACCCGTAACTATGGACTATACTATGCAAGAGAACCTACCATGCTAGAGATATACTCTTATGCTTGTCAGATATCTAATGTAAAGAATTCCAAAAGCAAGAGGAGAAACGTTTCAACCTTAACATGAGGAGTTTTGTCATGGAAATCCTCACGATAAACGATAATAACAAGATTAACATGTAATCCGAGTTTGAAACTTTGGATAAAGCTATGGAAGAAGCCAAAGGGCTTACGTAACTTCTTAGAGGATATTCCTGAATGGCGAAAGCATGTGCCCAAAATATATGTGCATTGTGATCACCAAACAACTACATGTAGTGTAGAAAGTCTCATGTATAATGGTAAGTCGAGACATATGCGTCGTAAACACAACACCATATGACAACTACTCTGAAATGGGATTATCACATTGGATTATGTTAGGTCCAAGGATAATATTTTCGATCCATTAACCAAAGGTTTACCTAGAGAGCAAGTTGAAATCTTATCGAAGGGAATGGGCTTAAGGTCTTAAACTCAATAAAAGTTTGACTTCTACGGACACCCAACCTTGTTCACTGGAGATCCCAAGATGTAGGTTCAATGGGACAACGAAACGTTGTCAAACTTCTGGCACTGGGAAGTACTTGACTTCTTATCCATTCCTATGATAAGTCAGTGCACCTACCGCCGAGTTAGGATAAGTTAAGCTTTTAATGATGTCTATATTGTGGATGTTTTAGGCCATAGTGGGGTATTTGCGGGATACTCTTTATAGAATCATCTTAGTGAATGTGAGGTGGGGCCGCTTCAATGACTATTGGTAAGGCCGGATATTCATACACAGTCATGAGTCAAGCAAGTGTTCAAGGCCAAAACGAATTCACACCGAGATCTAACATTGATCGAGAAAGTTATTGTGTGCTATCTATTGTTAGACTTACACTAACATCTTACAGTTCAAAGACGATCAAGTATACTGATTCGCTAGTAGGTTCAATAGGTTGTCACTAGGAAAGTTCAAGGCCACGAGCTACTTAACCCGATGCAGTAACTTTTTCACCTTGTATTTAAACAAGTGAGACATGTATGAGAAACATTATTTTGTTAACTTATTGCTAATATCCATTCAATTTGGGGGATTGTTGGAAACTATATAATTTGAAGGGTTAATTACAGTTTGTCCATACTATACTAGCGCGTTTTACACTTTGCCCCAACTATAATAAAAAGTTCAAATCAAGATACGCTAATTGTATTTTTCTTACACTTTTCCCTATTGCCGTTAAAATTTGGACGAAAATCTAAGTTTCTTTCTAAAAAGACGAAAATACCCCTTAATTGTTTTGAAACTTTAGAATGTCATAATTCTCTAATACGAGCTCCGTTTCGGGCTCATAGTATATCAAATTGAAGAGAATTGGAAGATCAACAATTTTGAAAAAATAATTTTGTCTATATATTATTAATAACTAATTATATATTTTTTAATTAGATTCAGATGACATTAATAACTATACATTTGAATTAAAAAAATAAAATAATTAAAATAATATATTGAAACTTTCGAATGTCATAACTCTTTCATACGACCTCTGTTTTCGACTCGTAATATATCAAATCGAAAAGAATAGGGAGATCAACAACTTTTAAAAAATAAAATTATCTATATATTGTTAATAATTAGACCCGGATAGCGTTAAAAACTATACATTCAAAATAAAAAAATATTAATAATATATTGAAAATTTATTAAGAAAAATTATATACTACAATTTTTTATATAATTAATTATTAATAATATATAGAAAATTTTTATTTTTTCAAAGTTGTTGATCTTCCGGTTCTCTTCGATTTGATATACTACCAGCCCAAAAATGAGCTCGTATGACATTCGAAAGTTCCAAATCAATTCAGGGGTATTTTCGTCTTTTTAGAAAAAAATTTAGATTTCCGTCCAAATTCTAACGACGTTAGTGTAAAGTGAAAAAAAAAATATACAATTAGCGTATCTGAATTTGAACTTTTTATTATAGCTGGGGCAAAGTGTAAAACGCGTTAGGATAGCATGGGCAAACTGTAATTAACCCTAATTTGAGTATGCATATTATCATTCCAACCATTGAATCTAGATAATATTTTCATTCAATGGATGCATCTTTAATATTGGGAGTGGTGAGTCCGTTTCATCTTGGGAGGCAATTGCTCGTTAATTCTTCAAGTGCCACAGAGGGAGCAATATTGTCTTAAGGAAACAACGATCAACTGGACTCGAACGTTCTTTCACGTAATCTACAACCTCGATCTTTTAGACGTGTTCGGTACAATTCTTATATGTCATCTACTATGTTCATAATAGTATCATTTGTCATTTACTTTCATAATTATTGGCCTACAAAAGTATACGAGGCATCATGATAAAAATGTTAAGCTAAATTATATGCATGCAATGAGATTTTGACGATAGACCAATGGGGTTACTCATACTCGGTCCAAAATCTGACCAAAACTTCTTTGCAGCTTGATTATACTTTTTCAAAGAATGTTGATCCTTGGACTTGATATTGGTTGAGTGAAAAAAACCATCAACAAAAGACTTGACCGAATTAGAATCAACATTCATGAATTAGTTTGGAGGGGAAGAGGCCTTGCTTGAAACCGGCCCAGGACTTGAGATGGACCCATTAAATGCTTGAGGAGCTAAAGTGGGCCGAAAGAGGGTTGGAGGCTCAATTGGTGAAGCACCAAAATCAGCAGAGCCAATTTACTTTGAGCTTACGCGTAACCATATTAGCTTTGAACCACACCAAATTAGACCTTTGATCATTTAGTTTGAGAGTTTAAACATGTTCATATAATTCATTCAGTTTTGGTCATGGAAATGACAATGTTGAAGTACTTGGTGTTTTCTACAGAGAGAGATGGTCTCCGATAATGTGTTTGGCGTACCTAGCAAATAAATCTTTAATCACATACTCTCCAAAGTGACTTGCTATCACGGATTCGAGGACGGCTCTCATAATATTGGCCACATTCTGTCCTGTTTTCGTCTTGTCAAACGCATAGTCTTGGTTGTGGCTTCCATCCCAATTAGTTTCATAGCTACTTAACTCACCAATATTAAAAGAACTTTCATTTTCTACAATCCACTTCACTTCTCTTTTTGATGGATGGTAAATCGGAACATTGAAGGAATCCACATCACCTTCTTCGATCATTCCCTATTGACACATTTATTAAATTAAAGTTAGCTAACTAAACACTAACACATAGTAACGTTTATGAGAAGTTTTTAATAGTGCAATCATTACCTCCTCTACCATATCGACTAGTGATTTGGATAACAGCTCCAAGAGAAGGCACGAGTCTCTGCAAATGGGATCGTGCAATCATTACCGATAAATGCAAGAACCATTCCTCCTCCTGCTTTCATTTCCTTGGCTCTGTGGCTGAGAAAGTCCGTTTGAAGCTGCTCCTTGTATTCTTCTAACACATTTGAAAGATTTGTCGGGGTTTGATTGGTTAAAAGCCTCACTTGTTGAAATTTTGAAAAAATTGAAAAGGTTTTTTGGGTTTAAATTGTTTTGCTCTCCTCCTTAGTTTGTGTGGGCCTAATAAGGGGTAACCTGAGGCTTGGGCCAAACCCACACGCGCGCCGCCGCTGTCCGTCCGGCTCGGGCTCGACTTTGGGCTTTGGTAGAGCACCTGCGGTGCGGGCTAAACATGATTTTAGTTTTTCGGGTAACATATTCCAACAATTTGAAAGCAATTATTAGTCATATCTGCCTACTACAATGTCTAGTTCTACCAACATCCTGAGGAAAAATCAGATGACATTAAAAAATACGAAAAGGACAACAAGACTGTTAGGTACCATATTCTAAATCAAATGACGAACCTGTTATTTGATTTGTTTATGGCTCAAACGTTCGCTAAAGTTATTTGGGATGCACTAGAGAAGAAATAAGGGGCTGATGATGCTGGAAAGAAAAAATATGTGGTCAGGAAATGGCTCGCCTTCAGGATGGTGGATTCTAAGCGCATCATGAACCAAGTACATCTGTACGAAAACCTGTCCATTGATATCGTGAACGAGGGAATGAAAATGGACGAGATTTTTCTGGAAAATGTCATGCTCGAGAAATTTCAACCTTCATGGAATGACTACCGAAACCACCTCAAGCACAAGAAGAAGGATCTCCCCCTGCAAGAGCTGATATCGCACATGCGAACCGAGGAGGCAAACCGCCTAAAGGACAAAATGGATTCTTTATCAATTCATTTTGTCATGGAAAATATCGTGGAGTCCTCTGGCCCTTCAAACTCCAAGCCGAAAGGCAAAGGCAAGATGGGAGTCCAACCTAAGAAGGACCAGTTCAAGAAGAAGCCGGTCAAAAATCCTGCACCTTCGACCGGATCAACTCAAAACCGTGTGAAGGTCAAATGTTGGGTTTGTGGGAAGGATGGGCATAAGGCGTACCAATGTTCTCAGCGTCAAAGCTCGACTCCTGGTCGAGCTAACATTGCTGAAGATGATGACATCATTACTGCCGTGGTGGTAGAGGCAAATATGGTGGCTAACTCCACAGACTGGGTGCTGGATTCAGCTGCAACTCGCCACATGTGTATGCACAAGGACATGTTCACCAACTTTGTAGAAGCTGCACCTGGAGAGGTCGTCTATATGGGGAACGAGTCAAATGCAGCGATTGCTGGATCAGGAAAGATAACACTGAAGCTAACCTCCGGGAAGACGCTTGCTCTCAACAATGCGCTCTGCGTTCCCTCTCTTCGCTGCAACCTCATCTCGGGTCCTCTTCTCAACAAAACTAGACTGAAGACTGTGATTGAAGCTGATACTGTTGTATTTAGTTTCAAGGATAGTTTTGTGGGGAAAGGGTATTATAGCTATGGACTCTTTGTAATCAATGTTGATTCCGTTATTGGTAATAAAGCTTCAACTTCTGCTTACATCTCTGAGTCAATAGATCTTTGGCATGATAGATTGGGTCATGTCAATGAAAAATCTATTAAAAGGCTAAGGAGTTTATCTATAATACCCGAATTAGCATCCTCACAATTATTCAAATGTCAGTCTTGTGTCGAAACAAAGTTTACAAGAAAGGCATGTAAACCAGTAACCCAAAGGCATTCAAATCTCCTAGACTTAATTCACTCCGACTTAGCTGATTTTAAGAATACTAGGAGTAAAGGTTGTAAACATTACTACATGACATTCATCGATGATTGTTCACGGTTCACCCGAGTATACTTGCTTCGAACAAAAGATGAGGCTGAAGAGATGTTCATCAAATATAAGAATGAAGTGGAAAACCAACTTGATCGAAAGATCAAGAGAGTTAGATCTGATCGAGGCGGAGAGTATGGCTCAAACTTCCTAGTCAACTTATGCGAGAAGAACAGAGTTATTCACGAGTTGAGTGCGCCCTACTTACCGCAACAGAACGGAGTAGCTGAACGCAAGAACAGAACTTTGAAGAACATGATGAATGCAATGCTTCTAAGTTCCAGTCTTCCAGAAGAGATGTGGGGGCAAGTTGTTCTCTCAGTTTGTCATATTCTTAACAGGGTTCCTCACAAGAATCTTGACAAGACCCCCTATGAGTTATGGAAGGGTTACGCCCCCAACTTGAGTTTCTTAAAGGTGTGGGGGTGTTTAGCTAAAGTCGGTCTACCTCCTCCGAAGAGAACCAACATAGGTCCCAAGACCCATGACTGTGTTCTAATCGGATATACCCAAAACAGCGTTGCCTACAGATTCATGTCCTTACATGATCTTTCCATATCTGAAGCAAGAGACGTCGAGTTTTTTGAGCATGTGTTCCCATTGAAGAAGAATGGTGCTACCCCCTCGTCATCTTCAGCACCAGAGGATGTCCCTAATGTGATTGAAGAGCTCCACACGCATGTCAATTCTTCTGCTCCAGAGGTTCAGGATGATGAACCAAGACAAAGCAAGAGACCTAGAATCGAAAAGGACTTTGGAGATGATTTTGTCATTTCGTTTCTAACTGAGATCGTGAATGTGGACTTTGTAAGTGAAGAGCTAGTTTCTGCCTATTTGACAGAAGATGATCCTAAAGCCTACGGAGAAGCATTAAGATCCATTGATGCTGGTTTTTGGAAGAAAGCTGGTGATAATGAACTACCCTCTATCATGTCAAATTAGACTTGGGAATTATCCGACCTACCTAAGGGGTGTAAACCCATTAGTAGTAAGTGGATATTCAAGAGGAAACTAAGGCCTGACGGTACAATTGAAAGGTTCAAGGCAAGACTAGTGGTCCGAGGATTCACTCAGAGGAAAGACAGTGACTACTTCGACACCTATTCCCCTGTGACCAAGATAGCTACGATTAGATGACTAATCGCTCTAGCTTCCATACATGAGTTGGATATACATCAGATGGATGTCAAAACCGCTTCTTGAATGGAGATCTTCATGAGGAGATCTATATGTCACAACCCAAGGGATTCATGATAAAAGGTCAAGAGGAAAAGGTCTGTAAGTTGAGGAAGTCACTTTATGGAACAAGCACCAAAGTAATGGTATGAGAAATTCCACAACACTTTGGTGAGTAACGGATATACTGTCAACAACTCTGATTCGTGTGTTTACACAAACTTGGTTGGATCAGATTGTGTGATTATATGCCTTTACGTCGATGATATGTTAATCCTTGGTAGTAATTTGGGTGTTATAAACAATACCAAGGAGTTTCTATCATCCAACTTTGAGATGAAAGACTTAGGGGAGGTAGATGTCATCTTAGGAGTGAAGGTTTTGAGGGACTCTGATGGCATCTCTCTAAGTCAATCTCACTATGTTGAAAAGGTGTTGAAGAAATTTAACTCTTTTGATGTCACACCTATAAGGACTCCCTATGACCTTTACATACATTTGACTAAGAACTTGGGAGACATCGTGTCACAAGTCTAGTATGCCAAGATCATAGGAAGCGTGATGTTCCTCATGAACTGTACACGACCCGACATTACCTATGCGGTGAACAGGTTGAATCGTTACACTCACAACCATAGTAAAAAACATTGTGAAGCCATTCATCGTCTACTCAAGTACTTGAAAGAGACCATTGACTGGTCATTGCATTACAACAAGTTTCCTGCTGTTCTAGAAGGATTTTGTGATGCAAATTGGGTTTCAAGTAAGGATGAGGTAACTTCTACAAGCGGCTATGTTCTTACTTTGGGTGAAAGCGCAATCTCTTGGAAATCCTCCAAACAATCGTGCATTGCTAGCTCCATGATGGAATCTGAGCTGATTGCCCTCGAGCTGGCAGGACAAGAAGCAGACTGGCTGAGAAACCTGTTGGCCGACGTGCCCATTTGGGGACGGCAGGCAATTTCGGTATCACTACGTTGTGATTCTCAGTCGACCATATGTGTGGCAAAGAACAATGTCTACAATGGAAAGAAAAGACATGTTCGCCTAAAGCACAGTGTAATTCGACAACTCCTGAGAGATGAAGTAATTTCTTTGGATTATGTGAGATTCGAAAGAAATCTTCCTGACCCTTTTACAAAGGGATTACCAAGGAAAGTTGTCCTTGACACTTCGAGGGGGATGGGGCTTAAGCCCTCATCGTGAAAGTATGGTGAATACCAATGACCGGTCGAACGAAACCATATAACTCTTGCTGCACTACTTTGTCCATAAAGTTGTGCTAGAGATTCCATAACCAGTTTTTGGTGGTGCTATTGAGACGCACTTGATGGATCTCAAGTCTGACGATCCATAACCAGTTTTTGGTGGTGCTATTGAGACACACTTGATGGGTTTCTAGACGACCAATCCATAATTAGTTCTTGGTGGTGCTATCGAGACGCACTAGATGGATTGTTGATGCTGATGACTCATAACCAGTTCTTGGTGGTGCTATCGAGACGCACTTGATGAGATTCGTCTGTAGCTGACATGTTGGACTCTCTCTCCTTAATAGCTTATTAGTCAGTACTGGTGAGACGTACCTGACGAGCTACCTATGCGGGTGTGATGGTTTGGCCGCCATCAGTGGAAGACTCAAAAAGTCTTCCAAATACACTCGCGAGACCGAGGTGTACCATGGCCTTAAAAGCGTAGATCACGTATTGCAAAACGTGTAGATTAGAAGATAAAATATGTGATGTAGGGGTCTCATCGGAAAGTGAAAACAAGTTCAAGAAGCAATTCACTCGTTTTCACAAGTACGTTGTTGCTTCACTTCACTATGTGTCAATTCAAGTCGAAAGACATTGACACTTAAGTATCACACCTTCCTTTGTCCAGGAACTTCTCATTTTTTTGAACCCTTTATTTGTAAGGCTTTTTGTGGGGGATTGTTGGGGTTTGATTGGTTAAAAGCCTCATTTGTTGAAATCCCACATTGAAAGAATTGAAAATGTTTTTTGAGTTTAAATTGTTTTGCTCTCCTCCTTAGTTTGCGTGGGCCTAATAAGGGGTAACCTGAGGCTTTTTGAATTTAAATATGATTTTAAATGGTTTTTGAAATTCGAATTCAAATCGTTTTTGAATTTGTTTAATGTGTTTTTAAATGTTGGTTTAATTGATTTCCCCTCAGATATTTCTATAAATACCGAGGGGTGCTGCCAAAATTATTCTCGAACTGTTCTTCAACTTTCTTCCTTCGTCTTTCTTCGATTGCACAATCAGACGGACGGTCTTTGGAAATTTTTTGGTAAGATCTTTTTCCCTGGTCAAAGTCTACATTGTTCCAGCCTCAGTTGTGCGAGTGGACTCACATCTGAGGGACAACCGTGTTAACCTCGGAAGCAATCATATTCGATCACCACCACGGTCCACCCGGAGTAATTGCTTTCAAGTCAGTGGGCTCCTTACCATGGCGCGGTTCTTATTTATTCTTCTTCATCTGCTCAGTATCAGATATCGACAACAAAAAGATTTGGATATGGTATTGCGTGCCACATCATTCTGGGTATCATATTCCAACAGACTTGTACTTCCTATGTAAACGTTCCCCTTATTATTTTCGATCCCTCTTGGAACCTGATGTAAATACACATTTTTAGATCGTTGAGGAAGAGCTGAAGCTAAGGGGGAGATTGGGACAACTCCACAATGGGATCAATGACATTGGAGAGGGACAAGAGGGTGTTGGGTCCAGAAGAACAACCCATGTCCGCCATTGCGAAACACTGATCATCCGGGAAGGAGTCGTGGAGGCGCATAGTGTTGATGATGGATTGTTCCACCATTGGCCTCGTCTTGGATATCACAGTCCTCTGGAGGAATGAATTGTTGGCATAACTGTTGACACCATGATTGATCGCTACCATTCATACGGACACAGCTTACTATTCCCATTTCGTTTGTGTATGATAATATTTTCCAACTCAATGCAAATATAGTATTACTATATTAATGTCTCGTGCATGGCTACAATATGGTGAAAATGTCGGGATCAATTATTGCCTCATCAATGGTGCATGTACACATATTAACGCGCACCCCAAGGAAGACAGCTCAAATAGACAATGAGTAGATAAGAAGATATGATAATTAAGTGATATATTTTATTTCTGTACCACTGCAAATTATTCAACTTTCAAATTGGAGATTAAACATAAGTTGACTAGCTAGTTGCAAATTATTATAACGAAACATGTTTGGTGAAAAAACAATTAGCACTATTGGAAATTTACTTATTTCCGGCGAGATATTGAAATATCCTGCCAGGTTTGTCACACCAACTCGACGAGATATGTCAATATCTCGTTGGTTAGGTTAAACCTTTCCCGGCGAGATATTCATAATCTCGCCGGGTTGGTTTAACCTAACCGGCTATATATGCAATATCTTGCCGGGTTGGTTTCACCAGTCAACAGTCGGATGTTGACCACAACGGTCATAATCTTTCCCGGCGAAATGTTTCCCAATATCTCGCCGGGAAAGGTTATGACCTTTTTTGGCGATATATTCAATATATTTTTGGGTTGGTTTCACTAGTCAACAGTCGGATGTTGACCACAACGGTCATAACCTTTCCCGGCGAAATGTTTACCAATCTCGCCGGGAAAGGTTATGACTTTTTTCGGTGATATATTCAATATATTGCCGGGTTTGTTTTACCAAACCGGCGATATATTGTAAATCTCGCCGGACCGATTACACATGTCAACGCCCAGATGTTGACTACAACGGTCATAACCTTTTCTCGGCGAGATATTGCTCAATATCTCGCCGGGAAAGGTTATGACCGTTGACGGTCAACATCTGACCGTTGATGGTCAACAAACTCTTTCCCGGCGAAATATATGCAATATCTCGCCGGGTTGGAGTCGTTGACTGTCAACGGTCGGATGTTGACCATCAAGTGTCATAACCTTTCTCGGCGAGATATTGAGCAATATCTCGCTGGGAAAAGGTTCTGAAAATTCTATAAAAGGTTCATGCATGACTTCATTTGTCAAAATTTGATTTGTGAAGGATCATTTGGACCTATATTGAATAGAGGTGAATATTTGGAGTGCATACAAAGTCGAAGATTACTAGTCTGATTCTCGAGTTCCCCTCGTTGTCTCTAACCTTGTCGTCCCCGTTGGTCGATCTCCAGATTTGCAGGTTAGTTTGAGTTTTCGATTTGGTATGAAATTTTAATTTTGCTGTTATATTTCGATATTGCTATAAATTTTTGTGGTTTAAGCTATGAATTAGTGAAATTTTAGTGAACTAGACTATGAATTAGGGTATGAATAAGTGAAATTTTGGTGAACTAGGCCATGAATTAGTGAAATTTTGGTGAACTAGGCTATGAATTAGTGAAATTTTGGTGAACTATATGCTATGAATTATGACCATGTGGTTCAAAATCGTACTTTTGTTTGTGGATATTTACCTTTAATTATGTGTAGCAATACATATGCATATAATAACTATTCGGTATTGTATTGTATGTAGATCTGTCAATTATGGACCGCCGTAGGTGGATGGATATAGAAAATAGAAGGTCGCAAACGTATATGGACGGTGTCGAAAATTTCATAAAGTTTATCCAAAGAAATGCGTTCCAACACGGTTGCGACCGATATCTTTGCCCGTGCAAATCCTGTCACAATATGATTGTCCAACACGAGAATACAATACGTACCCACTTATTGCAATACGGCATGATTTTGACATACACTGTGTGGATCTGTCACGGTGAAGTGCATAATGCAAATTCATTTTTGGGTGCGGGACGAGGCTTCAAGTAGTCGAAATGTCGATACTGTTGTAGAGCTTGTGGATGATTTATTCCAGGGGGCTGAAAACTTTGGTGAAGATACAGTGGAGGGTGAGTACCCTAAGACAAAAGCAGCGATGGACGCGTATGACGAACTAACGCGTCTTGCGAACACCCCATTGTATCCAGAGTCTAACTTGTCCTGTTTGAAGGCGCTTTTGAAGTTGATGACAATCAAGGAAAAATCAGCAACGTCAAACATAGCATTTGACATGAATTGCGAGTTTTACATAAATTGGCACCCGTCGCCAAATTTCCACCCTTGATCATATACCGAAGAGAAGAAGATGTTGAAAAAGATAGGGATGGATTGTATCAAGTATATTGCTTGCGAGTTCGGGTGCATATTGTACTATAAACAGTACGAATATGCCAATTTCTGCCCTATTTGTCAGACATCTAGATGGTTAGACGAGAAACAGAAAAAAAAGAAACCAAGGAAAATTGTCTGGTACTTCCCTAATATTCCGCGGCTCCAGCGTTTGTACATGTCAGTGAAGACTGCCGACCAAATGCGTTGGCACGGGCAAAGGGTCAGAGACAAAAATAAAAATTGGCCATCTAGCTGTCGGTGTATCTTGGAAAGAGTTTGATCAATTGTACCCAACATTTCTGCAGACTTCCGAAACGTGCGTCTTGCTCTAGCAAGCGACGGTTTTAACCCGTTTGGGCCCGCTTCTACGCCTCACAGTATTTGGCCAGTGGTAATGATTCCCCTCAACTTCCCCCCGTCCATGTGTATGAGGAAAGAGTACAATATTCTATCGATACTGGTTTCCGGGCCAAAATCATCGGGTAAGTGTTTGAACGTGTTCATGCAGCCATTAATAGACGATCTGAAAGTATTGTGGGGCAAGGGTGTCCCAACGTATGATCGGAAGAGTTGCGAGCCATTCCGTATGCGTGCAACGGTGATGTACACAATCAGTGACTATCTAGGGTTGGGAATGTTAGGCGGAATTCAGGTAAAGGGGTACAAGGCATGCCCCATTTGCCTTAACGACCTTGACGCTACATACAATCGACGTAGAATGTCATACCTCGGACACTGTAGATGGTTACACGCCTCTCATCCATACCGATTCAAGACTCGTGAGTTTAACGGGGCAATGGAAGAAAAACAGCCCCTACATGCACCTTCATTGGAGGAAGTCCTCAGACAGACAAGACTACATGGATTTCCAGTGCAGAGTTTGCATACGTTGTTAGCGCCGAAACAAGGTAGGGCTCCGTGTTGCTGGACGCATGAAACTATTTTCTGGCAGCTCCCGTACTGGAAGTCAATTCGTGTTAGGCATGCTCTTGATGTCATGCATATCGAGAAAAATGTCTGCGATAATGTCATGGGCACCGTACTTGGCCTTAAGTCAAAGACCAAGGATGATGCAAATGCTCGTGCAACTCTCTCAGATATGGGCATCAGTCGACCTTCCTCTGATTTCACTGTGCTGCCTCAGAAGCGGGGCGAAGTGTTTGAAAGAATTGCTGGTATCAAATATTTAAGCGGGTATGCCGGTCAGCTGAAAAGTAAAGTGAATGTCCAGGACAAAAAATTTTACGGATTGAAGACACACGACTGTCATGTGTTGCTCCAGCGAATGCTCCCGATAATCATCCAACCATATGTTGGGTCGCGCATGGTGGATACCTTAGTGGACTTATTTCGATGGTTTCAGAGGTTATGTGTCAGGAAACTGAAGGTGCAAGAAATCCATCGGTTCCAATGTGATATCAACTTGATTCTATGCAATTTGAAGAGTATATTCTCAGTTGCATTCTTCACAATCATGATTCACCTTTGTCATCATCTGCTCAAACAACTTTTGATGATTGGCCCAGTTCATTACAGTTGAATGTCTCCAATTGAAAGGTAAACTGGCTAGATAACATTCATATATATTTTTACATGTAAGTTATATCATTCATAATATTCCTCTTCTGAAATAATTTATATTTTTGGTTTAGGCCACTTGGCGAGTACAAGAAGAGTATACGAAACCGTCGGTACCCAGAGGGTTGCATAGCTGAATCGTATTTTGATGCACGAACGAGTGAATTTCATCAACTTATACCTCGACGACGATTCGTCTACTCCCAGTGTACAAGTTAATGAGGTTCCGCAATGGAACATCTCAATTTTCTCCTCAGTTGTCATTCTTAGTGGCTTCGCCGGTCACGCGATTGTCACAGTTGAGGACCAAAATTGGGCCCATTAGACGGTTATGCTAAATTGCAAGGAAGCACATCCATACATTGATAGCCACCGCAATCAATTCAACATGAAGTGCCCAAATGGTTCCGAGAAGTTGCGCGTAGAATCATTCTTCTTATCGTTCTCCAAAAAAGTAAGTGCATTTTTTAAATCAATTCGCGAGAGAATATCGTAATCATGGCAATTTGTAGACTAATATCTGACGTGAATTTCTTTCAATTATGCAGATGAACGTGATGAGAAACATTGAACTGTATATTCTCTCGCGAGGCCCGATTCATACTCGCACTTACTCAAAATGCACCGTTAATGGGGTCAAATACGTGTGTCACCGACAAGATCAGTTGTGAAGGACAGAAAGCCAATTCTATAAAGTATCTTGGAATCCTGTTACAAGTTGTTGAACTCGTATACACGCAAGGGATGCCTGTTACAGTTTTCAAGTGTAGGTGGTTCAACGAGGCTACTATTCGAAAAGACCGTGAGATGGAATCCGTTCATACATCCACAAATGTGTATCAAGAAAACCCGTGGTGTTTGGCTAAAATGGTGAAACAGGTCTTCTACGTCGACGATCC